>OX344765.1:50289385-50706696 GCA_947034895.1 Rhytidiadelphus loreus
CGATGCAAAATTTTCCGCAAAAGACAGCCTCATCCAGACATTTGGAAACACCCGGAATTATTGTTGAACTTCTCATCAGATTTCAGAGCTTTTGTCCGGGTTTCTTTGTGAGGCAGTTTCTAGCGGCCGGAGATGCTGCATCTCCACCTGGTCAGCCTGCCTCCCACACTTCTATCTTGACTGACAAATCGTCAACAAAGCAATCAACTGTACTCTGTACTCTGTAAATTATGAGCTTCACCGATGCACTATGATTGTATTTTTCTCACGGAGGTAGCTGATGAAAATGGAAAAGACGATATCACCATCCAAAGAATAATTACCTCCCCAAACTGGGGACTTGGACTCAGGTTCAAATACCTTTCAAAGAAAGCACAAAGAAATGTAAGCACCACGAGATGGATTGGCTCGGGAGGAGGCTTTCCATCAACACAAGCGACATCGACAGTGAATGTTCCAGTGCATGGGAGGAAGGAGGAGGAAGGCCCACTCTGGAAAATGGAGCCAGTGATACAGAGACAGAGACATTCGCAAAGGGATCTAACTTACGTGTTTTCAACAGGATGTTTTTCTACCCCTCAAGTGGACTGTCTGGACAACAGGGGCCGCTGACAATCCAAGCCAGTTCCAGAGGGTTAGGAAGCTTTCTGACATTTCCTCAAAGATTTCAAATGACCAGAAGTAGGCTACAAAGTTAGACACTTGGTTTCGCTGCTATCATATTGGACGACTTCAACTTCCCTCGTGGAAGTCGGTCAGATTCCTCGTATTACAGAGATAACATTGTAAGACTAACCAGATGAAGGAAGGCAATGAACT
This sequence comes from Rhytidiadelphus loreus, assembly GCA_947034895.1. Taxonomy (NCBI): domain Eukaryota; kingdom Viridiplantae; phylum Streptophyta; class Bryopsida; order Hypnales; family Hylocomiaceae; genus Rhytidiadelphus; species Rhytidiadelphus loreus. The sequence continues at coordinate 50,290,205 of OX344765.1, forward strand.
GCATAAGGTACCATAAAAGCGAATTAATTCAAGTAACCTTTGATTCTGCACAATGAAAACTTGTGAACACGGCCCTTTCATTGACTCCTCAAAGGCCAACTAATGCTTTTGATAAAGTTCTTGTGCCAAGACGTTCGTATCAGAGACAATTACAAAGCTTTAGGCAGAGATTGAGGCTTCAATATTGGATCCTAACTCTACTTAGTTTGATATAGAGGACACTCAGTCTTCAGTGGGCCACCCAAAATAGTGACAGACCCTCTAAAATATGGGAGCTGCGCAAGAGTCGTAGCTGAATCTCAGAACTCTGTCTCTAGCAAACCATCAATTAACCCAAAATCCATTGCCTGCATTCATCAGAGAAGCACAAATAAATCAGTTCGTTCTTTGAATTGCAAAAGATATGCAATCCAAACATCCCAAATATCAGGTGAAGTGCACACATTCTTCTGAAGGGAAAAGAGCTGTTTGAAGTCTGAATCGTAAGAGTTGAGATTCGATACCTCAGCTGCAGAGAAGAAATAATCTCGCTCTGTGAATTTTCGAACTCTTTCCAAAGGTTGATTGCAAAATATGGAATACATCTGGTCTATTTTCTGCGCACATTTCGTTTACGAGAAGTACTTTTCATATCTCCAGAAGCAGTACTTACAAGGGGTATGAATCAGGAATTGCCAAAGAAATTGCAGACTTGATTCTATGCAGGTCGGGTTCCAAAACAAAGCGGATGTGTTATGTGTCGCATACAGGAAGGGAAAAAGTGGTCATCAATCAAACAGGGCTGTCTATAATGATTCAGGACCGTTGGCTTACAGCATCCTTACATTGAATTTTCAAGCCCACAGCAGAGAGAATCGTCATGGAGTGAGGTTACTTACATCCCGAGAGGACATTACTTCATTCACTTGCCTTCTAACATCATCAGCAGTTCCCTTTCAAACAGTGCAGGACAACAGACGGGGTGAGTTCCCAGAAAAGATGACACCCAAAATGACCAGTGTTCGCAGAAACACTGTCCAGATCATGCAAGGTAACCATCCAATATACTAAGAAACCAGTAAGTTAATGGGAGTAATGAGTAATACAAATCAAACAGCCAACACAGAGAATAAAGTAACCATAAGGGGAATGCACAGAAAAAACAACTCAACGTATGTGTTCAGAATTAGCAAGCACCGGGAAAATAAACTGATAAGAAACATACCCCACATCCTCCTTGAGGTTGGTGAATCATGATACGAGCATTTGGCATAGCGAAGCGCTTGCCTTTTTTGCCACCCGCAAGGAGCAATGCACCCTGGCTAGCAGCTATGCCGAAGCACACAGTGCTGACATCGGGCTTAATCTGAATTCACAACCAAATACACTCCTCAGATTTAATGGCAATAATCTGTTGCAATTCTAAATTTCATCTTGAAGGGTTTTTTTGACAAATGTTTGCACAAGTTATAGTAAAACCTAGCGAATAAGGTGTCTAAAATGGAGCGCCTTCACAAGCCTGGCGACTTCATTCCAGAGCTGAGTGGCTTCTGATTGATTCTTGTGATCTGTCTTGCACTGAAAAAGGGCTATCACACCTTACCCTGGATTCAAGACTACTAGAGCTAAATCTATTAAGACCTCAATGGTATAATCTTCTGCCTTCGGAGCTCACGTCATGAAACAGACCAGCGCAATAGTCACAACACGCACAACAAACGAGATACTTACCCATTGCATGGCATCGTATATGGCCATAATTGAATAAGTACTTCCACCTGGGCAATTGATATACATCTGCAAGTTGCAAGAAAAATCGCAACTCTGGTCAACACAAGCACAACTTATTTGTCTAAGACAAGAAGCATAAAACCTGAGCACAGAGAACAACGCAAAGAGCATTTGGCATAGAACAAAGCAATTCTATCTCGCTAGACTTCCGAAGTGAAGTGCGCACAAACGTATGTATGTCCATAATTTCGAACCTTAATTTCCTCCTCGTCATTAATAGCCGCTAGAGTCAACAGTTTCGAAATCACTGACTGCGCCACCTGCCGCGTCCAAATCCCACATAAAAGGCGCAAGTCAAATTTTAGCCATTTCATTGATCCTGCTCAGTCCAATACCAAGAAACAAACTCACTCCCACACACCTCAGAATTCACGGGGGATCCGACGAAGATAATTCGATTGCGTAGCATCAGCGTATTCAAGTCCACAGGTCCGGAAGGCGTGAGGACGGCGGGCATCATGGGGGGAGAGCCCTTCTTCGCAGCCCTAATCGTATTCCCACTCGCCGCTCTAACGGACACGCACCTCCTCAAACTCATAGCACCACCACGGTTGACCTGGACAGCAATCCGCTCCACGACACATCCCTTCGTCGCCCTGGAGCCTTGCAAATACCCCAATTGCGCACTCTGGGAATGCACAGCAAGCCCTAGCTGGGTCGCCATCGCCATCTCCGCTGAAAACTGGAAGCAAGCAAGCTCGCGGGTCCATACCTCCGAGAGAGGTGATGCTGAGGCTAAGCCCTTTCTCATCCATCCTTGTGTGGTGAAGCTGACCAGGGACGTTCATCTACACCCCGACCTCTGACAAATTTTGATGAGGTACCTTGTACTTGTTGCTTCGTCAAATAGTAGTGTTAACAATGGATTTAGTGACCACTTGGGTGTTTTGTAGATTTGATCATGAGGGGGTCTAGGTTTCTTTATCGTGATATTTCGGTTGGGAGCATATATTTCTACAATTCCATTGTTACCACCAACCTTTAAATCATCAAGAATGACAAGTTAGCAACATTCACAAACGATGCTCAAATTTGATACTTTTTGCATAGATTTTGGGTGCCTAAATGACGGTGCCTACACTAGAGATTTTGCATAGATCTAAGGGATGGGTTACTAGATCTTGAATGTATGTATCACCAGCACAAAGACTAAAACTATAGTTAATCACTCATGGGGAAGGATTTTGGAGGGTTTTAGTAGGATAGAGGGAGTAGAGTTTTGAGATTTGTTAAGCTCATTTTGTAATTTGTGTGAACTTTTTATGACCTAAAATCTTCAAAAGCTCACAATAATTTCTAATATTTTGAATTTTTTTTAAAAGTCATGATGCATGTTAAACATATGTCTTTGTCAATGTAAAATAGCGTATACTTTAAACTTTATATGACAACCTTCTTTTATAGTCAATTTCATGAAATTCGTGGAAATAATATATACATGTACAAAGATATATGCCAAAATGTGCAAAATTTCAAAAAATGATTTATACACAATATAGTTATAGAGTTTGAATTTGAACCAAATGATTCCCATAAACTCTCACATAAACTATATAGCATGGTCTTTTTAGCCAATTAAAATAGGAAGCCCATTGTAGACTCTTTGGTAGTTTTGCAAATTTACACTTAGTATTGGATTTATAATTTTTTTAACCAATAGAACGGCAAATTAAAGAATATTTCACATGTATTTTGGTCAATTCATATTTGGAAGAAAAAAACGTATACCAAGCATTCAAAGCAAAATCATATAGCTTCCCATTGTAAACTTTAGAGAAGGACTATTTTTCAATTGCCTTTTTGAATGCTAATGTGGTTTCCCTAATTCTCTAGTGGTTTTAATGACAATCCAAAAGCGTCACTTGAGATTGTAGAATATTGATGAACTTTTTGCTTGTTTATAGAAGTTGCTTGATCATTAAATACAAAAAATGATGACTTTTTAAGCCAATTCCAAACCTTGGAGCCTTAATTCTACTCTTGGGGAAATTTTTACTAAGGTATACATACCCAAAATTACTTCCAATCTTATTGTGCCTCCTTGATGCATTCTAATGTAATAAAAACTATAAAGAATTTGCATTATGACAACTTCAATGTGGAATTGGGGTTGAAAGGGTTGGAATAGAATTTGGATAGATTTAAATAGTCATGACACTATAAATTTGATGAATATTGCCATGCGGTTTTCACACATAACAAAAGGTTCATTCATTATTCCACAATTTTGAGAGACACTTTTGGATAACTAGTGCAATTTTGTAAGGAGTTAAATGAACCACATTAGGATCCAAAAGGACAACAATGCGAAACTATATCTTTTGTTTTGACCATCATTCTATGATATATCTTTCATTACCAAAAATTGTATTGATCCAAAATACATGTAAAAAATTCTCAAATTTTTCATTCTATTGCAAATTCTTTTGAGAATTTGATCAATCTAAATTTGTGCAATGACCAAAGGTACTACAACAAGTCATCCTACCCAACTTTTTTTAGAGAGATATTTCGATCAAAATCAATATAGTTTTTTTAAGGAATATTAGGCAATATATTCTTCTATTTTCAGCGGATGAAATCACTAATTTGCTACATATTCTAAAGACAATATTGCTCTTTTTGGATGAATGTACACTTTTTTATGATGAATAATTGAAGTTTTGTTTGCATTTTGTAAATTTCATCTATTTATATAATGTAGAAAATTGCATCATTCCAACAAAGATCACTTTTTATACTACCCAAATAAATGAAAAATATCCCTAATCCCACATTGCATAAGAATGAAAGAGAATCAAATTGGGTTTAGTATTAGGAATCACAATTGGAATGAAGTCCATATTAGGTCTCTTCACATTGGATTTTGGGAAACCATTTTTTGAAGGGAATCCTTGGAGTGGAGTGCCAAGCAAATGTGGAGGTTGTGTTAAGGCAAGGTGGATTATTTCTTGGGAATGATAGACTTGCAATGGCTTAAAAAAGACAAAGAAATTAGACGTATGAGTACATACACTTCTAAGAGGACTTATTATTAGTTGAAGAAAGTTAACTTTAGCATAAAAGAGAGATGTGAATGAAGAATGAATTTTATACTCAATGTCTTTGTTAGGAGGTAGACCGTGTAAAGAACCAAATGAACATGTTCCTTCCCCTCATAAATTCTCATGTCCCCACATATGATGACAAGGTCCTTTGATCCCCCCTCCCTTATAATTGAGTGCATTATTAATAGTGATTAATACTCCACCAAAGCCGAGGTTTGAACTCATGACCACTACATTGGTGTGCCAAGACCAATTGAAGTCAATGAAACAAGGTTACTGGTGCCTTTTTACTAAAGTTTAACTTTAAAAGCACGAGTCTATGATCACTTTGCAACCTTTGAAATTCTTCTCTATGTATGCTCCCATTTTGCAACTATGCATGAATAAAAAATTTTAACATTTATTTTTTAGAGGTGTAATCACATATCTTCTATAAGTCATAAAAAATTCATTCATTTTTTGGTAAAATTTTGAAATTATTGTGAATTTTTGAATGAAAAGTGAAGGAACATCATATCAAATATAACATATGCTTAAAAAATCTGAAAATTTCTCCATATGCATATACAATAGTGTGGAACTTTATAGTGCAAATCAATTTACCGTGTCATTCTAAATTGATTAGAAAAGCAACATTCTATGGATACATGCCCAAACTTCAAAATGCAGTAAAACATTTAATTTTAGGAAATTTTCAAAATATCACATTAGAGTAGAAACTAGACTTGATAAGCTTCATTTTATTAGTTGATTTCAAATTTTAAGAAAAAAAAATTTATGGCTAAAATTTAGATAAAGAAGAAGTAGCAAAATATTGCTAAATTTCCTATACGATGATTAATGGATTTGCCATTTTCTTATGTAAGAAATTCAAAAAATATCACAAGTAGAGAATTTCATTATGGGAGATTTATGTGTTTTAAGAGACTGTGAGTTCCCAGATTGCGGGAACTGCAAGAATGTTGTAGGAATCACTAGTAGAAAATCTGAAATTTCTGTCATTTTGGACACGTTGATTTGGACAAAATCTAATAGAATTTTTTTGTTTTTTTTATAGATTTTTGTTAGATTTTGTCCAAAACAACGCGTCCAAAATGACAAAAATTTCAGATTTTCTACTAGTGAATGCTGATCTAATGTGGCCAGGAGATGGCCACATCAGATATAATTTTTTAATATAATTAATTTTTTAATTTTAATTTTTTAATTTTTTAATTTTTAATTTTTTTTAATATTATTATATTCTGACTATACAAGATTGGTTCCCAACAATGGGAACAACCCTAAAACAATCTCTCGAGTAGCTGAAATCTCCCCTAATATTAGCACCTTTCATTGAAATTGGGTTCAAATAACTCTTTCCCACAAGATTGGATGAATTTTTTTTCCATATGTGTGACCTCCCTTGAGATCATCCAAAGGATTCAAAACATCCTCTCAAGTGTTCCAAAATTAGCTCTAGAAGGGACAATGAGGCCAAAAAGTGGCCAATTGTTGACTCTCAAGATTACTATAGAAATGAAGAATGCACCTATTGTTTAAAAAATTAGATCATGTTTAGCAAAGTACCGTGGTTATACATCTTGTCTTTTCAAGGATAACCCTCTATGGATAAAGAGGTCAAAAAAAGATTGATGGATGACTTTCCTGATCACTCCATAAATGAAAAATGCACCTATAGTTCCAAATGCACCTATTGTTCCAAAAATCAAATCATTTTTTAATGACTACTTGGATTATAGGCTAATGTCTTGTTCATGGTTAACTTAATGTCTATTGGCAACATGTTAACTTAAGAGTGGAAGCCCCTCCATGCTTGTTTGTGCTCGTACATCCATTAGATGATTTTGTAGGCCTCCAAGAGACTATTTCGGAGTTGTTTCCCATGTTGGAAACTATGGTGGTGTAATCAGATTATTAAATAATAATGATGTTTAAAATTAATTAACTAATTAATATTTTCCAACATAGCAATCTCTCGACCACATCAAACTACACCAAATTTCTGTTGTAGGGACATTTTCACATTTAGGAACTCCAAGGAATTCACAGTCTTTTGGAGGCTTGAAAACACATCTAATGCTTGAGATTTTATTCATCTATATTGGTCTTTGTGTGGTAAATACCAATGGCCACAAAAAACTAGTAGCTAGTTCAAAGTTAGTTGGTGAAAAAAAACAGTTACATTTTGAAAACAAAGGATGTAAAACTAGAAGAAAATTTGGTAGGGTTGGAAATCAACAAATGCATGAGAAAAAAACATTGCATATTTTAATCGCCTCCTTTCTACACTTAATGGATTTTAGTGCTATTTCACAAAAAATAGCAGCTAATACCTAGATGGGATAGAGATACCTAGATGCTCTAGAAGGAAGGCATTAGGCTTGCCTTAGGTGGGTATTGGCCTTAGTCCCAAACTTTTCATCCCAACTTTTAAAAGTTTGGGATTCAAGTTTCCACTTCAATAGATGTTGAGTAAAAGAATGCCACTAATTTTTGTCACTTATTTATCAATCATGAGCGGTACCTTACAAAGGCAATTAGAAAAAAACACTTAAAAAGGGTAGAAACTTTGATTCGTAATGTCTTTTGATTTAATTTATTCAAACTTTTCATTGCCATTCTCAACTTGGTTTTCATATAATGAAGGGCTAGGTCAGGTTCAATTCTTGCCTAGGATACAATATTAACCCCTAATGACCTAAGGGGGGGTGTACTTTCTAAATGAGCTAAAATTGCCAAGAACTTGAGAAATTTATTTACTCATTTTTTCTTGAGATTGGATAGAGTTTAACCATAGGATCTTGAAGTGAACATTGAAAGTGAGCACCTCAAAAAATTTCAAATTATTTGACCACATAATTTAGTAGATATTTAAGTTTCAAGATTTATTTGAGTCAATGGAAAACAAGGCAATGTACTTTCAAGAAGCATATTTTAGTGAGAGTATTTTAAAAAGATGACCTTTTGTACTCAGTGAAAGACAAGAGGGTTGAAAATGCTCATTTAAAATTTCACAACATTCCAAGCATTTTTCGATTCATGGTGGAGTTTGCAATGCATGGTGATCACTAAAATCAGAATAGTGTTTGTAACAAGAATGGGATAGTTGTCTTCTCCTTGAGTTCCTTGGATCTGCCCTTTTCGAGGTGGATCTGACCTTTTGGAGGTGGGCAACCATCACATTGGTTGGCTGACTTTTCAGTCCTTGCCCAAATTGACCTCCCCAAAATGAGTTTGTGAACTACACTACAATGCTCAACTTAAAAAAATTCCACAAAGCAGAGTTTAATTCCGAATTTGATAAAACTACAGCCATTGGATTTCTAGTGTAGTCTTTTGTTTGAGATTTCTTTTTTATTTATTTTAAATTCAAAATTTTAGAAAAGGAAGCTCAAAAAAGAAGGATAGCGCTTGGAAAATGGTTAACCTTGAAAGGATGAGACCTATGAGCAAGACACTTTGTGAAAAAAGATCTAATTTATTTATTTATGGACCAATAGGTGCATTCTTCATTTCTACATTAATCTCAAAAGTCATCTATGAATCATTTTTGGTCAACATTCTTACATGGTCAATTTGTATATTCAGTTTGAAATCAATAATTCTTTTACATTAGAGGATTCTAGCAATCTAGCTGGAGTCAGTTTGAGTTTGAAGGAAATTGGCTAGTGAGAAAGTCGCATTAGGTTGTTTGTTTTGCTTGTTTGTTACGTTGAGATCGCTTGGATTGTGTGTCCCTTGGACTCATTCTTGGTACAGTCATAAAATCCTTTGCAAGAAGGGGTACATGGACTTTGTTTCATGGCATTGGGACCCATGGTGCAAAAGTTATAAAATTTCAAAGTTTTTATGAATTAAAAAAAATTAACTTTAACTTTTATTTTATATCTTATACAGTGGCAACGGCACCGGGCACCCTAGTGATATTGAAGGAATTAAACTGATAGATTATGAAGCTGACAGGATGGAACCGGTGACCATTGAAAAAAACCCGGTCCATTCCTGTGAACCGGGGGAGCTCCAAAAATTTCCTGAACGCTGGTGAAGACCTATCATTGCGTTGCAGTGGCGTTGCTTGCAAAAGAGCTTGTTGTACAACCCGACTGGAAACCATAGCCAGCAGCTACACGTTTTTATAATTTGGCGCTTTGAATTTCGTGCTCTGCTTCCCGGTAGGCCTTGCCACTCGCCTTAACTTAGTAGCTGCACCTCACTCACTCACTGCGCCATGGGGGTTACCTTACTTTAGAGTCGTGGATTTTCGAAGCTTATTGAGAGGTCAGCGTTGCGATCGAGGCCGTCTGCTGTTTCCAATACGCGTTTGGAGGAGCTCGCGGAGAGTCGTCGTCGTTGGCGGCGGCCTTACGGCGCGTTTGCGGTTTTTTCCTCGCCTTTTAGAATGAAGATCTTGGGTGCTTTGAAGGTTAGAGGTCGATTTGCGGTATGATAGTGGTTAGGTTCTGCGCTGTTTTGCATTAGGGTTTGGTGGATACGGACCAATCTTTCTGGAAATTGTTTTTGGTTCTGCGTGGGTGAAAAGAGTTGTGCGAAGGCTTTCTTCCGATCTGTGGAGAGTGAGGTTTTGTCTGTGGTTCGTATTAGGGTTTGCTGTTGTGCCATACTTAGCTGCAGCACTTGAAGGGTGGGGTGGGGGTGACGGAAGGGAAGACGGTGGTTTCCGAACTGCGGCATTGTAGGTTTAGACGTCGTAGTTGTCACATGGAGACTTTAATGGACCTTAAGTAGTGCATCCTGTCGACGCTAGGCTACCCCTACTGCGAAGGTACAGTCACCATAGCTATGGAAGGGACTTGCAAGTCTCTTCTCCTTGTCGCATCATAACGAACTTTGTAGCTGTTGCAGCAGCTGAACATAACATTTTCTTAGTCTCGAGAAGTTTGCTAAAGTTCTTTTTCTCTCCCTGGTCTCGATAGTACACTGCGTTAGTCTAGCCTTGCAACTAGCCTTCACACCGCCGCCGCTCACATTAGCTTCTCTCTGTAGCGATGCCTGGTGCAATCTTTGCGACTGTCATGAGGCAGCGCCCGCACCTGCTCTCTTGCGCGTCTAATTCCTCCTCCAACTCATCATCATCATAACGCTCGGCATAACGCTCGTATGAGCTTTCTTGTTCTGCTTCTCCTTCTTGTTGTTCCCTCCCAACTCTTCTCCACAGTCAGGGCGTCGTCATGGCGCAGCTGTACCTCTCCACCCTTGCAAGTGCCATTTCTATCATCGCCAGAGTGTGAAACGGCTCCGTTCCTCACATTGTGTGCTGTCCCATGGGTTGCTATGGCTCCAAAAGCAAGGACCTGGATGCTCACACCCTGGCCAATCCCGAAGCCATCGCCCAGACCACGGCGTTCAGCGTGAGCGAGGTGGAAGCCTTGTACGAACTCTTCAAGAAGATATCCAGCGTCGGGGTGTACGATGGCGTCGTCAACAAGGAGGAGTTTCAGCTGGCGCTCTTCAAGCAGAGCAATAAGGGTGAGAGTCTATTCTCGGACAGAGTTTTTAAGCTTTTTGATGCGAAGGGGAAGGGGTTCCTGGAGTTTCCGGAGTTTGCTAGCGCGCTCTCCGTGTTCCACCCCAACGCTAACGTGGAAGACAAGATCGATTTCGCCTTCCGGCTCTACGACCTATCTCACCAAGGTTTCATCGAGCGGGCGGAGGTGAAGCGCATGGTGGTCGCCACGCTCGCGGAGTCAGGTCTGAACCTCACAGATGATGTGATTGAGGACATCATCAACAAGACTTTTGCGGAAGCGGACACGAAAATGGACGGGAGGATTGATAAAGAAGAGTGGCATACGCTTGTTCTGCAGCATCCCTCGCTTCTCAAAAACATGACGCTGCCGTATCTGCGGGACATCACCACGACCTTTCCGAGTTTCATCTTTCACTCTCGCGTCGAAGACAACTGAAGCAGGCAGTGCGTCTTCTAAAAAGAAGAAACGAGCAACATGTCAGATTAGGTGTAGGTGTTGGACACTTTTGATTTGGCCGGCCCCGCCTGTGCGCTTATGAGTCACCAGACTTGTGCTAATAATTTTACTGTGATTTTACTGAGAATATAACGTATATATACTAGGAACTTGATTTAGGATTACCCTAATTTTGAGGAATTGCCATTAGGAGTTTCGTCTGCAGAGAAGATGCGGGCTGCCATTCATAAGTAGCAACGCGAATCAATAAAATCTTCTTCATTCAGTCGACACTGATGTTGCTCTTGCTGTCTCGCGTATGATATCATTTGGTGCCTTAGTCTTGTTCATTTAATGCCGAGAAGACTGACAATTGTGCAGCAGGTAATAGTCGCCGCGATTTGTTAACAGCGTCGATTTTCCTCATCTCGAATCCTGAAGAGCAAATTGCGGATGTAGGGTATTGGTAGGTAGCCCCTTTCTGCTAATGTCGGAACACATCTATCCTCGATTGTGGAAAAGTGCAGTCTGTCTGTTGTGCAGGGGACTCGGGATTCCGACCTCGAGCTTCATGTTTTCTCGATTCTCGATTCTCACATGTAGTCGGTGTGAAAGGTCGATCAGCTTGATGTTGAAATATTGCATGTAGTTCTCAAGGATTGTTGGTTTCTCAAGGGGTGATATTTTCTCTTGCATCGGTGGTGAAGTGTCTTGGAAAGATGTGAACTAGTCAGTGCGATTAGATGCTCCATTGGATATGGCGTGGACTTGCTTGCATTCAGGGATCCGGCACGACGAGCGAGTCTCCTGGCGGTCTCGGTTTCCGGGATGAGGCACCACCACGAGATGTGCTCTTTTTCAGATCATGACAAGTTGGTAGTGACTGAGCCGTTCGGCCCCACTCGTCGCTCAATTGCACTTTCATTTACAATTTGACTGATTTGACTGACCCTCGAAAAGTGTTGACTGAATTGCATCCCAGTGCATCGCTTGTTCCCCCCGAGAAGGAAGCAGACGGAGGTGGCGACGCAACTGCGCAAGCACATCGAATGCTTAGAAACGCCGCATCTCACGCAAATCCTAAAATCGACCCGACCTGGAGCTCTATTTGGCAGAGCGTGGCTAGTTCTGTGTCTCCAGCTGTGAACAGAAAAGGGAGATCTTATCATTTACCCTAGAACATCGGCAAGGACACGAACTTCTGACTAATGTGGACAGAGAGATCTGACAAGGAGTGCAATTTTTCATCCATTTTTCTTTTGGTAAGAATCTTCATTCTTTGTGCACATCATTCAGTCAAGTTAAATTAAAGTCGTAGTAGTTATTTTCCAATCTTTTATAGAGAGAACTTCAATCCATGAGGGGTTAGCGCAAATGAAAAGTTTGTTCACTTAATCCCTTATGACGCAGGGGTGTACTTTCTAAATGGGCCCAAATTGCCAGGAACTTGAGCAATTTGTTTGCTCATTTCTTCTTAAGATTGGGTAGAATGTAACCATAGAATCTTGAAGTTTGCATTGAGAGTGAGCACCTCAAAAAATTTCAGATTATTTGATTGCAGAAAGTAGTAGATATTTAAGTTTGAAGTTTTATTTGGGTCAATGGAAAACAGGGCAGCACACTTTCGAAGAGCATATCTTAGTGAGAATATTTCAAAATGATGACCTTTTTGTGTCTCAATAGATATTTAAGTTTGGAGTTTATTTTGGTCAATGGAAAACAAGGCAATGTACTTTCAAGAAGCATATCTTAGTGAGAATATTTTAAAAAGATTACCTTTTTGTACTCAGTGAAAGACAAGAGGGTTGAAAATGCTCATTTAAAATTTCACAACATTCCAAGCATTTTTCGATTCATGGTGGAGTTTGCAATGCATGGTGATCACTAAAATCAGAATAGTGTTTGTAACAAGAATGGGACACTTGTCTTCTCCTTGAGTTCCTTGGATCTCCCCTTTTCGAGGTGGATCTGACCTTTTGGAGGTGGGCAACGATCACATTGGTTGGCTGACTTTTCAGTCCTTGCCCAAATTGACCTCCCCAAAATGAGTTTGTGAACTACACTACAATGCTCAACTTAAAAAAATTCCACAAGGTAGAGTTTAACTCCGAATTGATGAAACTACAGCCATTGGATTCATAATGTAGTACATTTTCAAGAAGTAATTTCATTTTTTTTAAACTCAAAATTTTAGAATGGGTAGATAAAAAAAAGAGGGGCATTGATAAGAAAATTGTTGTTTAGGTCATTAGAGGTTAAAGGGCTATGACAATCAATTATTATGGACTTGTCCCTTTCAAATGCAAAGGATTCAATTTTTATAATAACATATTAGTTCACAAAGATGACACATTATACTAAGATAATTTTTGGATAAAAAAACAATTAGCCTTTCATTGACAACTTCTATGACATCCACAAACTTTCAAACGACATTATTTCAAACCAAGAAATTCTATTTGTATCAAATTTTAAAACAAGTTTGTTTCAAATTTTACAAGTGAAAATAATCGTTCACGAACATATCTCCTTCAAATAAATGGACAAGTAGAATGAGTCAATTAAAGTATAGAGGAGTATCTGCAAAGGTAGAAGTATAATAAAGTAAACAATTCAATTTCACTTAAATTGAAATTCAAGTAGGATCAAGTAGATTGAAATAACCTCTAAAAATCAACAATAATCTTTATAAAAAGCCAATATCTTTTTAGATAGAATTTTAGAGATTGAATGAATGATGTGACTTTGCATGTTGTCTACCAAAAATAGAAAATTTTCCTAAGTGATCAAATAGTGCAAAGTAGAGAAAACAAAAAATTATGAAGGAAAATATAAATCTTATTTTATGGTCCCTTTCTTGGTACTAATGCACTAAATATTATAGAAATTCAATAAGTATAAGTGTGTAAAAATGATGTTTGAAAAAGGTATCAACTTGGTCATTTCAAAGTACTTTTTTAACCCCTAGAAGACCAAGGGATTTTTTCCCTCAAAACCCACCCAAAATTGCCATTTCTACTCTTTTGAGCCATGAAAACAAAAATATGAATTATGTAGAATTTGATTGTAAGATCTTGAACTTATATGTGAACAAGTATAACATTCAATGGCATGCATTGTCATTGCTTGGCTCTATACATAGTAGCTAAGTGGATAGGTCAATGTGATGAGCAAGGTGCATGAAAGAAAGGCAATGGACTTGAAGGCTACTGAATGTTATGTATGGTAAGAGTTTCGTTTCATTTTATTAGACATATTAGAAGGATTTAGCAATTGAAGTAAAGTGAAAAGTTCTTTTCTGACCCTACCCAAGAATTTCAGATGACTTTGACCATTATTTCTGACAAATTTTGCACTAAATATTTTGAATTAAAAAATCTACCATATTCTAAATCATGTTAGGTACATGTGTATTAATCTTCAAAGTTGAAAAAAAAACATTCTCTAATTTCTATGCAAATTAGAAGGTCAATGCTATCACAAAATTGTTAAATGACATTTGATAACTTTGAAAAATGTGGTCCATGATGTTCCCATTCAAACCCAAATTGTTCTTAGATAGAGTTTCCAACATTGGAAATGTCAAAGCACCCCTTTTCCTAGAATTTCATGACCAACCATCTATGCCATTAACCCTTGAACATTGAAGGGGTGATGCTCAAAATCATCCTTTTGTATTACCGTGTAAATCATTGGTCAAAGAAATAGCAAAAGCACCTATTGGAAGTCAAAGTACTATAGGAGATCTTTCCTTTCCAAACCCAATTCCAAGGATGAATAGTTGCACTTTTGTCCTACACTCAAAGATTTTTTGTCATCCATCGAATGTTTGGTGTCCGTGTCGAAATTCAAGGATTAAGGGAAGAATGGGGCTTCAAAAATATTGAAAAAATTACTGACTAAAAATATTATATATATATTTTTTAAATTTGAATTTAAAAAAAATTGCTAATAGACCAAGTGGACTATGATTTCTTTTCAAAATATGAAATTATATATATATATATATATATTCAATAGTCTACTATTTATTATTAGGTCTTTTCTACAATACTTGGTGCCTATGTAGCAATCCCATTCCTTGCCTCTTAGCTGCCCGCAACAAAAGTCAATGGAAATTGCCCTCAAACCTCCAATGCAAAAAAAAACTATAATTTTGAATTGTGTGTTAGATCACTAAAAAAATTAGATATACAAGAAACTAGTAGAAAAGCATATCTAAAGAAAACAATTCAGAAAATCAAAAGAAAAATTAAGATTGAAGGTACATGCTCAAACTTCCATTAAGGTGGAACCCCCCATAACCGAGAACTTAAGCAATGGCGAACATGATGTGCAACAGTATTTAGCAAAGCAAGAAATTGGGCAAGTGCAGAGATACAAATGGCGCAAATACGAGAAAATTTTGTGAATTTAGAGCTTGAACTGAATTTACTATGAATTATGAAAGCTTGAAGTTGGGCTTGACCCATGTCCAATGTCTAGAGTCTTACAAAATGGATCATTGCCAAATTAATTGTAGTTAAGTCTGGCACAGAAAAGGAGGGACAAGTGGCATGGTACTGTCCGGACCACAAAGGTTCTATAGCCGAGGTATTTTAAATTCAAAATGGCGAACAGTTGGCCTTCAAGCTGTCAATTTAGCTTCACAGTAATCACATTCGTAGGGACGAGTTCCCGCTCACAACGTTATCCTGTGACGTGCCTCGAATGGATCCACGAACAGCTACAAAGGTGCCTTCTTGTCGATCAGCCTCCCGCCCATTTTTGATGCCTGTGACATTGTCTTCTGCTTCAATGAGGTTCACTGAAATTGATGCCAGAGTAGGTGAAGTAGACACTAGGGTACCGGAAGTCGACGGTGTGCCCATAGCTTGCATTGTGGTCCACGGTTGGAGAGGATGCGGAGACATTGGTGCTGCAAAGAAGCCTCGAGGAATCAGGTAGGCCAAGGAAGCTTGTGTTGTCCATGGCATTGGAGTGGGGTGCCAAATTTTTGGTAAGCATGCATTTGTTTTGTAGAAGAGGATAAAGGTGCAAATGAGGTCGTCTGCGGATAAGGAAAACCTAGGAAACCGTGGACCTCGTTGCAGCACTCAAGTACTCCTTGGACGTGAGCATGAGAGACTTCGAGAAATCAAAGGCAGGATCTCGTTTCTTATTGAGTCGTGGGGTGATTGATGGTAGGGTCAAGAAGCGCGTTATGGAGTCAATGCCATCACCATCCCTATCAAAGCTGCCGACTTCAGGTGGCACCGTGGGATCAAAGGGGTCTGCATCAACGAAGAAGTGTTGCACACCCGGACGCTGCTCTTTTGCTAGTTCTGCGGCAATGCGGTCCGGTGCTACTAAGTCCTCGAGTAAGTCTTCATCACATTCCTCTTCCATTTCGGAGTGAAGAACTCCTACTGTCATCTGGTCCTCAAAGTGCTCCTCTTTCACATTAGCTTCGTGTACGAAAGAGGAGCGCATGGATTTGTCGTTGCTACTACGGTGCTCATACACCATCGATGGTGCCATCTGTCGTTGCACAACGCGAGGGTTGAGGGGCCATATTTCTGTGCATCTGAAACCACTTTGTATATTCTTTGTGGACAGAGCCTTCTTCAACACTAGAGAAACCCAATGAGCAAGAGTTTCTTTGGTTGGAGAGTCTCTGATGTTCCTACTACTCCAATTGTCCCTGTATACTCTGAAGTACTGCTTAAATGGCTTGAAGACGCTGTGGTCCAAAGGTTGCAGGGCGTGAGACGTGTGGGATGGCAACGTCAACACGTCAAGACCAACGGATTTCGCTTGGCACACAACATCCAAGTTCACGTAGCTACTGTGCCCATCCAAAATGAGTAAGTGTCGTTGCTTTGGTGAGATGCTGCCCACCTCATTCACGATTTCACGTTCTTCACAAAATGAGAAATCCATCTTGAAAATAAGTAAGCTGTCATCCAAACCTTCTCTTGCATTGCCAATGCAGCTTCTGGCTCGTAGAGTTGCACATGGTTCTTTCGATAGCGTTTGCCACAAAATATGTAGTATGATGGAATGGATGTGCCTGCTGCATTGACACAGATGAAGACAGAGAGCCACTCACGTTTGTCAGGCACAATGGAATGCACGCTGCGAGCACCTTTTCGAGCAATAATTCGTGCCCCTCCATTTTGCCCTGTTTGCACCCCCGTCTCATTGCAATTCCAAATCCTATCGGGTGAATATGAGTGTGTACTATACAGGTACTCAAGGTTGTTGTACAATGTGTTGGTGTTCTCCGCAATCAAGCCGTGAGCTTGTTTATCTTCAGACATTAGAGGAGTTTTTGGACCCTTGGAGGGCTGTTTCAAGCAGCTGCGGGGGAACTGTCCCCCTGCAGTTTTTCGGGGAACGGCTGTTCCCGATAAAAAAATTTCAAAAAAAGAAAAGTTTTACTCTTGAAATGCAAAAAAAAACAGAAAAAAAAATTTCATTTTTTTTTTGAAAAAAAAAATTATTATTTTCCGACGTGGAAGTCGCCATTCCACGTCTGCAAGCTGCTGCGGCCCCCTGCGAACAAGTTCTCGCAGTCTAGGAACTCACAGCCCTCCAGGGGGCTGAAATCTCCTCTAATGTTCGGCCCTGTGCAGGGGCTATGGACACCTGAGCCGCTGCCAAGGGAAGCATTGTCGTGTACTTCAGTAGCCTCCTTTGATGCTTTTGCGGAGCTGCGACACTTCTGCCGAGTTGCCACACTTCGAGACCCCAACGTGATAGGGTTGGCCAGTGGCCGCTGTTGCTGCCTGTGACATCCACGTCCCCTGCGGTGAACTTGCTATCTTCCTCCCCCCTACATAATTTCGAAAAAAATGTTGCGTATTAGACTATATGAAACAATTCGCAATTCATCTGCATTTTGCATGCGTGTGACCAGACGAAAGGAAGTTGCTCAGAGTCTCTCCAATGCCGTTTGAAGAAATTTACTTGCTGAAACCTTTTCTAATCATTCTGCTTCCTAGAGAGTAGCCATTGATCTACCTGGTTTAGCATGACTCAAGGTATATGACACTTCTAATTGCTTTAATTTTTGGTGATAATGTAGGGATGTCTCTGGGAATGAATTTGTGGGATCGTTACCAGATCTTAGAAATTTTTCCGCCCTACAGACTATGTAAGTATTGATGATGAGTGATGGCTATCTTTTTTGAATTTTATTTCTTCATGTGCAAAATACCCTGAAAACTTGAACATGCATACATGGGTGATTTCTCTAAAATCTGCCATTTTCACAAATACGAGATTCCAAGTTTTTAGGCTCTGGCCACTTGAATTTCACAATATTGGTGCTTTGAAACATGCCTTGTTAACAAACAAGAATAATTTGGTATATATTTCAATATCTTGGCTCACCACTGGCATGTGCGAATTTGAAATAGGAATTCGTCCAGAAACAGTTTCTTCTAGACAGGGAATTTACAAAATACCTTTAAGAACTGTAAGTTGCATCTCCTATTCCAAGTAACCTAAATGCTTATTTGGGCCAATATTCATTTGCTTTACCTAGGGTTCATAAATATTCGATTATATGATTTGCACAGTATATATAAGACTTCAATGGATATATAGATATTGATAACCCTGCTGCTCAATAGAGTCCGCAAATCCATTATTATAATCATCGCTTGGAACATTCTTTTAGATTCAAAGGAGAGCTAGGCATTAATTCAAACAAATAATGTGGTTACTATTAGCAATAGTTCAACTTGTGTGTCCTGAGCTTTGTATGGATAAATTATATTTGTAGACTTGATGGGAATCCGTATTGTGATGATCACTATGACTTTTGAAATGATGGCCATAGATGCCTTTGTAACCAAATTTGCTTTCTAAATCCAAGTTAGTGTTCATTTATCTAGCTTTTGGCCCTAAGCATTTGCATTTTAGAAACTAATGTGTGATTAAGCAACTTGGTTGAAGGATTAGGAATTATGTACTAAAGTCATAGTTATGAAATCTAGTTTTCTTGTGTATCACATATTTTCAATGTGCACATGCTATATGTTCAGTGAAGGCACTTGTGAATGCGTTTCAGTTTAGTACATTTGAAAGGTCCTTTAGCCATACATGTGAGGAGTAACACATACTTCTACGCGAGAGTTCAGGCATTGGTTTAGGAAACGCTAAAGAAGTGGCTGCAAGCTACTTGTCATTGAACCTATTCTTCAACAATGACCTTATTCTCTTTCTTTGTTGCCTACAAGTCTAGTACGTTAACATCACTCTAGTTATTATTGCAAATTAAGTGACCCTACTGAATTCGAGAGTTCCTGTGTTTTCTGAATTACCTACGAAGAGGTCGATGCTGTTGTTTTCCACTTCCTGGCAACACTTGCTCGACTTCTGCTCCCTCCACGTCTTCCTCCTCGCTGCAGCTGTATGTCGACGTCTTTGGCTTCTTCCTCATCGTCACTCTTAGAAACGTCGTTAGTACTAGAGCCCCCACGGTTGTTGCTAGTACAATTAAAGTCTACATCATTGAAGTCGAAAGCATCGTCCTCCATCGAGCTTCCTCTGGATTTTGCAATGGTGTCTTTATGAAGTCCAAACTTGAAGTATCTCCTATACCTCTCTGTTTCAAAAATCACAATACATGAAGGTACTTAAAGCAGGAGGCACTACATCAGTAATCACTCAATCAGTCACACTTTGATTCTCCTAAATTCATGCAAAATGTGGAACGGAATTGATCGAACTTCAATGTATTCACTTAAAACTGAATATGAGTACTATATTGAGCACGTTGAAAACCATGAATTGGAGCTTCTAAGTCAACATGTCTCTACTTGCCAATGAATGTATGCTAGCTTCTAAAACCGCTCACGCTCTACTGCATTGCTGTCAGCATCCAAGTGTCTAAACTGCTCTATAGTACATGGGATATCTAGTACGTCAATCATTAAAACTACTCAAAACTCATTATATTTTCAAGTACCCCAGCCACCATTTTTAATATGTAGTGTTCTAATTGACGTGACACTTAGCTCTTGGGTCTCGCTCCTGACAGTACTAGAAGCCATCAACTACGGAGCCCTCTTATAACCATAAATACTAAATGTGCACAAATTACTTCTACCCTCTTCTACAATTCCAATACCCTACCAATTGCCTTTGGGGCACTGGTTGGTTATGGGAGGTTCCACCTTAGTCCCTCAAAAGGACTCTTGGTCTTTTAGGAATTAATAGATAGTTGTAGTCTAGGATTTTGTTTAATCCAGGAAAACAAAAGTATAGGGTTTTTTAAAGAGGAAAGGCTTATTTAGTCTATTGTTTATGTGACTAGTGTCACTTTTCAAATAGATTTAGATTTAAAAGGTTTAGGTATTAACACAACAATTTTATTCCGAGGTTAAACGATTTTGTTCATAGTCCTTTATCAATGTATGAAACACAATGTATGAAGTACTAATCTTGTCTAGAATTCTATAAGGAAGGCAAATAGTTTGGGCAATAGATTAGGTTGGGTATATCGTCTTATGCAATGAATGCTCTAGGACCTAATCACTTTCAAAATAATACTTTGAAATTAGTACATATAATTCATTAATTATTCTTTTTTAATGTATATAGGTCAAATAGTCCAATAAGTGCTCGCCATGAGCAAATCTAATGCAAAATGCCTAAGTCTATCGATTTTAGGACAAATAGTCTTAGTTAATGTAGAGTATGCTAAGTTTAGATTCTATACCCAAATTTTGTCTTTCTCCTTTAGCTTTTCTCCAACATTTTTAGGGCAATTAGTCAAGGAAATAGTCCAAACCAACACTGGTTAATTCCCTAAATTCACATACACAACATTGGAACAATTTATATATTGTCCAAACTTGAAGAACATAAAATCAAACACTTTAAAACTCGTATAATGATAATAAAAAGACGTTAAACCGTGGTCTATGGACCTATTAGTGTGCAAACGGACCTATCACCATGATTTGGATCCTAAGGCCGTGCAAATCAGCCCATAACCATGGCAATAAGCCTAAAACCAAGTAATTACCCTTAAAACCACCAAAAACAGCCCTCATGCCCGTGCAATCAACACCTATAGCTGTGAAGTGGACCTAAAACCATGGATTCAACTCCTATGACCATGGAAACAAGCCCTATAACCATGCGCCGAATCCTATGGCTATGGGATCAAAACCCTAATTGGGATTCGTAGGTTCCTCCACAACTTGCAAAGATTGTCGTGGCCCTCCTTCAATCATAATTTTTTATCGATTTCTCCAAATTTTCTAAAATTTGTCACTGATTTTTGTTCAATCCACCAATTCTTGATCTACACTTCCCACTCTAGCAACAAATTGATACAAACTTTTGAAAATTTTCAATATTGGGGAGGAGGCCAGATCAATCGTGATAGCTCCATCTAAAAGTTGCAATTTTTGAATCGAATCTTGTGTGGGTTTGTGAAATTTTGTGA
The DNA here is from genome assembly GCA_947034895.1 of Rhytidiadelphus loreus. Lineage (NCBI taxonomy): Eukaryota > Viridiplantae > Streptophyta > Bryopsida > Hypnales > Hylocomiaceae > Rhytidiadelphus > Rhytidiadelphus loreus. The sequence goes on from OX344765.1 coordinate 50,311,396, forward strand.
TTTTAAGAACTGGGGGTTCTCAATCAATTGATTACAAGCATTAGAGAATTATCAATGATCAAAGAAGAATGAAAACAAAATTCCAATTTGTTGCTTCAATCATCTGACTTGTGTCGATGCTACAAACACAAGGTGGATGGAGTGCCAATTCTTAAGATGTAGGCGAAAGATCACCAACAATTTGAGTGTGACCCTGGATTGAAGAAAGTGCAATCTATCTGTAACAAGAAAATTCAAAATTCTCGCTCATTGGTTTGCTCTAGAAACCTAGTCTCCGACGATTTGAATTTGGGTTGTTTTAGTGTTCTAGATTGTCTTTTGATCATTAGGACTCCTCTTGCTTTTGTCAAGATTGACACCAATTTGGATAATTAGCAATAGCAACCCTAAGATTGGAGCTTGGGGGGGTTACTTAGAGTGTCCATTAGAAACCATGTGCGAACAAAACTTTGGACCCCTATATATTTTTTGAATTTTAAATAAAATAAAATAAAATATGAATAGATTTTCTTACTTTGAAAGTTTATGTTTTGAATTATTGATATTTTTACTTGATAATAATAATTAGTTACAAATTTTTGAAGTAAAAAGATACACTGAGAACTGAAAAATAACTTTTACACCCCTATATTATATATGAAAAAATAGTCTAAAAAATGAAAAAAATAATCCTAAAAATAACTCTATTGAAAGTTCATTTTGAGTTGAATATTGATTCAATGGTCATTTACATGTGTTCTCTATAATTATTTGAGTTGAAAAACATGCCATTTCAATTCATTTTCAACCTCTTCTAGAAATCATTTCATATTTTAAATGAGTTGGAAATTTCGGCAATAGAAACCTATATTCATTATTAAACAATGGTCAAAATTTTAGATTGAAATTATAGTTTATTAGAAACCACTTGTTTGCACACGGTTTGTTGTAGTAGAACTAAGTGCACCTCTGAGGATTGGAAGCTTGTTGCTCAAAATTTCACACCATTGTGCTTCTCTCCCTTCACTGGATTTGTTGCTACGAATCCAGGCTGCAATTGCCTCCTTCAAATTTGAGTTGGGTTGCTTCAAAGTCCGTAAGGATGCCACAACTTGCAAGATTAAGATGCAATGAGAGTTTTCCGTAAATTGTTTAATCTTGTTGCTTTTGTTGATTTCTTCACACACCAAAATAATCTAGACTTTTCATACTCGCAATATTCAGTTGACTTGTTATCCTCGAATGCATAATAAGATCATTTTGTTTGCAATCTTTTATTAAATTATAATTAATTCTCTTTGAATACCCATAAAACTTACAACTCACAACTTACAATACAACATAAATTCTCACAAGAAAAAGAAATAATATACAAATCACACAATTTGCATAATAGTTATATATTAAAATATAAATGTGGGTCATATATCAAATGCCTGGGGAGAACATTTAGTGTATCTATAAGTAACCATACGTGTTAAAGTGATTTTTTGACCCCCTATTTACTTTTTAATAAACTATAATTTGAACCTATAATTTTGAATTTTGTTTAATAATGATTGTAGGTTTTTATTGCCAAAAATTCCCAATTCAAATAACATGTGAAATGATTTGTAGAATAGGTTGAAAAATGAACTAAAATAGCATGTTTTTCAACTCAAATATTTATAAAGAACACATTTAGATGATCATTTCATCAATATTCAAGAAAAATGAACTTTCAATAGAGAGTTATTTTCAAGAATTTTTGGTTCATTTTTTTAGACAATTTTTTCTTATATAAAATAGGGGTGTGAAAGTTATTTTCAACTCTACAGTGTATTTCTTTACTTCAAAAGTTTGTAACTAATTATAATTAACAGATAAAATTATCAATAATTCAAAATATAAACTTTCAAAGTAGGAAAATATATAGAGATATTTTTTGTCCTTTTATTTAAATTTTAAAATATAAAATAGGAGTCTACAATCTTAATGCACGTAGTTTCTAAATGGACACTCTAAGTGATCTCCCTGGGACCAAATGTTATAGTCTTTTAGGCACATTGTGACAAATTGTCACAATGTGCTCATTAATTAATTGTGAGCTCAGAAATTAATTAATTTTTAGCCTCACAAGCCCCAAATTTTAAAATTAATTTTTTTTTGGATGCACCCAAAATATTTTAAAATTTTAAAATTTTCATTCCCCTCCCCCCTTCTCTCTTCTCGTAATTTTTTGAAACCAACTTGATCGACAAACATTATGGGACAATTCATCCCATACTTGTACTCGTATCCATATCCCATACTCATATTCGTATTCATATCCAATATTGTACTGTACCTATATCCGTATCCACATTCAGTATTTAGTATGTATTTGTATATGATATTGTATGCATATCCATATTCATTTTCATATCCGTATCCATATTGATATTTGGATAGCTCAAATTAAATCTCACAAAATGAACGGCTTGTGATTTTTGAGAAATCAACGGTGATTTTGAAGGTAAGCATTTTTAAAAACAAACAATCAACGGCCTTTAAATTTTTTGAGAGAGGGGGGCAAGTAATATCCTTGGCAACCTCTTTTGGATACATTGTGATCTCTTCAAGACCAAATGTTATAGTCTTCGTTGTTTCAAGACTATTTATAGTTTAGAATATAGATGGGCACCACTTTTGTGAAGAGGTGTAACGAAGGTCACACCCCATTATTATTATTTTTTTTTCTTCAACTATTGTACAATTCATGTTATTTTTAGGATGATTCAACCTAATTTATGTACCATGTAAATAGCCATATGAAGGTTGCCTTGAGATTCTTTGATTTTTTGGAATTATTAAATATTAATTTTTAATCTAATTTTGGTTATATATTTTTCCAAAATTATCCTTTTCCTTGCTCTTATATTATTTATCAAATACCTAAATACTTAGGATATCTGATTTTATTAAAAATAGAGTAACTAGTATCCTTTAAAACACATTTAATTTCCTGGTCCATTATCATTTTACATGGACCACCATAGAGTATTAAAATTTTATGTCTGACAGGTGGGAAATACCACCCACCCACCCACTAAGGGTGTAGACTTTATTAGACTCTTCCACTACCAGATTTTGAAATTTGCTTTACAACTACTTCATAAAAGCTCTTCTTTGGTTTTTCCCTCCAAGTTAAAAACTATTTAATAGTAGCTTTTTGCCATATACCACCCTTCTTGGCTAGAAGTGTGGATTTTTGTGTGACTCTTGAGCTTCAAGCAATGGCAAAGGTTGTGTGCATTTTTAGTATGATTGAGGATGATTTTCACTTAGTGCAATATATTCAGTTCATTGATGTGATTTGTGATCTTTTTGTTCTTACTTTACTTCTTGGAATTTTAGGATCTGTGAAATAGATAGCAATTGGATGCAGTTAGAGACATTTGTTACAACCTCACTGACATAACATTGAATTGTTGTGTGTTTTGGGACGGGTACAAGTGAGGTTGCACCCTCAGATCTTCAGTTCCATTTTTTTTATTTCTTAAGAGAAGACAATTCGTTCAAGCACCTATACTCTTTGTTATTCTAATGTGCTTATTATGGATATTTGTAGTTTCCTTTATGGTTATTTGTACTTAACTCCATATAGGAGGTCACGTCACTTTATAAAACTATAGAATTCCTACTCTATGTAGAGTCTTCCATGATACCATTTTTGTACTACTTGTTAATAGTTTGGTCATACCTTTCATTTCTATTTTAGAAATGCCATGGTTCTCATTTGGTCAAAGATTAAGTAGTGAAAATTTGATGCCCAGTTTTGGGATGTTCAGTTTCAGTACCTTTTTTCTTTTTGTTCATTCTTATCTAAATATCCCTAATACACTTAGCTATGAGGTTTCTTTTGACTTTAAAACAAACTTTATTTCAACTTAATTCTAATAAGCGTCCGTCGTAGGCTCTTTTTACCTAAAACTACTCATTTTTCCTAAAAGTTTTTTCTACGATAGTTTTATCAAATATGAATCCATTTCATGAAAACTTTTCTATGACATTATGATAAAAGGCAACATTTACTTGCTACAACTTTCAGTAAATTTAAACTACTTTAGAGGTGCATTTCTAATATGACCATTTTATTAGAACTACAAAAATACTTCAAAAGTGACACATTTTTATTTCATGGTTAAGAAGTTTATTTAACCATGTCAAAAGATTATCAACCATTTCTTGAACATGAATTCATTCAAATTTTCTCTTGCATTTCAATATATATGTCTCTTTCATGTATTTAAATATTAATAGATGTGAAATATGCAAAGTGGACCACTTATTTGTTTACTTTACCATGCTTGAACTTGCAATGTAATATCAACTAGTATTGACAATTGGACAGACTTACTCGAGGACTTACTATCATTGATGGAGTTTATGTACAACAATATTGAACATTGTTTTACAAGACAAATTTCCATTTTTTCAACTGACTAACACAATATATCCTCAAACAAATTTGTTCCAAATTAAAGATGTGAGAAGTCTTCTTGTAGAAAATCCAGTTGCTCATCTAATAGCTATGCATAATAAATTGAAGTTTCATTTAGAAAAAGTCCATGGTTATTATAAAGACTATGCAAATCAAAGTCATAAAGTTGAACCACATTACAAAGTAGGAGACTAAATTTAGCTTTTTCCACAATATATACAAACAAAATCACCTTCAAAAAAACTAAGTTATTGAAGACTTGGACCATTTTTAATTCCTCATCAAATAAAAAAATTAGTTTCCACCATGACCTACCAACGACCATGCATATTCATCCAATTTTTCATTGTCTAAATCTTAAAAGCCTATGAAAATTTTAATATTCGAGGAAGATACTCTTCTTTTCCAGTTTCAATTGAAATCAATCAAGAAATGGAATATGAAGTCAATGAAATATTCAACTCACGTATTCATCCGCTACAAAGACTATGATATTAGCAAACATGCATGGGAACCTTCTTCTAATGTCATCCATTTGAGAAGATCGATAAATTTCATGAACAATATTTTGATAATCTAAAGTTTGTTCAATGATAAAGAGTATTAAGAGAAGTATATGAAGAAGGGGCAATCACCAAAGATGATGCAACCGCATAGTTTTACAATATAGCATCCTTTAGAGTTTAGCTTGATACATCTAGTTCTTGTCTAGATTTTGAGGACTAATTTCACTACTATAGTAAGTGGAAGATTTGGGTTGTAGATCTCTATTGAATTTTAGTTTTTCTTCCCCAAATCAACGTTCAATAGAAATTTTTGTAATATTTTTTTTACAATATCCTATAAAAAATTCTTGTATTAAAAATAATAATTTTCCAAAATTTTTGGCATCTATTTTTCCAACGAACTTATTATACAACTACAATATATCTAAGTAATTAATTATTTATGAAATCTCAAGATGCTATGCAATACTAGAGTTTGAGTTTTGTTTGTCACAATTACCAAGCTAAGCATTCCACTCTTTAGATGCTTCACCATTACAATTTCAACAATTGAAAGGAAGTCTTCTATACAACAAAAATGAACTCACATTGGTAATCTTCAATTTAATACTCAAGCCTTAGTGATTTGGTTAGAAGTTTCAAACCCAATAGTCTAAAAGCCACCTTCTAAGGATGTTTTGAAGGTCCCAAAACATGGAGCACAATTTTGGGATTAGTCCAAAGGAAGGAAGTCATGGTCATAATTGTTGGCAAAACGGAATTGTACATTCTTTGGCAAAGGATCAATGGCTACCCTATGAATGTTGCAACAATTGTTCATTGCACCCTTCATTTCCTTAAAGATGTGAACAAGGACTAGTGAAGTTTCTTTTGAAACTTGTCACTAGAAAAGAAGGTGATGTCACAAACATTCGAGAATCTTCTAAACACCTTAAGAGCCCTCTACCACTAGAAAAAAACTTGTCCACCACAACTAGTTACACAACGACTAAGTGTCCTACACACAACTATCTTGCAATTGCTACTATTGATTTTAGAACCAAATCTTACCTATATACACTTTTAATCACAAAATAATTGTAAAATGAAGTGTAGGGTTGTGGGAGTGTAACAAAGTTCAAATATATAATTAATGTGAACTATTCTCTATCCAATATTCATCTTAGTTGTCGATGTAGATAAGTCTACAGTCTATGGAATCCTCCATGTCAATATGCAATTGTGAAACCTAAATTCGATTAAAAAATGATTGCAACTAGAGTTGCACAAAAGTTGAATTCAACTAGGAAACAACTACAACTATAAAATGATTGTTGTTTTCTAGTCAAAATATTGTAAAACTTGTTGTTTACCAGTAACAACTCCACTTTGCAAGACAACTATGAGTGCAAGTTGACAATGAGTTTTTCTATCATTTTTCTAGAAATGAAAACAAAAGTACACTTCAGAAAAAAATAATGGCTACTATGCCTTATGATATTATTTATCCATACTTTATCATGGTCACACTTTATTTTGTGTTGCCTCTTTCTTTTATCCATGATAGATGATTGAATATGCTTGTGTGGCAAGTCTATCTAAACTAACAAAAAATGCAAGGTTAATTTCAGAGTTAAAGAACAAAAATTGGAATTTTCCATGAATGGTCTCAATATTTTGTAGATGCTAGGAGATTGTCCTTTGCAAATAAGTCTATGACTTCGACAAATCACTACTAGAAAATCACGACCAAGTCAATAGAAAATCAACACATTTCTATTGGTTTGTACATTGTAAGTGTATTTTTCACTAATTTCAAATTTATTATTAAGGCATCAACATAAGTTGCTTCATTTCTATTGGTTAACCTCTAAAGGGTCAAATGACATTTTGGGGCAACATGGACACATGGTATCTTACTAAGAATGGAATTTTCATTTTTTATTTCTTTGAAATTTTCATGCAACATGTGGTCAAGAAATAGATTTAAAGCACAACAATTTTCATAATTTTTTATTGCATGGTTAAAAATTATCATATGATATGTAGTTTTTGTTGCTCTTGGGGCAACCCATAGAGCTCAACAAATATATTTTTTTAAGAAACAAAAATTTGAACTTGGTTTACTAGATTTGTATATACATTGAAAACTTTGAATCATTATATTTTGATTGGCAAGATGAAATTATGAAGAGTTTTATTTTGCTAGCAATTATAGAATCTCTATTCTAAAATAAACTTTAAAGTCCTTTATTTAACTCAATTTTCAATATTTAAAAAATAAAATAAAATAATTGGATGTAGATTATTTATTACAACCATTGGGATTGGCATTTTTCAATTCCACAACTAAATTCTCAACAATTTAGTATTTTAAATCAATCTCTACTTCTTTCTACTTGAGTTTTTTTTTCAAGCTTGAAAATGTAATATTTTTTGTTGAAATTTTTTATATGTATTTCCAATTTATTTTTTCAGCATATTATGTAGAATAACAAGTAGTAGGATCTATAAACTCGTGTAAAAAGTTTGAAAGATGAAACATAACCATTTGGAACAAGTTGAAAATTCTTCTTTTAAAATCCAAGCAAGATGATCTTGCAATTGGTAAGGTTTTTTATTCTGAAATTTTAGGAGGGTGTGCTCTAACAAATTAACTAAACTAAAGCATTACAATCAGATTTGTTAATAAATAAATATAGATGACGGTTTTAACCTTGCTTTGAATTTGAGTACTTTGTAGTAGTTTAGGGTCTAAAAACATCAAACTCATTTAGGGATTAAAGCACTACAAGAAAAATTTGTGATCAAATCAACAAAAATCCAATAAATTTAATAAATTACCAATTTTATAAATGTTAATAAGACATCACAAAGCATTAATATTACAAACAAATAATATAAAAAAATATTTTAATTCTCATCAAATGGAATATTTTAGAATTTTTTAGCATATTTTGTAGTTTGGAGAATCTTTTTAAAATATCCTTATATTATTCTTTAATTATGCTTAGATAAATGACCACGGGATAAGTACAAAACTTAGATGTGTTATAAAATGTTACTTTCATGATTTTGATGAAGTTTATCCCAACTAGAGAAAAAAAAACTTGATGTTTGATGTTTATCTATATAGTCAAATTTCCAAGAATTTTGAAGCAATTAATTTGAAAATTTCACCAACATTACATTATATTTTTAGTACTCAAAATTTGATATCATTGCTTAGAATTTAATTTTTCATTGTGAAAAAAAAATTTCAAGGAAAAGATTTGATGAATAGAACAACATTGTTTTTTCCAATTAGGCAATTACTAAGTTTTTTAACATCAAACAATGTGGAGGTGTTTTTAAAAAAAAAAATCCTTAGGTGGAGCTTAACTTTGGATTGACCTGATTCAAATTAGATTGGAAAGTAGACTTGATTTTATATTAGAAAATAATTTTAATATTTTCAAAATTTTATGCTTGGATAGTCCTAAAAAAGGGTCACAACTAAAAAAGGGTGTATTGCACCATTAGGGGGTTAAAATTTGAGTATCATGTGTGAAAAAAGGGTACTTACCCTCTAAATACTTGAGCCCTTGTTTTTTTGTTTCATGTACAAAGCTAAATTTGTTTTTTCTAGAAGTTTTGAGTTTTGACTATTTGTTTTTTGCTATAGAAAGAGTTTGTAAATCTTCCTTGTCAAAGGGCCTAGATAGTTAAAATAGACAAATAGTCAAATTACTTACACTATTAAGCCACCTATTGACTATTTGTTATGAAGACTTGGACTAATTGTTTGAAGCCGTTAGACAATTTGTCATAGGGTTGTTTACAAGCAATTATTTTTTTCCTTCCTTCTAGATTTAGCCTGACAATTCGTAAATTTCCTCCTCTATTTTCTCAATCTTTGTTTGGTTCTCAATTTTTTTTTCTTATAGCATGAACTCCATTTTAATGCATTTGGAATTAACAACTTGTCTTGTACTTATGTAATTGTAGATTAACTTAGGATCCAATTGGAATTAAACCTAAGTTTAAATAGTTTAAATTTGTTCCAAGGGAGGCTAGATAAAATAGGAATTGCTTCACTAAAATAGAACTAATAGGCCATTGTAACCTAAAGATGAGAAAGAAATTACTCCTTAACCGCATACAAATTGTTTTATCCTCACAAGGTAATCTAATTACTAGATTTTCACTCCCTTCTTAAAGGCCACAAGGATTAAGAATTATCTTCAAATTGGATCTTTAATTCTTTCCCTAGCATTGTCCAAACTTTACTTCAAATCGGAGTTTGCTGCAGGCACAAGTGTACCAAGTCTTTTGAACTTCCAAGTAGGATATGTCACTTCTGCTGTGAATCTTTGTCTTCAGATTTGGAAGCATCTTTATCTCCAACCACCAACTTGACTTGCTTGCTTTCGATCTCACAGTTTATCCTTGTAAAACTACAGCACTTGCAAAACTTGCACTCTTTTTTAATCAACATTAGATGGGATTCAACCATCGGGGAGGGCTGTGAGTTCCCCAACCGAAATCCGCCAAAACCCGCCTGTGCTGACCTGGCCAAGCGACTGCCAGGTCAATTTTTTTGAAATAAATAAATAAAATTAACCTTGTTTTTCATTTAAGAACTTAAATTTTTTTGTTTTTTATTTTTTATTTAAAAAAAAAATTATGACACCCGCGTTCGATGGGGGCTGGGGGAACGGAGCTGGGAAAGGGCCTGAAACGGCCCTCCAGCCCCCCCGAATCCCATCTAATGCTTGGGACTATGATTTTTACTGTTAGGCTTCTCTATCCTCAAATCACCCATGCACAGTCTCAACTATTTCTTTTAAAACAGCTCACAATTAAGCAAAGCACACACAAGAGAAGAAATCCAATTTGGAATCAATGACAAATCATGCTCAGGTTTAATTAAAACACAAATTGGGCATCAGAGGTATCAAACCTACATCCTTCTACACATGCACAAACCAAATCACCAATTTGGAAATATTTTCACAGGCAAACATTTAAAGCAAACATATCAATAAATAACAACATTGGCCTGCACTGCTACCACCCGCATTCATAACTTCCAAATAGGCTCAAACAATGAATTATCAGACTACCAACATTCCATCATAAAGCACATACAAATTGATTGATATTTCATTGACTCATCTCTACACAATTTGGATACATAACACATAATTCCCAATTACACATACATCTCTCACACACATACAACACCAAATCGATATCAAAAAAATTTATGATATTAAATCGAATTGGTGAGCAAATCACCGTGAATCATTTATAAAAGTTAACACAATTAAATTATCTCCTCACACTAACTTCCAACTTGGATAAAACAATTAACCCCTAAAGAACCATTGTCCCCTCAGGGGACAAAATGGATTTCGGGCAAGTTCTTATGATCTCAATTTCTAGTGATTTTTCTTGAAACTTTCTCACAAGATAGGGAAACTTATAAGCTTTGTTGGAATATAAAATTTATTTCAATTGGTGCCCGGGAGCAAAAGTTATGGCATCTTAAACATAATTTTCACATCATTGGGCAGAAAAATAAACCTACAAAAATTTGAAATTAATTTGAATTTTTTTTTCTTCTTAAAGATAATATTTTTGTCTACATGTGAAGCTTTGATTCATTCCATTTGGATTAGTAATGTGAAAGTTATGAACAATCTTGTTTTTCAGGCAATTTGAGCATCTTCTTGAAAAAATAACTTATAGGATTCAATTCTGAATGCAATTTTCACAAATTTTCAACAAAAATTGTTTGAAAAGGTTAAGTTTTCTATTTAGAACAATCTCACTATTGAGATTATTGTGTTTCAATACCATTTTAGAGTTATTAGTGATTTAGTTTTTCTTTCAATCTTCGACCTACTTCTACTAAACAGTTTTTTAAAGAATGAAAATCAATTGTGTTTTTTTTAATTTCTTTTTTTAGACTTTCAACTCAATTATTCAACACAAATTTTTTTTAATTCAAGGTCCATGGTGTAAAATTTTTCCCCAAATGGCATTCAAAGTCATCTGAAATTGTAGGCTAGAGTTCAAAAAACTTTTTTTTTTCAACTTTGAATGCTAATATCTTCCAATCTGTACGGTCAAACTCCATGAAATTTTTATCACATGATACTAGACTAGTAAAGTAAAAGATCCTATGATTAGATTCTAAAAAAAGTGTTTTTTTGTTTTTTTGGATGAATGCAACAAAAATGGCAGTTTTGAGTAGTTTTTGACAGAAGAACGGCCCTGGTCCTTTAGGGGTTAATTCAGTACTTCTAACTACTGATCAAAATCCAAATCACCCACATCCACACAATCATCTCAACTCGGTTTCCACAGCCAACACTTTCATAACATACACAGACTCTTCAACTTCGATAAACTCATCTCCATCTTCACACTCACCTACTTTCCCCACTCAGCCATTACACCATCAAATCATTCTATTTGATTTAATCTAATAGCACAAACATACACACAATTTGACATAAACTCTCCTCCTCATTGATTACTCTCAATTGACACTGCTCAACACACCTCGTGTGACTGCCAGACAGCTCAACTTCTCTCATCCCAAATTAGACAAACACACTCCTAGAACACCTTGTGTCACCGCAGTACTAGTTCTCTAACACACCAAGCACCAACTTGGAAAATAATAAATGCAAACACACTCACTACAAAAACTCCAAAAACAGTGGTCCGCTTCTCAACGAAGCAGCCTGCCTAATAGGACTTTGAACTAGGTGGTTATCCGATTTGGAAAATACTCTCAACCGCTAACTGCCAACCACCTTGGACTTACAGATTCTAACTGAACAAAAAACCCTTAATTTCCAACTTGAAATAAAAGACAGTCAATCAACTATAAGTAAAAGACAGTCAATCAACCGTTTATGGTTGCAGAAGTTTGGTGTACATATTGGTTTGACAAATTATTGGAGTGAGAAGATGGAGACTGGGAACATGATGGTGAGTGAGAAATAAAGAATGTTTTTGAAGAGGCAGATCACACATCCATAGAAATTATGGACTTCAATCAAGTAATGTAATCATGAATAATTTGTCTTCGTGTTTTATTTAATTATGTACAAGCAAGGGACTGCAAACTTAGGAGATTGAAAGTTGAGAGAATGTTTTATCCCAGTGTGTGATCAACAAATTGTTAAATTGTTGGAAAATAATTAATTGTTGTTGTTTAATGGTATAGTTGGAAGTAAGTAAGCTATTCAAACAGTAGGTTTGGTTTCAATAAGTTTATGAGAATAGACAAATTGTTCAGCCATGGAGACTTGTAAGTGAATAATAATTGGAGAAGGTGATGGTTGAAAATTGTTTGTTAAGATTGAATAATTTGTTTATTGGGATTAGAATGTTGTGAGCTGTCTATGTTTGTAATTCTAGTTGTGTATTGTAAGAGTTTCATGATTAACACTTCTTATGAACTACCGAAATTGACTAATTGTTGTGGATTGGAGTTTGGTGTGATTCTTTATGAAGAGCATGAAAGAACGTGACAACTTTGAAACAAACAGTCAAATTGATTTCATATTCAAATGTGTTGTAGCAATGCTACATAAGCCTGATTGTTCACATGTTTTAGGAATTTAATACTTGGTGTATATGCAATTGAATACCCTATCCTCCCTAGTGTGAGTATTGATGCATGTTGGTGTATAACAAATTGTTGATTCTTTATGTGAAAATTGGATCTTAGTATTGTTGCAATAATTTGCGTATTTTGATTGTTGAATGTGAACAATTTGATTGGTACCAAAACTTTGATATATTCGAAAGTGTCATGAGCTGGTGTGTTATAGATTGAACAAGGTGTCGCTTAACTTCCTATAATTCTTCTTAACTTAGAACCTAGTAACAACTACCAAGTAAACAAATTTTCCACAAAGTATGAATCTTTGTGGATAATTTAAACCAAAACAAAGGGAAGAATTAAACATGGAGTCCAAACCCTAGAAATTTAATGTTTGGTGCCAGAATTGTGTAGATTAGATTGACCAATTGTTGTGGAATTATACAACAATTAGCTTCAAGGAGCTTGGATTATATACTCATGCCCTGCATTTAGATAGAGACAAATTCTTGTACATATAGGATTGAGAATATTCCTTGAGCATCTTAATTAGGAATTTGGCTACCTAATTAGTGATTGTGACAAATTATTTTGGTAATGTATATCACCAATAATTAAGAAATTATGTACATAATTTATTGTGTGTGTGTATATATATAGCATTGAACTAGGTTCTAGATTGAGTATATGCATGAAAAATTGTGGTTTGTCCATGACTAATTGTTGATAAGTTGAACCCCTAATAGATAGGACTAGGACATCATTTATAGCATTGATAATGGAGTGGCCACTAAATTCATACCCTTGAAAATAAGAGTGGAAACGAATTGTAATTATCAATTGTGAAAGTATATATTAATTATGTGCAAATCTCATTTTATTATAAATTACAAGTGACTTTAGCCACTATATATTTGACTACTTGACCGCTTTCTAAACTGGACCCTGTGGGCGCTTAATTACCCACCCTTGATAATTAATCGGACCCAACCAGGTTCTAGGGGTTAACTAAATTCTAACCTAACGGGTGACTAAGCGTAGGTCCATTGTGCCTTCCAAGCAATGGATCTTCTTTTCTAAGTTCCTAGTTTCCGCAGGTGACAATGGAGTTGCCTCCAATTGGCGAGGGAATAGTTCGGGCTAACCGTCCCCTAACGGCAACCTATGCGAACTACCGCCGAATCTATCCTAATCTATGGGAATCTGAGGCTAATTGACCTTTCCTAAGGCTGAGGAGGGATTACCTAAGTCCCTTCCATGGTTTCCTAAGTTGATTGGGTTTTTTCCTAATCTAAGTTATCTTTTTCCCTAATTTAATTTATCCTCTTTCTTAATTTAATTTTTTAATCTAATTTATCTTTTATCTAATTTATCTTTTATCTAATTTATCCCCTAATTTAATTTATCCTTTTTTCCTAATTTAATTTTATATTTTTTCCTAATTTAATTTTCTAATCTAATTTATCTTTTTCCCTAATTTAATTTATCCTCTTTCTTAATTTAATTTTTTAATCTAATTTATCTTTTATCTAATTTATCCCCTAATTTAATTTATCCTTTTTTCCTAATTTAATTTTATATTTTTTCCTAATTTAATTTTCTAATCTAATTTATCTTTTTCCCTAATTTAATTTATCCTCTTTCTTAATTTAATTTTTTAATCTAATTTATCTTTTATCTAATTTATCCCCTAATTTAATTTATCCTTTTTTCCTAATTTAATTTTATATTTTTTCCTAATTTAATTTTCTAATCTAATTTATCTTTTTCCCTAATTTAATTTAATCTTCTAATCTTAATTTAATTCTCTAATCTAATTTATCTTTTATCTAATTTAATCTCCTAATCTAATTTAATCTCCTAATCTAATTTAATCTCCTAATCTAATTTAATCTTCTAATCTAATTTAATCTGCTAATCTAATTTAATCTCCTAATCTAATTTAATCTGCTAATCTAATTTAATCTTCTAATGTAATTTAATCTTCTAATCTAATTTAATCTTCTAATCTAATTTAATCTTCTAATCTAATTTAATCTTCTAATCTAATTTAATCTTCTAATCTAATTTAATCTTCTAATCTAATTTAATCTTCTAATCTAATTTAATCTTCTAATGTAATTTAATCTTCTAATCTAATTTAATCTTCTAATCTAATTTAATCTTCTAATGTAATTTAATCTTCTAATCTAATTTAATCTCCTAATCTAATTTAATCTGCTAATCTAATTTAATCTTCTAATGTAATTTAATCTTCTAACCTAATTTAATCTTCTAATCTAATTTAATCTACTAACCTAATTTAATCTGCTAATCTAATTTAATCTCCTAATCTAATTTAATCTCCTAATCTAATTTAATCTCCTAATCTAATTTAATCTCCTAATCTAATTTAATCTGCTAATCTAATTTAATCTTCTAATGTAATTTAATCTTCTAATCTAATTTAATCTTCTAATCTAATTTAATCTTCTAATCTAATTTAATCTTCTAATCTAATTTAATCTTCTAATCTAATTTAATCTTCTAATGTAATTTAATCTTCTAATCTAATTTAATCTTCTAATCTAATTTAATCTTCTAATCTAATTTAATCTTCTAATCTAATTTAATCTTCTAATCTAATTTAATCTTCTAATCTAATTTAATCTTCTAAGCTAATTTAATCTTCTAACCTAATTTAATCTTCTAACCTAATTTAATCTTCTAACCTAATTTAATCTTCTAATCTAATTTAATCTTCTAATCTAATTTAATCTTCTAATCTAATTTAATCTTCTAATCTAATTTAATCTTCTAATGTAATTTAATCTTCTAATCTAATTTAATCTTCTAATCTAATTTAATCTTCTAATCTAATTTAATCTTCTAATCTAATTTAATCTTCTAATCTAATTTAATCTTCTAATCTAATTTAATCTTCTAATCTAATTTAATCTTCTAATCTAATTTAATCTTCTAAGCTAATTTAATCTTCTAACCTAATTTAATCTTCTAACCTAATTTAATCTTCTAATCTAATTTAATCTTCTAATCTAATTTAATCTTCTAATCTAATTTAATCTTCTAATCTAATTTAATCTTCTAATGTAATTTAATCTTCTAATCTAATTTAATCTTCTAATCTAATTTAATCTTCTAATCTAATTTAATCTTCTAATCTAATTTAATCTTCTAATCTAATTTAATCTTCTAATCTAATTTAATCTTCTAATCTAATTTAATCTTCTAATGTAATTTAATCTTCTAATCTAATTTAATCTACTAACCTAATTTAATCTGCTAATCTAATTTAATCTCCTAATCTAATTTAATCTCCTAATCTAATTTAATCTCCTAATCTAATTTAATCTCCTAATCTAATTTAATCTGCTAATCTAATTTAATCTTCTAATGTAATTTAATCTTCTAATCTAATTTAATCTTCTAATCTAATTTAATCTTCTAATCTAATTTAATCTTCTAAGCTAATTTAATCTTCTAACCTAATTTAATCTTCTAACCTAATTTAATCTTCTAACCTAATTTAATCTTCTAATCTAATTTAATCTTCTAATCTAATTTAATCTTCTAATCTAATTTAATCTTCTAATCTAATTTAATCTTCTAAGCTAATTTAATCTTCTAACCTAATTTAATCTTCTAACCTAATTTAATCTTCTAACCTAATTTAATCTTCTAATCTAATTTAATCTTCTAATCTAATTTAATCTTCTAATCTAATTTAATCTTCTAATCTAATTTAATCTTCTAATGTAATTTAATCTTCTAATCTAATTTAATCTTCTAATCTAATTTAATCTTCTAATCTAATTTAATCTTCTAATCTAATTTAATCTTCTAATCTAATTTAATCTTCTAATCTAATTTAATCTTCTAATGTAATTTAATCTTCTAATCTAATTTAATCTTCTAATCTAATTTAATCTTCTAAAGTAATTTAATCTGCTAATCTAATTTAATCTCCTAATCTAATTTAATCTGCTAATCTAATTTAATCTTCTAATGTAATTTAATCTTCTAACCTAATTTAATCTTCTAATCTAATTTAATCTACTAACCTAATTTAATCTGCTAATCTAATTTAATCTCCTAATCTAATTTAATCTCCTAATCTAATTTAATCTCCTAATCTAATTTAATCTCCTAATCTAATTTAATCTGCTAATCTAATTTAATCTTCTAATGTAATTTAATCTTCTAATCTAATTTAATCTTCTAATCTAATTTAATCTTCTAATCTAATTTAATCTTCTAATCTAATTTAATCTTCTAATCTAATTTAATCTTCTAATGTAATTTAATCTTCTAATCTAATTTAATCTTCTAATCTAATTTAATCTTCTAATCTAATTTAATCTTCTAATCTAATTTAATCTTCTAATCTAATTTAATCTTCTAATCTAATTTAATCTTCTAAGCTAATTTAATCTTCTAACCTAATTTAATCTTCTAACCTAATTTAATCTTCTAACCTAATTTAATCTTCTAATCTAATTTAATCTTCTAATCTAATTTAATCTTCTAATCTAATTTAATCTTCTAATCTAATTTAATCTTCTAATGTAATTTAATCTTCTAATCTAATTTAATCTTCTAATCTAATTTAATCTTCTAATCTAATTTAATCTTCTAATCTAATTTAATCTTCTAATCTAATTTAATCTTCTAATCTAATTTAATCTTCTAATCTAATTTAATCTTCTAAGCTAATTTAATCTTCTAAGCTAATTTAATCTTCTAACCTAATTTAATCTTCTAACCTAATTTAATCTTCTAATCTAATTTAATCTTCTAATCTAATTTAATCTTCTAATCTAATTTAATCTTCTAATCTAATTTAATCTTCTAATGTAATTTAATCTTCTAATCTAATTTAATCTTCTAATCTAATTTAATCTTCTAATCTAATTTAATCTTCTAATCTAATTTAATCTTCTAATCTAATTTAATCTTCTAATCTAATTTAATCTTCTAATCTAATTTAATCTTCTAATCTAATTTAATCTTCTAATCTAATTTAATCTTCTAATCTAATTTAATCTTCTAATCTAATTTAATCTTCTAATCTAATTTAATCTTCTAATCTAATTTAATCTTCTAATCTAATTTAATCTTCTAATCTAATTTAATCTTCTAATCTAATCTATCTTTTTTCCTAATTTAATCTTTTTACGTTCTACCCTTACCCTACGTCTTTATTACCTAAGGTAATTTTGATTGGCTATTGTAACCTTAACTCCTAAGTGGATTATTTTGTCCTCATCTAATGTTTCACTTCTTGGTTGAATTTTGGTCCTAACGGTTACTAATCCCTAGTCCTATCCTATCCTGTTCTACCTTGTTTTGTAATCTAATTCCTATCCTATCCTATTCTAATTTGGCTGCTTTTACGGCCAACTTCTATGTATGATAGGGGTTTAGATCCTTCTAGCCCTATCGATAAACTTCTAGGTCGGAACTTAAGGTCCACCCTAATTCCTATTTTCTAATCGACATTAATCACCACTTAACAGAATTTAGCACAAATTAAAAGAAAAGCATTGGGGATTAATTTACTGACTCACCTGATCGATGTTGGCATGCGCGACCTTTTCCTCCATACCTCCGGCCGCGTGCTCGTATTCCATAGTCGACACGTATGTTGAAGTAGTAAACTGCCTACGGCTTAGTCCTTGGCGAAGTAGTACACTCTAAAAACCCTTAATGGTCCCTTCCTTTCTCCTTATCTCTTTTTCTTTTACTTCAACACTATTCCTACCAACCCCTTAAATGAGACCTTACACCATATGATGCTAATCTAATGGAAGAGTCACCTATTCTCTTACGTCGTCATTTTGGTGTCATCCTAATCTCTTTCCTAATGGTTGTAAGAAGCTTTGGAGATTTCCTACCTAATCCTATGACGCAACACTATTTATCGTCTCTCCCTTCTTCCTCTCCTATAACTACCCCCTTCCTAATTTTGTCATCATTGTGTGAGGTTTAGTTTGAGAGGTTGAGGATGTGGTTTGCAGGGCGCCGCTTGGAGCTTGTCTTTCTCTTCCCCCCCCCTTTGACTGATTCCCCCCCTTTTTGATGTATGTTTTGTTTTGATCATCCTTTTTTTCTCTCTCTCCCCCCCGAAACCCTTGGACCAACCCCCCCAAGCCCTGGCCCAATCTCCCCGAAGCCTGGCCCAACCTCCCCAAAGCCCTGGCCCAACCCCTTGAAGCCCTGTCTGGGTGCCCACTGCTGGGTCGCCGTTGCTGGGTCGCCTGCTGTCTGGGTTGCCCGCTGTCTGGGTCGCCCGGCTGGCTGGGTGCCCGCTGCCTGGGTCGCCCGGCTAGCTGAGTTGCCCGCTGGCTGGGTCGCCCGCTGCTGGGGTCCGTTGGCTGGCTGGCCCTGGTTTTTACACTCCCTCCCTAACCTCGGGTTCCCGTATGGGAACCCACTTAACTAAAAACTAAACCGGACGTTACTGATTATGGTCAAGGTAAAACAAAAAGCTAGACTAATTTTGATGTGATTGAAGTCAAAGCTTCACCGTGGGGGAAAGAACTTGGATGTTGACCAATCTATCTTATGGCGGGGGGTTTCTTCCGCCTTTCTACCACCTAGGGGTATCTTGGGAGCTAAACTTTAATTTTTCCGAAGAAGGTCTTGGGAACTAAACTTTGGAATTTAGACCTACCGGGGTCCAAAGCTTCGCCGTAGAATCGGTTTTAACACCGACTTTAGGACTTGCAATGGGTTGGGGTTCAAAGCTCTGCCGTCTAGGACTCGTTTTAACACACTCTTTAGGACTAAGGGGTCACAGGGTCAAAGCTTCGCCGTCCCCCAAAGGGTGGGTCCACTTGTCAACAACAAAGAAGGGGTTTACTATGGTTAGCACTTACTTCCAAGGCACACGTACACGCAAGACAATAACGTTAAAGGACTTATGCACCAAAGGCCCCCCAAAGCGGCATCGCCAAGGTACGGTGGGGGGTTACTCCGGGGTTAATGCACGACACAAGACAACTTTACAAAGAACTCTCCAAATGTGACCAAAAGATGTTCAAAGAAGACACACGAAGTATAAGTGAACGAGAAGGACTCCAAGAACCTTCAAAAGCTGTAAATAGAACAACAACGGGAGCCAAAAGTGCTCCGAAAACACCGTAGAGGTTTTTTGTCCTAAATGCCAAAAATGCCAAGATAACTTGGACCCACGGACCCAAAACAAGTATTGGGGGTGTTTTGGGAGAGAGAAGGGCCCCCTTTTATAGGTTTCCAAGGGCCCACTCCCCCCCTCGACGAGTAACCTCATCCATCCGGATTTTCATCCAAATTTGAGATTTTCACCTAATTTTGGGTTTTACGCTGGTCCTAACCTCTTAACTTTTGGAGTTTATCTCGGAATTGCAAATGGATTGCGCCAATGGCTTCAGAATGCCATTTTTAGCCTAAGGGATCCCCTACCCCCTATTTCTATCACAAAAAATCCATCGGAAACTAGTGCTAACTAGAGCCAATTAAAAGGGTTAAAACCTAACTTTTGGGGTTTACCTCTTTTGGCTTGGGTAACTAGCTAGGGTTGTTGGGGAGGCTCTAGGGAGTAAGAAAAGGCTCCTTGATGTCTTCGTTCCGACTTTGTACGCTCCCGGGACGTCGGTCAACCCCGCAAAGATCTTGCCGTAATTATTAATTGGGGGGATGTTGTCAGTTTCGGCTGCTTCCCGCTATTGGAACACCATGAAATTTTTCGGGGCGCGTTATTAACATAAAAGATGCTAGTCTAATTTTTAGTGAGATTTTACCGCGGCCTGGGTATTTTCCATAAATTTCCCAATGTGGCCTTTGGCGGTTGACTGCTCGGAAAAAGATCCTTTGGAGATCAGAAAAAACCGAGACTTTTGGGGGAACCTCTCATGGAGTCCCCCAAGCCACGTGCCAAGTCTTGGGCTATTCTGGCACACAGTTGGTGGCGAGGTGAAAACTGACTTCGGTTGAATCACCGGCAGTCAGGGAATCTTTTACATGTGAGGGAATCTTGGCGAATGGGGTTTGCCGTGGACATCCCGACATGTTCCAGATCCAAGAACACTATCCGGCGGCTGTGGATTCCTCCATGCGGCCTGTCTGGGACAAGTAACACCTACAAGCTAACAATTTGGATTCCTAATGTTTCGTCGGTGGAATGGGGAAACTAGAACCTATCTTTGGAGATTTACGTGGGGACCCCCCTAATTCTCCTAAGACTAATTTAGCCTATCATGGTCACATGCACTAGGTTTGGGCTATTTTGGGTAAGTTCCCCGTAGCCCTATTGTTTCCAACTAATTACGGGTTCTAACCTATATACAAGTGGGTTTTATGGGTAATCTATGGATAAAAGGCTATTTATGACCAAATGCTATACTGGTACGTGACATACCTATTTTGGTTCTACACTCTTTTTTGGGCTTTTTGTAGTACTTTATGCCTTAATTTGTAATAAAAGAAAAAAAAGAAAACAATGAGTTCCAAGTGACGAATTTGGGGCTCACAAACCCCTATACTATAGTCTTGGATATTTTGCAAGCTTGACAAAATTTAAACTACTGTCATGGGTGATTGCTAGAAACACTTGTCCTATTTTTTGTCCCCTTGTCCTTAAAAATTGGCTTTTTGCTCATAACTTTTGCATTGTTTGTCCATTTGGCATGAAATTTGGAATGAAGGTAGATGCTAAAGTTACAGACCTTGTATAATTTTGAAAATTTTGAAAAAATTAGTTTACTATTTTTAACTTGCCCCCGATGGGATGTCTACCTTGGCCATTTGAGGGGTTTTCAGTCCTATTTTTGACCCAAAAATGCTTATTTGAAGCCACAAATTGGACATGTTGGAGGTCTACTAACACTAGAAGGGCTGAGAATGAGTTTTTATGAAAATAGCATCATGTCGATTGCACACATGGGGTCAAAGTGACCTTCCTTTGTGCGAAAGCTATGTAGAGGGAAAAAATTTATTTCATAAATTTTTTGGTGCAATGCGAGTGCAATCTTCTCGAGCAAAATGACTTTTTTAATGGAATTTTTTTGAATTTTTTTTGAATTACTAAAAACGAAAATCTCTACAGACCCTTTTTCTACTATTTTCTGCTCCCAGTGGCTTCTGCAGTACTTCGTAGTAGTCTGTAGTACTACATAGTACAACATAGTACTAAAGCAACGGTGTAAATCTGCAGGCGCCTTCAATCAACGGTGCAGATTTGTTGGGGCACTTCTAAAACGTAGTATTAGTAGTATTGTATAGTACTGCCAGTCCTATGACCAAAAAACACAGTTTTGAACAAAAAACGTGAAGTGTTCCTTGCAACTATCCTCATACACTTTTTGCAAATAAAAAAAATACGAAAAAATTCTATGACAAGGTAGCTTCATGCATATATTATTCGATTAGATAGCGGATGATTTGTGAAAATTTTATGCCTCATTTCAATCCAAAGTGATTTACCAAACGAATTTAAGATTATAGTTCAAATGACTCATAAGTATTCTTGAAGACATGAATTGATAAGAAAATAATAAATCTCCAAAAATCATACACTTAGAGTATTACATTTCAAGCTATCACAAAAAATTGTCAATATCTATACATAATCAAATTACAAAATATATTTAGATTTTAGATTTTCTACAAAATATTAGTGACTGCAATTATAGATCTACTATATGGATAAAATCTAAAATTCATAATATACAATTGTTATTTAGACATCAAGTTCAAAACATCCCTTTTAGATGTATTTTATAATATTTTTTTGCAATCCTCCAAATTTGGAGAGGATTGTAGTCTATACTCTATAGGCGTTTAAGAGTCAAAAGTGTCCTAAAAATTAAAATTTAATCCTCATTATAATTAGTAATAATTTGAGAATATTATCATTTAATTTTTGAAATTATTTGAATTGTTTTTGAAAAATTTCAAAGAAAAAGTGATCCATTAGATGAGATTCGGGGAGGGGGGGGGGGGTTGGAGGGTTGTTTCAGGCTTGTTCCTAGCTCCATTCCCAGCTCTGTCCCCTTAGGCCTCATTGAACGCTGATGTTAGGAGAAAAAAAATTCAAAATTCTTAAAATGAAAAAAAAGGTTAATTAATTAATTAATTTTTAAAAGTGATGTGCCACATTAGCATAGCTCACAATCTGCAGTTTTGGCTGGTTCCTAGATTGGGAACTCACAACCCTCCAAAGTAGGAAAAAAACATCTAATGTTTGGATGAACATTTTTCTACTAAAATACTTGCTTAGAAATTGGAGCCATCCTACCAATTGTAGCCTTTTCTTTTTTTCAATGCAAAGCCTAGGAAAAATCTGTCACAACACTTCAACTTGCAATATTTGGCATGATTGACTAAACGGACACTATTCACTTTTGGGTATTGTTTTCGATGGCACCATGTGGTTGGGGACGATTGGATAGAAGGAGTGAAATAGAGTATCCCGTTTTGCAAGAAGGCGATTTTCAATAGAATGCGAGTGAATTTCAACAACGTGAGGGTAATATTTGGCATCAAGAGGTGAATTTCTTTAACAAGCAGGCACAATTGATTTTGTGTCTACTAGAGTGGTGTCTTAGGATTTCTGCTCCATGGTTTGGAGTAGGTTCACAATGTATTGGATTTAAGGGTATAGGAGTGGGCTCCTAGGCTACAAGAGTGGGTTCACAAGGGGTAGAAGTGTGGTTGCAAAAGGGGACGAGGTTTGAGAGGGAGATTCATTGATATTGACAACAAGGTTTAGGGTTTGTGGGGCCTACATGAGTGCAAGTGGAGAAAGATTAACAATACAGGGAAAATTTTCAACCATGAGAAAAAGTGGCAATTCACATGTAGTGTTTTGGCCATTAGCTAGGATCAAATTAGTGGAATTCAACAAAAAGGGGTGCATTTTGGCAAAAAAAATTTGAACATTACAATGAGAAATTCTAGACTAGTAAGGTCATTAGAGAGTAAGTGGGATTTAGTGAAACATGATGTCACTCACTTTTGTTTTGTGTACCAACAGATTTTGTCATTGAACTTGAGCGGAACTTTTCTAGCCGACTTCCTCTGCATGGCTAAAGAGATTTACTAGAGTTCAAAATTTGGAATTCACATACAAACATTATTGGCTTCTCATGAAGAATTTTCTGAAGTAGTTTGTTAGTTGGAGTGCATTGAAGTTCCCAATGCCAAGCAAGAAAAAATCACAGTCATACAATCAAGAATCTGAAGCTTGAAGAATCAATCTTTATTTGACTTTGGCTTACAAAGAATTGTTTAGGTTTTAGGCAATGAGAATACTCTATGGACACAAATATAACTAAAAAAGCCTTGTGAGAGAGTAAGATGAATAACAAATTGAAGTATGCTAAAGTGAAGGCCACGACGGAGTTGATAGCAGCTACAAATCCTACAATGTGAAAAAACAAGATATTGGAAGAACAAAATATGCTCTTGCTTATGACAACCCCTAGTTTACAAATCGTCACTTCTATTGCTCAAGAGTACCTTCAATTACAATAAAAAAAAAGATCTCACGAAGATGTGTGGGAACCTAGAGAACAAGATTTCAATTATTTTAAGTAGATTTAGAAGTAAGGAATCCATTCTTAGTACATTTTTTTTTATTATGTGGGTTGGAAGTAGAAAAATAACTAAGATTACGGATTAGAAAAATGAAGGGTATCTTAATAAAATAAAATGGTTAAGGAGGAAAACTACATTTTCCACCCTAATCGGAAACCGGAATCAAGGATAGTTATTCAGAAACATTTTCAAGACTTTAATTTTGCGATATCAGAAATGGAATCGGAACCAAACCGGAAGATAATAGATACCGTTGAGAGCAAGAAGGGAACATTGAATGAATAGACTATTCGTTGGGAACAAGCAACAATCAACTCAACGGCTATAGGAACGGAACTAAGAGAAGTGAATGGAGGCCTTTCTCTTACCTTCTTCATTTGTTGTTCGGATCCTCTTGGTTCTGAAAATTTGATTGTTGTGTTTCTACTTTGGCGGGAGAGTTTTCCATATTTTAGATTCTGGATCCTAGTATGCAGATAACAAACAAGCAACCTTCTAAGTGAGTATCCTTAGTTCTTTTGAGTATATTCTCTGGACTAGACGAAGTGACTGGTTGTGAATTATCTCTGAGTGTACTGATAGCAATGGTGAAAGTTGAGATTGAAGAGGACCCGCATCCGGTTAACCTCTGGTTGGTGATTCTAGGTGTATCAAAGGGGAAGAAGGAGAAGGCGCTCTTGGAAGAGGATTTGTGCCAGATCGGATGCCATAGGTTTCTTCAGCTCCCTTGGAACACTAGAAGAAAATGAGGGGTTTTGCAACTACAGTATGCAACTCATTTTGTAGTTGCATAGGACGTTCGCAACTAGGTGACAATGTAGAGTCCGTAGTTGCAGTGGACAAGTCGCATTAGTTGCAGTCTAGTTGCAAGGTTTTTTATCATCCGACACCATACAAAGAACTTCATCCTTGTGTACAACTTGTTTGCAACTTGCTTGCAACTTGTAGATTTGTGAATTTTAAAATATAAATCTCAATGATTTGTAGATTTCAAATTTTCAGATCTACCTCCTTTCTAGATTTTAGAATTTCAGAACTACCTTTTTTTTAGATTTTTGAATTTCAAATCTACCTTTTTCTAGATTTCAAAATTTCAAATCTACCCTCTTCCTAGATTTCAAAATTTCAGATCTATCTTCTTCCTAGATTTCAAAATTCAATTTCCTAGATTATAAAATTTCTTGAATTTTAATTATTTTTTAAATTCTTATATACAAAATCTACAAATTGTAGAAACCCACAAATTATAGAAATCTTAGAATTCTATCAAAAGAATTCATTACATAAGACTATCACAACTTACAAGTCTTATATGTTCAATCTAATGGTACTCTTTACAATTGATATGGGTCAATTGATATAACACGAATGGGAATGAACTTTGAAAGCAACTAGGAAACAACTAGAGTGCAACTAAGAAACAACTAGCGTACAACTAGGAAACAACTATAGTCATTTTACAGTTGCATAATAGTTGCATAGGACACTAGTTGTTTCCTAGTCTTTTTTTGCAACTACAGAATGACTACTTTGCAACTAAAACAATGAATGAATGTTGTAAAACAATGACACAAAACAACTACATTAGATTTGGTGCAAATAGAGAGAAAACTAGTTGCATGACAGTTGCATAGGGCACTAGTTGCATAGTAGTTGGTTGTGCCGAACGTGTTTTTCTTCTAGTAGAACTTGCGAGACGAAGGGATGGTGTGGGAGCTTATAGTAGACCAATCAAGTGAATGGGAGCAGACGATGAAAGCATAACCATCTGGAAGGTGAAGGAATAGCATTACGCACAGAAAAGTTCTATAATGGTAAGTTCTTCCATTTGGTTAACTCCAAAGACAGATACTCGGTTGCGGATTGTGAGATTCTGAGAGAGAGAAGGGTGTTAGAATTTCTAGTCCAATCTTGAATCCCAAAAGGCCAAATTGGATCACGGTCACTTTGGGCAACATAGTTTTTGGAGCTCTATCTGGGGATAGGAAAGTAAATTGGAGGATAGTAGTTTGGGATTTGGTGTCCAGGATGTGTACAACAGCCGAAAAGACCAAACCCTCTGGTCTTAGTCCTTTTCTCTTTTACCTCTATTACTCTTTAGATTTGTTGAGAGATAAGGAGAAGTCAACTTACAAGGCGGCAAAAGTTATGTTGCAGTATGATATTAGCTCGGAATCGAAAGATGAAACTAAGAGGAAGGTAGAAGAAGCGTCTTTGAATCCGAAAAAAGAGAAATCAATGGTCCGAGAGAAAGGAAAGGAACTGATTGAGAGGACTGAGAAGAAAGACTCCATTTGGAAAAAAGACAGGAAAGACAATCCCTTCAGTAGTGTCATAGAAGAATTAAAGGAGATCCGGAAACACTTTGCAAGTGAGAAGGATGTCTCCCAAGCTGATGCAAGAACGGATAGAGGATCTGGAAGGTTAGGTAACAGCTCTACATGCTAGATTAAAGAAGAAGTCCGATGACACAAAGAAGGAAAGGAGACTTTCATCTAACACCACATGCAGAAACCCTTGCTTGGATCCGGACCTTCATTAGGAACACGAGTGATGTAGTAAACAAGGCTAAACTATTCGAAGTCGGAGTTCTTAAGGAGGGGTCTCAGTTAGGTTCCAAGATAGTATTGGTGTTAGTAGATTATGGAGAGAAGATGGAGACGACACTATTGAAAATGAGGGCTATCACGAAGGAGATTGGTCCAGAAACTGGAAAAGGATTTGGCCGGAGGACAGAAGTCAAAGCAACTCCATCCAAGGTAGCCTACTCCCTCTCCTTGCTTGTATCTTTGGAAAAGAAAGGTAAAAGCATCTTAAAAACTCCTTAGTCTACTAGGCCAGTTAGCCATGTTGATTTTTGAACCAGTGTCGCGTCGTATATGTGTATACTATATGAAATCCATAATTGTATGTCAAAGTGGAGAGTTTTTTTTCATTGGAGTTTCAAGAGACATTTGGAATGATGATCCTCTTGAACTCTAATTTTTTTTACCTTTGTTAGACAACTATTTAATTTTAGTTCTTGTATTCTTATACTTAGAGATGTTTTGAAGCTTAATTTTATTTGTTTAGAATTGTTAAAAAATGAAAGGTGAAGCTTGTTTTACCTTTTGTTTGATTTTAAATGGATTAGAAGTCCACGTAGGGGATGAAGATAGAGTTATGGAAATAAAGGGATGGCCAATAGATGAAAGATAGTCCATGTGGCATTTTAGAGGCCAAAATCCACTTCCTTAGGTGGATGACATGGAGGTTGAGGTGGCGGATGAGGTGGAGGCTCTTCTTTGTCCACCACCAAGTTAGTTTAGGAGAGCCGTGTGTTTAGAGGAGGATAGAACTTTTTACATGGGGAGCTTGGCTATGAAATTTTGGGAGGATGTTTATCTTGTTTTTGTAATTCCGAAAACCTATCAGTCTCTCAAATTGGAGTTTTTGTGTGAAAGTTATGCTTGATGGAGTAAAAGAGGGAAATTTGTCATGAAGTTTGAGGGAAGAATTTTCTAGAGCTCATATCTATCTAGTTAGAAGGTTGTTGCTTTTGAGATTTGGCATAGTTGTTTATTAAGTTGTTAGATTTCCAAAAATCTATCATTCTCTTCGTTTGGAGGTATAATGTAAAAGTTATGGGCTTGAAGGTGAAGTAGTGAAGAGCTGCCTTTTAAATTAGAGAGGGTGAACTTGGAACAGCTATAAAAGTCGGAAAGTATCTTGGTTTTGATTGAAACTTTTAGGGGTTGTAGATATTTGTGTTAGATTTTCAATGAGATATTATATGTTTAGTTTGGAGTTAGAATGTGAGAGTTATAGCCTTGGAAGTGAAGTAGTAATGAGCTGCCTTTAAGTTAAAGAGAGTAAACTTTGACCGGCTATAAAAGTCGGACAGTATGAAATTTTGAGTTGAAATTTTGAGGTATTGTAGTTTTTGTGTTAGCTTTCCAGGGAGACATTATACTCTCAATTTGAACTTTTGAAGAGGATTTGACACTCATATTAGTGTCGGGTGCGCTTTTGGAGGACTTTGTGCGGTTTATGCACAACTTACACCACTTTTGTATAAACATGTAATACTTTATTTGATCTTTATGGTTCATAATGGGGGTTATATGAGCATGATTATGAGGCAAATTATGGGGTTTATATGAGCATTTTATGGGTATATTTGATTTTGAGATCCTTCGTATCTTGAGCCAATTCTAGTTGCAACCAAGAACCCCGCGTTTTTCCAAGGCAAGGCCTCTCTACCCGACACCGTAAAAGGATCTAAGCTAGGATCCCAAACCAAAAGTCAATCCTGGATCGTGGATGAAGACCAAGAAACACCAAAGAACAAGATTTCCAGCCTCTCCCCAAAGATGACAAGTGCGGTGAAGTGGAAGACAATTGAAAAGCGAGCAAGGGAGTCGACTTCACCAGTGAAGATAGAATCTAATGAAGACAAGTCCCCTGCAACTTCAGAAGACGAGTCCCCAATAACTTTAGAGGACAAAGAAAGTACGGTAGAATCAAAAGAAGAGTTGGATGAACCGGAACCGGAAACTGTCTCTCTCCTATGCGGAAAAGGTAAAGGGAAGGATCAGACTCCCTCCAAAGGCAAGGTTACGCATGTTAGCAAGGTCTCGGCCAACAAGAAACAACCAACTAGAAAAGGGGAAGCAAAACAAAGGAAAGCGATTCCAAAGCGGCTAAAGAAGACTTAGTGTTAGTTGTTTTTAGAAACAGAAGTAGTTAGGTGGAGAAACTCAAGTGTTGGTAGGTAAAAATTACTTGAGAGTTATTTTTAATATAGATGAACTTGGACCTTCTGGATCTGGGTTTTTCGGATTTGAGAACCACTTTTAGAGGATTTGCCGCATGGTAGAAAGTCAATTGTTTTGTGGATAAGGGATGTGACGTGTCATTCCCTGGTCCTCATCTTTATTCCATAGGGCTTTTAGGGTTCCTTGGGAGCGTGTTATTTAGGGGCGGAGGTTGGGTTTCAACCCCGGGCACTATTTTATTCTTGTTTTCTTTCTCATTATGCAAATTTTAGATTTCCACTTCATGAACACTGGTCTGAAAAGTCTTGGTGTTGTGTTGGTATGCATGTGGTGCTAGAACCATCACTTTGTGCAAGTAGATGTATTGGCAGGGTTAGAAAAGAAGAGTAGTCCCCAAATTTCGTCAGAATCCGAAAGTGGGAACCAAAGTGAGCTAGTAAGAGACATTGTGTGTATTGGGAGGGAACTCAAGTCTTTTCTTTTTGCCTCAGGAGATTCCGTGGAGGATAGCCACTTCTAGGTTGTGAAAGATTTGGTAACGACCAATCTTATGCCAATTGACGAGTTGAGGGATCTTGCTACAATCGAAAGTAGCAATTGGTGAGGTACTTAGGGTCTTCTAGTTATCCGGTTCCAAACTCTGCCCAGGGATTTGGGACTTGATAAGAATCTCTCGTTGTAGTACTGTGAGGTGGGTGAGGATTCCTTGTGTGACCTGCTAGACTAGATTAACATCCGGATTAGTTGTAAGGGAATAATTGTTGCCTAGTGTTTTGTCTTTTGTTTTTGTTGTTCGAATGGAACTTTAGTCACTCTAAAACTTCAAAGGGTAGGATTTAACGCGTCCTTCCAGAATCCCAAGAGTAGAATCCTCTGATATAGAGGCTAAACTTCTTATTCTGGTTACTATAATTGCCTAGATCTGGATCCAAATCCTGAAGAGGCACAGGATTGCGACATTCCTTCCGATTATACATATGTCCAGTCGAACACTGTTTTTATATCCATAGATAGGGAGAAGAATAGGATTATGACATTCTTCCTTGTTTGGTGATTGTGGGTTTGATCAAAAGAATATGTTAGAAGAAAAATAGTGTGTGGAGATAGTTTTTGGTTTTGTTAGAAACTGGGTTGGTTTCCGCATCCTCTTCCGCTTATCCTCTGGGAAACTACAAACTAAATCCTTTGGGAACGATACACGAGTCATTCTAAACGGTGTTTTAGTCATTTTAAACACTTATAGGAAAAATTGTGCTTTCTTGTGCTACGACAAGATGCAATTGCAACTTGAATCCTATTGTCTAGCTACAACAAAGTTGACAGCGGACACTACTGTGACTAAAAAAACTCTTTGGCAAGCAAAGAGAGTGAGATTCTTAAAAGAGGACCCCAATAGGGAGAATACATGGAGGCAAATGTTAGGGTATCAACAACATGGATAGCTCACCCTTGATTTCAAAGAATCACTAGGTTGAACAATAAACCACAATTACAATAGAGAAGTTGACTTTGGAAATACTAGTAGAAAATCTGAAATTTCTATTGTTTTGCACTAGTAGAAAACGCAAGAATTTTGACATAATTCTATTGATTTGGTCGCGTTGTCTTGGTCACTATTCTGTTCATTTCAACAGAAATCTATTAATTTCTACTACTATTGGTCGTGTTGATTTTGACAGATTTTGATAGAAATCTATTTTTTTCAATAGATTTTTGTCAAGATCTGTCAAAATTAATGCGACCAAAACGATAGAAATTTCAGATTTTCTACTAGTGAAATGACAATTCCAATTTCCCCTTATGTGCTAAAGTAGAAGCATTGGTGTTTAAGGCAGTGGGAGAGCATTGTCAAAGGGTTAAAATGACACTTTTTCGCTTGTAGTGATTTCTCCAACAAAGTATAGGTAAGTATCTCCAGGATTCAACAAGCACAACCCCCTTTCTTAACAAATTCATTGCCACAAGCAAATGAAGGTAACGCAACAAGTCCACCTCCATGCATCGTTATGTTTTGGACTACAGATTGTGTTCATTTTCATTTTTGCTTTTGACTTCAAGTTCAAGCTACAAGTTATGGTTTCTTTGATTTTTTAGGCAAGTTCTTCTAGTAAATTATCAATTGCAATCATCTGCTCTTGAAGCATTGTCATGCATATGAATTCTAGCAATTGAATTCACTCTCGGAATGGGGATTTGGGTTTGGGATTCATGCTTGGAAGAGTGCCAAATACTTCAATTTCAATTTGTGTTGCTCAATCTTGTAATTAGTGTAATGCACTGAGTTCTTGCATTTATTGAATTGAGATGAAATTTTTACCACAAAAATAGATTTCAAGACACAACCTTCCTAAAATGGACATTGTATAAGGGATAAAACAATTGTCAAAGTTTATTGCAATTTCTAAAATGTCCAAATTTTGGATGATGGCATTAATAAATAACAATAAGTAAATATTCTTTGAACAAATAAGACTACAAATGGCACATTGGTTGGGGCTTGTGGATGTAAGCATGAGGTTTTAGATTTGAAACTAGATGGTGCAAGTGGTGGGCCTGTGGTAATTTGTGGTGGTTTGAAAGATAGATTCACTAGAAGAAAAAGAGGTTTTTGCAACTACAAAGAGCAACTAGTTTTTAGTTGCACCGGACATTTGCAATTGGTGAGAATTTGAAGGGCTCCAGTTGCTATGGACAAGTTTTCTAGTTGCACCATAGTTGCACCATAGTTGACAAGGCAAAACGTTTTAGTCCCGCATTCTGTAGCTTACGTGGAACTTCATCGATGTACTTTATGATGTAGTTGCCTACGTGGTATTCACTGTTGTTTGAGGTCGGTAACTAAATTGCAACTTGTTTGTGACTTCATTGCAACTTTGATGCGATTGGTCTGTTACTTCATTTCAACTACTTCGCAACTGCTTTAGGTATATATTTGATTATTGAACAATGATTATGGGACAATGTTTATGGGACAATGTTTATGGGACAATGTAAGCAATTTGCAACCCATTTACGACATATTTGTTACTTCTTACGAATTGGTTTGCAACTAGGTTATGACTTTTCTATGACTACTGTGATTACTTTATAGGATATGTACAACTTTTTTGTAACTTTTTTGTGACTTATGAATCATGAGTACAACTTATTTGCAACTAATATGCATTTTGATGATACATTTGTGCAACTTGTAATCGACTACATGCAAGTGTCTTACAACTCATTTGCAATTGATGATCAACTAGTATACTCATAATACAATATGCAACATATTATACACAATATACCATACATAATACAACACATATACTATACCATACATAATACAACACATATACTATACCATACATAATACAACACATATAGTATATCATACAATATACACCATATATCATACAATATTCACCATATTGGACAATTATGTTAGGTAGCTCCAAAGGCCACTTATTGTGATTTTAGGGTGTTAAGAAGACGAGTTATTTATACAAGTGGGGTGGCAGTAGGTATGACAAATGATATGGGATATATATAAAATGCACAAATTATATTAAAGTAAACTTGTCTTCTTGTAGTTGTTTTGTAGTTGTAAACTAGTTGTATTTTGGTTGTTCTATAGTTGTTTCCTAGTTGTCTTTGAATTGATTTCTAGTTGCACTGTAGTTGTGGATTCCACATAGCACAAAGTTATCGACATTGACACTTCTAACGAATATAGGATGTAAAATATCCACTCTGTTACGATTCCATTTTCCTACATTTTTTTCTACGACTACTCTAACTACAACAATATACACATCAAAGTTGGTGCAAGAAACTTGTGCTTAATAGAGATTTGTAAACACATCAAATGTGTTTGTTAACATCATTATTTAAGCTTCTAGTTTGACTATTCCAAAGGATGTGCCACCTCTTCCTCTTGTTCCATCTTTGGTTGGAGCCATAGAGTTATCCGAAGAAGATAATCTCTTAACATTTGCAAGATATTGAAATTTTTGCAATCCATTTTGTTATTCTCAAGTTTGAAACTATCTTTGTATTGTTCTTTAGTTCAAAGAGACTTCATATACAAATGTATTATATTTTGTAAAAGAAAGAGTCAACTAGAAATTCTTTGTTCCATAGAAGCCATTGAGCCAATTTTATCATAAAGTTGTAGAAGCCATTATGAGCTATATTTTGAAGTGTTGTTTTCAACCGATATGAGCTTTATGTAGGGCAATGATTCATTTATAACTCATGTAACAAAAGAACAAATTGTGAACTTGAAGCAAGTTCCATAGCATTTCAAGTAACAAATCTGACTATAATTGTTTTGCAGTCTTCTGGTTGTCTATAGTTATTCTATATTAATCTTTCTATGCTTTCTTAGTTGGTTTTTACTCGAAATGTAGTCGTTTCCTAGTTGCATAACTTGTCTTCTTGTAGTTGTTTTGTAGTTGTAAACTAGTTGTATTTTGGTTGTTCTATAGTTGTTTTCTAGTTGTCTTTGAATTGATTTCTAGTTTCACTCTAGTTGTGGATTCCACATAACGCAAAGTTGTCCACATCGACACTTCTAATGAATATAGGATGTAAAATACCTACTCTGTTACGATTCCATTTTCCTACATTTTTTTCTACGACTGCTCTGCAACTACAATAACATACACATCAAAGTTGGTGCAATTATAGAAAATTGCAGTTGCAAGATAGTTATATAGGACACTTAGTTGCATTTGAGTTGCATATGGCCGGTTGCAACGGACACGTTTTTCTTCTAGTGATTGGCAATTGTAGTAAATTTGAACAATAGTAATTTCTTTAGGCAACAATAGTCTTTTTGGGTTATAGTTATTTAACTTTCTTGAAATGAATAGAAGTTTTCTACATGTAACTTTGCTTAAGTTGCAATAGACAATGACTACTTAGTCATGCAATACGACTTTTATAAATTGTAGTAGTGGCAATCTCGTCTTGCAACAATGTGACTTAGTAAGTGACTTCACATAGCAATAAATGCAACATTGGCAACCACACCAAAAGAGAACATCGATGAAGTTCCAACTAGGTTGTTGAATGAAAAACAAACCCATTGTCCTTTACTACTACATTTTCAAGAACGACTTGTCTACAATGATTGAAGGGTGGTTGTAAGAAAGATTGACCAATTTTTGTAGCGTTTTGCCAAAACTATGTTTTTTGCACTCAATACTAGAAGTACCAAGAGTACTATTAAACACAACAATCACAACCGTTGATATGAAAAATCGATGGCTAAAGTACTATTGTGAGTACTATGACTACTTGCAAGTACTGAAACATTATTATTTGAATTAAAAAATATTTTGTTACAGAAAATAAATACGAGGTATAAATTAATAAAAAATAAAAAGTCATGAGCAAAAAAGAAATTGGAAATTGGAAATTTGTAAGGACTTGATGGTGATCAAATTTCACCAAAAAAATGAAGTCTAAACCATCTTCAATATTGATCTTGAAATGCGCATAAGGGATTCCTATTTGTACAAATATAGAAGCTATAAAATAATAGATTTTTAGATTTTTTTTAATGGGCACATGTCCTAAACTTTAATTAGAGAATGTGCAAGGAATTTTCATGTTTGAGGGAGTGTTAGTGAAATGGTTGTTTAGTTTGTGGTGATGATCATGCCACCATAACATACAAATGCCAACAGTGCTTCAAAATTTTTGCATTCCACAGATTGTTTTTTAGAAGCACCTACCATTTTGTAGAAGCTCTTTGCCTAAAGTTGAGGGATTATTGTAGGAATTATCTTCTTTTTAACCATGTTAGCCTCTATATGCATAGGATCAATAAACCCTAATCAACAATGGTGTGAACATGTGATAACTATCATAATACCAATAATTGTTGCTACCCTTGCTAAAGGCCTAGTGGGCATACTTCTATTTGTTGTTATATAAATTCAATACACTAAATGTCCTATTACTATAGTGGCACTAATTTACCAAAGGCACACCATTTTTAACTAATGTAAATTGAAATATTATTGTATTGTAACGCTTTAGACAAAAAGAAAAATGGCAAAACTATGAGACTTTGTCTCAAAAGTTGTGTAAGTAGTTTTAGTAATAAATAGCAATGGAATTTAAATAATTATCACACATTATTGAATAAAAATGAACCAAAAATTAAATTGATTGAAATTGCCTTTATTCAATGGCCTTTGATATACAATTTTATTTTCTAATTTTATTTTTTTATAATTCAACAATTTGTATAATTGATAATCCTAAGATATAAAATATGAACATATAAAATTGAAAATTGGATAGACACTTGTAATTGTACATAAGATCATGTAGTACAATGTTTTGAATAGTGCAAGAATGTGAACTTTTTAATGAAATTCAAATGAAAGTTGGATGAAAGTTAAATGAATCTAGACAAATGGACAAAATGGATGAAATAATATTAAATTATCTAAAATAATCAAAACTACCTCAAAATATTTAACAGGACATACAATATTTATTCTTAATGTCTTCAATCAAAATACATATGGCACAATCTTTAATAACATATTTAGTAAAAACTAATAAATTATCATAATATGAAATGAAAAAAATACAAAGAACTTGCACACAACAAGAAAAAACACTTTCAATGTAGTAAATATTGAAGATTTTTTTTAAGATAATAAGCATGAAAGTAATTAACATAAATTGTTGGCTTCACACTATGACTATACAAATTATGGCTTCACACTATGATTTTAAGCAACTACATGCATCCAAATGAATGGCTTCAAAACAAAGGTAGACTTTGAAATCTAATACATAAATTTTATCCAGTGGCACACAATTCATCACCTCACTCATTGAGCTTATGAAAACACCTAGAAATAATAATAACTATCAAGTAGATTGTCAAAACATCACAAAATTCATCACCTCACTCATTGAGCTTATGAAAACACCTAGAAATAATAATAACTATCAAGTATATTGTCAAAACATCACAATGGGATTCCCTAATTAACCTCAGCATAGTTTGTGCTTCCAATCCTTTTCCAACAAGTAACTTGGGATATTGTAAATGCAGTTACTACATCTTCTAAGTTCATTGTCATTGTCATTGTGACACGATGTCACAATGAGCTCAAAAAAAATAATTAATTAATTGATTTTAAAATTTTCATATCCTCCTCCCCTCCCCCCTACCTTCTTGTAATTTTTAGAAAGCAATGTAATTGACAAACAATATGGGACAAACAACATCCCATATTTTGTACTTGAATTCATACCCCATTTCTTGTAATCATATTTGTATTCATATCTAATATTGTGCCGTATACATATCTATATCCACATTCAGAATCCACTATGTATTCATATATGATATTGTATCTGTATCTAGTATTCATTTTTGTATTTGTATCCATATTTATATTTGGACGGCTCAAATTAAATCTCACAAAATCAATGGCTTGTGATTTTTTGAGAAATGAACAGTGATTTTGAAGGTAAGCA
The DNA here is from genome assembly GCA_947034895.1 of Rhytidiadelphus loreus. Classification (NCBI taxonomy): domain Eukaryota; kingdom Viridiplantae; phylum Streptophyta; class Bryopsida; order Hypnales; family Hylocomiaceae; genus Rhytidiadelphus; species Rhytidiadelphus loreus. The sequence continues at coordinate 50,347,756 of OX344765.1, forward strand.
TTTAAAAAAAAAATCAACAGCCTTTAAATTTTTTGAAAGAGGGGGGGCAACTAATACCCTTGGCAATCTCTTTTGGATACATTGTTACCTATTGTACTAGAATGCAATCCATTTTACAATTTTAGAATACTAAGTTTTGCACTAAGATTTCATTAAATACTATGCAAAAATGGTATGCTCATACACAAATGCAAATATACCAGTGTTGCAACACTTGAAACTCCAAACAAAAAGGATCTAAAAGTTTTCAAGATCATAAGCACATAAAAGCATAAGATTCTTACTCTTTTTCCTTAGAGAATCTAAACAATTTTGACTCAAAAAATATTTGTGGATTTTTTACTTTGATGGGTTTTTTACTTTGATCCAAGCCAAATTTCTTTAAATAATGGATCATCAAAGTTTTTACTCTAAGATATTTAAAAATCACCTTGTTGTATCTTGTATAAAAATGAATCAAGTATAAAAGTGCATATAATACAACTTTGTGTAGACAATCTAATAAATACAAGACATTCTTGGAGAATTGAAATTGCAAGTTAGTAGATATCATTCATTGTGGTTTAAATTTGAGGTGAAATAAACAAGAAAAAGATGCCCAATTCTACAAATTCATTGCAAAGAGAATTAGGGTTCCTAACTTCACTACCCTAGAAAGCCCTTGGAAGAGAAAGTCCTTGGAAGAGAAACCATTCCCAATCCAAAAAGCATGCAAGTACTTTTAATCCATCAAAATACACATTTTACTTTATTCCTCCAAATTCAAAAGCTTCTTCTACACAATAATTAAAATGGATTAAAAATTAGGATTGGCACATGTTCTTCGTAACCAATACCAGACTTGGAATTGCCAAAAAAATGCTATAATTCACGCAATAACTTAGATTGAAGACTATGAGACCAAGATTGAAGCATTAATAAAATAAAATAAAGGTACATTGCCACAGCCACGTTCCCGAATGTCGGATCGAGCCTTTTCTCATTCATCCCCAGAATCATCCACGATAACGAAGTACTGACGGTGACATGCTGTGTTCATCCATATTTCGGTGCTGCTGTTGAAGAGGGCGGTCTTTTACGAACGCCACAGCCAGGCACTCGTCGTCTCCAAATTGCTTGGAAATTTCGCATGTCGTTTCGTGGTCAGACGAACGCTGGGGATGTTTTTAGTGTGAAGTGTTCTGATTCATGTTTCAGAGCTCATCGGTTTAGAAACGAGCGTGAGGAGTCGAAGGGGCACTCTGTGTGTATCAGGTGTGGGAGGAGTTGGTGGAGCGCTACTAGGGTTCGCTCCTTAAGCGAGTCAGATTTCAGCGCTCTGCCTTGAACTTTCGAGACGTAGCTAAATTCAATTTTCTGTTCTAAGGCTCTGCTGGCATTGTTTGTTGTTCACAGTGAGCCGGAGCTGTTACCTAGCATAGCCTCATTTCGGTTCTGTGTGACTCTATTCTTTTCAGTCTTGATAATAATGATATTTTTCGGCGGCAAGATCAATCGCGCGTTGCGGGGCTTAGTTTCCTCTTTAGATTGAAGATATTTCTCTTACGTTTGAAAGGGAGAGGTCAATTCGCGTGGTGGTTGGGTTAGCAGGTGCGACTTTGGCTATTAGGGTTTGGTGGACACAGAAGCATCTTTTTTGGAAATTTTTGCTTAGTGGAAGAATTTCTGGAGCACTTTTCCGTGGGTTTGGTGTATTTTGGAGCGTGATTCGTCACCATCCAAGAATTAGGGTGTGGTATTGTTGTGGGGTGTGACTTCCCTTGAATATAGCGTTATTTTCATTCATCTCTAGCTTTCAAAGATGTTGGCATCGCCAGGCCAATCTCCGCGCCATATTGTACCCCCTTCACCTTCCCCAAGCGCAGGCAGCCGAGGCTATGGCGCTTTGGCGTCTGCCTCCGCTTCCACGTCTGATCGTGTATCAGGGCTGGCGTCCTTTCCGAGGAAACGGAAGAATTCACAGGTTCCGCTGGACGAAGACACATATGTCGCAGCTATCGAGAAGATTATCGAGCGAGATTTTTTCCCCGACATTCCGAAGCTTCGGAACCGATTAGAGTGGTTGGAGGCTGTTCGAAGCGGCGATCCGGTGATCATTCGTGATGCGCAAATGAATATCATTCGTAGGAGGCGGGAGAAGGCGAGGGAGGATGGGGAAAGAGACGGCACCCCGACCACCAACATACCGGATACCCCAGCCTCGATGATTTCGGGCCTGGCGAGTCCCGCAGTTTCGCTACGGTCAGCAGCTTCACCCAGCGTGTCAGGCCTATTTCCGCTGACTACTGTCGCTGCTGCACGCGAAAATGAGATTGGACCTATCGTGGACACAAATTTGAAACTCGACGACTTCTTGAGAAAATACACGAGCGAGGATAACGCTAGTTTTTCCAAGATTTTAGAGAAGGTGAACAAGCAGCGGAAGCAGAAATTTGAGTTTCTTAGCGAGAAAGGACTCGTGGATCCTAATTTACGAATTGAACATGCAAGTAAGTGCCTGTTTATCGATTCCCGCGCGTATGACGTGCACTTATGCCGTTGAATTTACTACTGTAGATGTCAATAATTAACATTGAATAATTGTTTTACAACTTGAAGGAATAGTTTGGCGTCTGCAAGGAACAGACTGGTCTAGTGTAGTCATTTGGGGTTGGATTCAGTAGGACTAAATGCACATAGGAATTTGCAAGGGTCATCGGGTCTTACTCTACTACCCTTGGGTATAGTGATGTCTTTCTTTATCCTAGAAACTGTTTTGGCTGCCAATCGAGTTTTGCTCGTCTATGTTTTGGCAGATTGTTACTTACTCTCGTGTTGGCGTCGTTTGTGCAGATGACCGTGTCACTGATGGATTTGGGACTTCCAACCAGCCATTTGCGACTCTGGAAACCTGGAAGTACAGGGCAAAGAACCTCCTCATGTATGATTCTGCAGAAAGGGAAGACGCTCCGTTGACGCAGGGAGAGAAGGAGGAGCTCATTGAAGGTCCCCCCAAGGCTATTGCAATGCGGAACACTCGTTTCCATGGCAAGATGTTTGACTCCAAAGTGAGAGAGGAAGACACGGTGGCAATTTTGTACACTCCAGTTGCAGGTGGAACCCCGCAGGCTTGGCCGTTCGCTCAACGAGATGCCGAAAGAGCACGCAAAAGGTACGACCTGGAAGATCTGAGGAGGACCCCACAAGCGCTGGACAGTCAGCAAGCGAAAGGTGTCGGACACCCCGGTGCCGGATACAGTTACGTGGCTACTCCGTCACCCGCTCCAGGAGTGGACGAATCGCCATTTATGACCTGGGGAGAGATCGAAGGAACGCCTTTGAGGTTAGAAACCGAAGATACTCCAGTTGGTATCGGTGGGAACGGAGAAGGACCTCATTTTAAGATTCCTGTTCCTCCTACTAGGGATGCGAGAGCCCATGAACTTTCTAGAGATGCTGCTCGGAGTTTAAGAGAGAAAGCTAAGTTCTATTCTCCCAGATTCTCTCCATCGCCTGCAAGGGGTGCCGGAGGGGTGAGCCCCATCCCCGGTTTGTCTGCTGCAGCTCAGAAGTTTGTAAACAAGGCTATGGCAAAGTCGTCATCCTCCGTGGACGCCAGGCTGAGGGCTAGCTATGGGGCTTCCCCAGGTACTCCCCGGCTGGCTCGGCATGCTTTACGCTCGAGAAGCGTCCTTGGTCGAGAGGACAGTCTTCCTTTGCGATCACCCTCGGTACAACCCTCCATGCCTTGAACAATTTTGGATTGCTGTGAACTCCAAAGTTTTGAGTTCGAAGTGCTCATGGAATGGGGTGGAATCCGTTGTATCATATAGTATTGGTTTCAGTGTACTGTTAATACCCAGAGTGACCTTGGTGACTTGTGCCTTCTAGTGACTTGTGGTACAGTTCTGCTTGGTACTGTTTATCATCACCATGGCACTCTGTCCAAAGCAATCAGTCGAAAATTGCAAGAACAAACCACTAAGTTTTACTCCATTAAGGAATTTTTAGGGTTTCCAATGTGGAGTGTATGTGCGCTCTCCTCAGGTAGCTTTTATATTCTTGCGAAGGCATACTCGTATTCTTGTCATTTGTAAGGTCTACCCTCTGTTTCTCTTGTGACACGGTCCATTTAATCCTAAAGGACGGAGCCTTGTATTCAAACTTGAAAGTCCCTCACTGATCCTCCATTTCTTCTCTATTTATGAGTGATTATTTGGTTTTATTTTTCAGAAATAAATCACATGTCTAATATTTGTCATGAATTTTCCAATTTTTTGTGATTATTTGGTTTTATTTTTCAGAAATAAATCACATGTCTAATATTTGTCATGAATTTTCCAATTTTTTGTGAATTTAAAATTACCATGAATTTTTGAAGAAAAATTTGAAGAAAAATTGTAGAAAATCCATATTAAACGCAATTATGCTCAAAAAATCGAAAATTTTCAGAATACAAGTACATTTCTCAATGTAGTGTAGAATGTATAAAGAAAAATTTAATGTCACTCTAGATCTAGAAATGCTGTTCACCTCAAACTTCACTAAAATGTTTATTTTATGGAATTTTTCAAAATTTTCAAGTGCAGTATAAACTACACTTGAGAAGCTTCATTTTGTTAAATAAGGTAGGAGGCTGTAAAACAGTGCGGGTTTTAAGAATGGCTCCTATAAATGGCTGTGAAATGGTACATCTAAAGTTCTAGAATTGACCTGTACATTCATTGAATGAACTAAGGAAAAAAACATTATTAATTGCAAGAGCCAATCATTCTCTTTGTTTTCTCCATTTTTATTTAGAATTGCAAGTGAACCATTTATGAAAGATCTAGGGTCACAAATAGGGACCTACGACCCAACTCATTTGAAAATTCATAAGTAATTCAAAAATCTTTGGAAAAATATGAAATTACTTGGGTTAGATTCCTCATCAATTTCTCTTCAATTTCTTTGTCAATTTCTCTTTGTCTGAAAAATGAGCTAAAAATATTCCCGTCCAGAGAAATACATGAAAAAGGCAGACCAGCCCTTAGATGCACCATTTCTGAGCCTTCTACCTTATGCTCAAGCAAAAGAAATTGTTATGAATGTCAAAAGCAAGATTTTTAAAATAAACTACCCCATATAATATTAAAAAACAACTAACTCAATGATGTGGATATAGCATCAATAAAGTTACACACAACATTAGACAAATAAATCATTCATTTTCCAATATACACAAAACAAACATCAGACAAATAAATCATCCATTTTCCAGTATGCACTTCTGAAAGCACGGTTGACCAATCCAGAGGACACAAAACATCCACAGCATCCTTCCAGGGTTAGTGTTTCTCATTTTCTTTGGATGAAATGCATGATATTTTAGCACATTGTGAAGCCCCATGCATGGACACAAATCAAATTTAGAAGCAGTAACACCAGAATTGATGACTTCTAAAGTGTAGCTACAACATTTCAGCATGTTTTTTGGTTTGTTACAGTGCACATGAGCATGAGAATCACTATTTGAGAGTTTCATGCAAGACATAAGAAATCTACATTTGTAAGAACCCATTCTAGCATTATTGACATGACAAATACAATCATATATACTGAAATACAAAGTTCACCAGGCATAAAATTATCATATGGAACACTCCAGATACCAGAGAGTCTCCATCTTTTATTCCTCAAAGTAAGATTATGCTGATGAAATCAGTAAGTCCAATCACTGAATGTTTGTGGTTGAGTGCACCCATAGGTGCAAAGTACGTTACTACTGGTTCAACTGACCAATCTTACTGGAAAGAATGGGAATATTTTGAGAATACTTGAGCCTACAAGGGCACATGACAGTAGGTAGGGTGCAGAAAATAACGCCACCGCCGGCGTGTAAAATCCGCCGCATTCTCCATTTGAACAAGCTAATTTAGGTGCAAGACTGGAGTAGATTATCGAGTGATTCTACCTCTTTCTCATATGACATGTACTATCGATGCCTAGAAGAGGAACAAAATTTCAAGCCCGCAACAGGTGATGGGACCTATCTATATACAAGCTACTCAATCTCATCTAATGTAGGAAGGAGCATACACTCGATCTCTTCCAACGTCCGCCCTTTGGTCTCAACGACATTCTGTTTCACGAATAGAGTAGCACTGAAGCACACCATTGTGAAGATCAAATAGAGGATACTTGTACCAAGAGTTTTGAGCAGGTGTAAGAACGTCAAACCCACCAAGAAATTAGCAATCTGCACAAAGTAATAACATGCAGAACACCACACAAATCAAAATCATGAAATGGGCACTAATTTTCCCCACGCTTTCGAGTCCAACAACTTAATAACCTGAGACGGTCCAGAAATAACTAATAAACCTCTCATAGAACTTGGTTATAGAACGGGTCACAGAACTCATTACTTACACCCAAACCAGTCTTATTATCATGACAGATCCCCGTAACTTCTATATAGATCAAACCAACATTTCATTGAGGTATCATCGATTTTAATGGCAGAATACGTCTCGTACACCCAGAAGATTTTTAAAAATAACACTTACCCAATGAACACACATTGCAACAGCCATGCCCTTTGCACGAATCCGATCAGGAAAAATCTCTGGCAGTAGCAAGGCGGGCACAGGTCCTGCCCCTAGGGCAAACATAAAGACGTACCTGCGTCACATTAGAGAAAACAAATCTCAAAATCTCAAAAATGTTATAGCACAGTGCCTCCAACCAATATCAACAATTCCATTTCACTACACGCAGTAGTGTGACGATTTAAGTTTAAGATAAGACTAAAGATAAGAAGTCTAAACTGATGCCTTTATTTAGTTCTCCCTGGGAACTTAAGACTGAGTGAAAAAATCTAAGAAAAGTATTCATCAAATCAAAACTGCCGGTTATTTGCAACAGGTTAACGACATTGGGGCGATGCAAAAGTACTTACAATAAGGTTCCAAGCAGGGCAACAGATGCGTTAAGTGAAGCAAACATAGGTACCGCGGCCACAAGAGCTTGCAGTCCCATTGCCACACCCTGCATCCAAGAATAAGATCTGACTTAATAAACTCCAACTTCAAAAATGAAATTTGAAAATTACCTGCAAACGTTACATATTTAAGCCCACTACATGGGGTCACAATGACAGAAACGTCCCGAAGTCTATCAAGATAGCGATCGGAACTGAAAGTTTCAGCAAAAAGAAATTAAGCAATACTCAGATAGATAAGAAACAAACGAAATCAACCAGGTAGAGGACTTCTTGGACATTTTAGAAACCGGCACCTAGCTATTACAAACAACTGTACATAAATTAAAGCTTTCACAATTCTCAGCATACTGAGAGCTTTGAACCTTACCATGCCTGAGAAGCTCATAATCAGAAGACTCCGTCGACCAAGTGAATCCATAAGCGACGCAGCTACAAATGAAGCTGTCATATTGGATCACCAAATGTAAGTTATAGATATTAATCATACATGAAACATCAAGTTCCATTTCCAATGTTATAACGCTCCATAACATGGAAATACAACTGGTTGGCAAACGTACCGAGCAGGTTAACAACTCCAACCAGAACACTAGCAGCCACATCTGAAGTCATCCCTGCCTCTCGGAAGACCGTTGATGAAAAATAAAAGATCGCATTGATCCCTGCAAACTGTTGGAAAGCAAATAAAGCAGCACCAATTGTCACCACTGCCTCACAAATGCCACCCAGCCCATAGTAAGGATCAGAATTGTCACTAGAATATCCCACAATCATCACTTTCAGAAAGATTCTATAAAAAGACACCCGCTGATGCTGATGCTGTTGCATTAACAATCGATAAAAATGCGAAGCTAGTCAAAATCCAGTCGCTACTTTTCGGTGATTACCTCTAATGTATCTGGGATCAATTAAGGCACGCCATGATGTTGTGCCATGGTCCTGAGTTTGCTCATTTCGAACTAGGTCAGCCATAGCTTGTTTCACGTGTGAAGAACCCCAGAGTCTCCCTAACTCGACTTCTGCCTCAGCTGGTCTCCCTTGCTGCCAAAACCCAATAGCCCAATACCGTAGAAGTGAGGCTCTTCAGCACCTTAAAACGAGTTTCTTTTTCCAATGGATGAAAGTTTTCAGAAAGCTTATCTAATTCTCTTTAAAAAAATCATCACTAGTTCAAAGATGCATTGTATATAAAAAACGGCAACGTAAAAGTACTGGAATTATTATGGCAATGCATTTCGTTTGGTCAATGTTTTGATTTTGCAAAAGGTCATCCTAAAGGCTGTGACATTTTCACATTTTCTATTCTATATTTAATTAATGACGAATAAGGATCACTGCTAATTAATTAAAACAATCCTACAGCAGCCAAACACAAGTGCATCTTATATTCGACAATTCCGTAAAATTCTGTTCAAAAACGATACACAATCGCTACAAATCACTTCAGTAAAGGAGCCCTCCTGTGACAATCGGAATAGTCAGTCAGTCGCTGAACAGCATAAGTTTCGCACCTTAAAAAGCCAACGTGGACTTTCTGCGCACAGTTCCATTCCAAAGGCAAGCATTGCAGCAGGTATTACTGCAATCCAAAAACACGTCCTCCACCTGGATCGTATATACGGTCTCAGAAAAACCATTCGATACGCTAATCAAAAGAAATAGCTTAATTACTCTAACGAGACTGGCTATAAACCCTGCACAAACCCAAAAGAGTAGACTCAACTGAAGCAAAATCAACAACATTTGTAGACAGTCACACGTCTCCACGTATAAGCACGAGCCGAAAAGTAGACCTGGAGCGGAGACTTACCACCCAAAAATCGATTGTGCAGGAAGACCAGCAACTAAAGATACGAGAATGCCAATACATGTGGCAATCTGAATAAAACTACCGTACGTGCCACGTACGGATGGAGGTGATATCTGCAACAGACAGACGCATTTCAGAATAAGCAGACATCAAGGCGGTTTGGTTATGTACCAATGTCAAATAGATAAAGAACGGGCTTTACCTCTGACACATACATTGCAGTTACTGGGCCAGACAACCCCAACCCCAACCCAACAATGAAGCGTCCCAAAATCATAGCTCCTACATGTGTGGCGATCGCGCTGCAAGAAAAATAAAACAAACAAGTTCAGTCATGCTCAGAAACACTGATTCCTCAGTTTCAGAGTATCAACAAAACATTTGGAAACAGATGCAAGAGGTCCCCAAATTTCAAGTCAAGCATGGTCACACCTGATTATGGCACCAAAAATCATGGGTATACAGCTGATCTGAAAGGCCCGCCGTCTCCCCACAACATCAGCAATTGAACCACTAACTGCACAGCCCAAAAATGCACTTGCCAAACTTACACTCACCACAAATCCTGCAAAAATCACAACCAAGACAAGCTAGTGAGAACAAGTACTTGAAAAAATCTTAAGTCATAACATCCATAGTAGGATACAGGCATAGCAAACGGCAGAATATATCTCCTCAAAGCTGAAGAATGAGTCTTCTGCCATGCAGGCAACATGAACCAACGTCAGAGATAAACCTTCTAAGATTGTGTGCCCTGAAAATAGTAAGTCTTTTCCTATGTGCTGAAGAGGTACATTCACCACTCTGCACAAAATAAATGCAGCATTGTCATTCACTTCATCACTTCCAATAAGGTGTGATTGCAAATGAAAGAATGAGGGTAAATTCCCAAAATGCAACTGCAGACGCCACAATAGACCAACAGTTCAGTTAGTTGCTACCCCTTCCCTTTACTACGAAAAGAAAATGTTCTACAGGGGCCAAGTGAAAGGACACGCTTACCCCATGTGGTATCCAAATAGAACTGAAGCCAGAGTAGCAGTAACCACATGAGGGAAGGAGAGTCGCCATCCTGGTTCAGCTGATCCAGGCAATAATGGCGTTTCCAAGTAAGCTGCTGCGTACAACGATGTGGTGGTCAGTCTTCCCAATAGTGGCTACCGTGGTGGTCTTGTGCAATCCAATCAAGCACCGACCTACATCAGGTGAACCCAATTTCCAAATAAGCGCACCAGCTGCAGAAAGACGGCGCACCTGTTCCTGAATCGCTATTCATGCGTTCGACGAGAATATCAGTAAGCGCGCGATCACGCGAAGGCAGGCGTTTGTAGGCGTAAGCCGAGCCCACGTTCGTCGCTGTCGTCGAGCTGACCGAATCACTCAACATCTTCCTCAACATGACCAGCCCCCGAACCCGCCGCCTCAGCGGCCCACACTACTAATTATTCTCTTCCCTCTTGCCAATTCTTTCCCTTGCTTCTCCTCAGCAGCAGCTCGAGATTGTGACGATTCGAAGCCAAACCCTCGTCCTGCGCAGGACGCCCCCTTGCAACTGTCCGTCCCTAGTCCAGCTCGATTCCCCCCCGCCCCTGTTCAATCGCAGGCCGTCCAACCAACAGAGCTCCAACCCCGATCTGCTCATTCCAAGGAAGCATAGAGAAGCCCAAGGTGCAATCAGTGCTCCAAGAAACGCCAACGAGACGGACGCCTTCTCTTCCCTCTCTCTCTCTCTCTGTTACATAAGCTTCCGTGGCTCCGCCCACTTCCCTCTCACCTCCCGTTTCTGCGAATCAAGAATATCAAACAAAAGGAAACTGAGTTGCTGTGACGTAGGACCCATCCAGCGAATCCTGTGTCCACACGCCCCAACAGGTCCGCCAGCACGCCCTCTGACCGAACCGACTCCCTCCCTCTCTCTCGGAAAATGGCCAGAAAGGGCACCTGCCTGTCCGTCCGGGTCACCGCATTAAGTTAGAATACTTCCCGTACCACCACCCAAACCAAATGACGACTCTAGTGCCTGCCTAGTGCCTGTTCTACCTACTGTAGTGTTCTGACTGAGTAGTTCTAGTAGTGTTCTGAAATGGACGGACCGACCCAACGAAATCCATACGCTAAAGGTATGTGCACACTTGGCCTTATGGTGGCGATGCTAAGGCATTAAATCACCTGTAAAACGTAGCGCGTTCAGACCTGAGAGCTTAAATATCAACCGAACCTACATGGCAGCCGAGGTGGCATGGACTTGACAGCGCTACTACACCATTAATCACTTCTTTATTGTTGGCCCACCACTGCATAAGTATAGTCCGCAACAACAACTTGGTAATCTTCTAAAAATGAAGATTTCAGCAGTTGACGACCGCTGTTACCAAATGGAGCTCTCGACCCCCCATTAACGTAAAAGCACTGGCTGCCCAAGGCAGAAATTAAAAAGAAACCACTTGGAAAAACAAAAAAAATTGCAATTTTCCAAGAATCCCCTCGCGCGTGTTTGGAATCCTCTACCAATGTGTGAATGCAAAGATGCATAGGCAATGTCTTTATACAAGTGGGGTGATGGGAGGTAATACAACCCATATGGGATATGAAAATTAGGATTAGTAGAAGTTCAATCACTCATACCTAGTTAAGTCAAAAGCAAGATTTGTGTTCAATGTAGAACTTCAGACCTCATTTTGTCATAGTAGAGTAATTTTTTTTAAGACATTTTGGACTAAGAAAAGTTGTAAAACCAAGATAACTTTCATCAACAAAAATCCGTTAGAGATTTAAAGCCTCCAATCAAAAGTTAGGGACAAAATTCAGAGAGGGGATCAAAGGGACATTTTTTTTGACATTTTCAAATATCTTCTTTGAATTTTGTCTGGAACCTTTGATTGGAGGCTTTAAATCTCTAACGGATTTTTGGAGATGAAAGTTAGCTTGATTTACCAACTTTTCTTAGTTTAAAATTTCTTAAAAAAAATTACTCTACTATGATCTAAAGTTCTACATTGAACATAATTCTTGCGTTTTGACAATGAGTGGTCAAGCTCTCATCTTCAAATTGTCCCATATCCTTTGAGGATTCATGATGAAAAATGGATACTATTATAAAAACAATCTCTCCACTCAATATTTAGTGAAGGCAACAAATTGAGTTGACATTATTTCCAGGATTTAGAATTTCCTTACGATTAATCTTCCTTGAATTTAGCAAGATGATTTGTTAATTTTCAAAATCATTCAGATTTTGAAATTTTAATAATTTTTTGCAGAGGGTGACCTCTGGCTGTAGTGTGCGGTTGAAGAAGTATGAGTCATGTGTGAACTGCAGCTAGTTAAAAAACTCTGACAGCAGTTCCGAACCTGACCTCCATAAAAAAATATTATTTCCTTCTTTTGCGGAAGTTTTATCTTTTAACCCCTAAAGGACCAAGGCCTTCTTTCTGCCAGAAAACACTCAAAACTGCCATACCTATAGCAAGGAGTAAAAAAAATTAAAAATTGTTTTTTTTCCATGTCTAGCCGTAGGATCTTACACCTAACTAGTATGAGAGTGTGTGGAAAAAATTTCAAAATTTTTGACCGCTCAGATTGCAAGATATCTGCGTTTAAAGTGGAAAAAACAAGTTTTTCAGCACATTGCGGGACTAGATTTTTTGGCTTTGAACATTTTTAACTTCAAATTTTTGCACTACAGAGTTTTGAGCTTTAAATCTTTATAGTGGATAATTGAGTTGAGAGTCTAGGTAAAAAAAAAATTATAAAAAAAAATCAAATTATCATTCTTAAAAAAATTGTTAAGTAGAAGTAGGTATGAGATAGAAGGAAAATCTAAAATATTCATATATTTTAGATGGAATTAAAATGCACTAATCCCAATGGTGAGATTGTTCTAGCAAGTAAATCAGACCATGGAAAAAAATAAAAATTGAAAAATTTGAAAAATTGCATTCAGAAATGAATCCTACAAGTTATTTTTTTCAAGAAGATGCTCTAACTGCCCGAAAAACAAGAATGTCCATAACTTTCTCATAACATATCCAAATGAAATGAATAAAAGCTTTCCGGATAGAAAAAAATATAATCTATGAGTAAAAATAATATTAAAAATAAAATTCAAATTTTTGTCCATTTTTTTCTGGCTGCCCGAGCTGCCCGCCGTCCCCTCGTTTGGGCTTATTTGGTCATAACTATTGTTCCCGGGCACCGATTTTGAAAAAAATTATATTCTTACGAAGCTCATCAACTTTTCTACCTCCAAAAAAAATTTCAAAAATTCAGGAGAAAATTTCAGCCCATAGGTACCTGCCCGAAAACGCATTTGTCCCCCGAAGGGACAATGGTCCTTTAGGGGTTAACGCATGGTGTTTGCAAACGCCAAGTGTGTACATATAGGAGGGGGCTTGAAAACCGACCAGGCAATAAGAAGCGTCCCTACAAAGGGCCCTAAAACAGTGTGGAAGGATCTTGAAATGAAATACAGTCGCAGTAGTGAGAAATTGCAGATGCGTGTGTGCGGTTTTACATATCTCACCACAGGAATGGGCTGACATGAATGTCTGATATTAGCATGTACAAGAGTTTTTCATAACCACAAGGTAAAAGTAATGTGCAATTACTACAATGTAAGAAATTCGATTTTGCAGTGGGTAGTGAATTCAATGAGGTTGTGCTGTGCTTCATAAATAGAGCGCCACAAAACAGAAAGAATGATTTTAAAATAATTCCAAATCATTGAAGAAATTGACAACTGCAGAGGATTTGAAAATGAACAGGGCGTGCATTCACATGTTCCTGCCGTCACTTTAAGGATGTGTATTGCACAATTCCACTATAAAAAAGAACTATGAATAAATTAATGAGAGAAATTCTTCCCATGACATAGCCGTTAGGCGGCATTCTTCACAAAACTTGCATGACAGGATTCACTCATTCTTCAGTCCGCTTGCCCAAGCAAATTGAAAGCAATTACTTCAAATTTAGTTCACCTATAGTGCTCACATTGCTTGCTCGGTGATGATGAGCTCAAATTTAGGTGCTACAACTGATATTTGTGTTCTAACCATGAGTGACACAAGCGAGTCCGAAGAGGGAAGTGAGGGAGATGGAGGAAGCTGGTACAAACCAAGGAATTGGGGCAGCAGCCAGTCTGACTATCATGATGAAGAAGAAGAGGATTTTGGGGAGGAGCGGAATTTGGAATTTTCGGCTTGGGCAAAAGAAGAAGAACAACGTGACTGGTTCGCACAAATGGAGGCTTTTGAGAAAGATGAAATCATGGACGATTTGTCTGACGATGGCCGCGTGATTCCACCGATGGAGCAGCGGCGCATCTTGAGGAGGCAGCCTGATCGGCAGAGTGGAGGATGCAGTGCCGGGACTTCCAGCGCGGCAAGAGCTCAATCAGCAAGGGAAGTGCCGCAGGACGTGGTGGAAGAGGTTGGGGAGGACCTGTCTAGCTCGCGTCTGCGACTAGAGGCTGAGTTCAACTCGGTAGATAGAACGTGGGCTTCTCCAGAGCCCAGTCCGCAGCCACAATCGCCGCCAACAGAAGGGCCGCGCAGACAAACCAGACACGCTACTATTGTCCCACCTCATTCTTCCAGAGTCCAAGTTTGCAATGTGTGGGCGCTTAATTACCCACCCTTGGTAATTAATCGGACACAACCAGGTTCTAGGGGTTAACTAAATTCTAACCTAACGGGTGACTAAGCGTAGGTCCATTGTGCCTTCCAAGCAATGGATCTTCTTTTCTAAGTTCCTAGTTTCCGCAGGTGACAATGGAGTTGCCCCCAATTGGCGAGGGAATAGTTCGGGCTAACCGTCCCCTAACGGCAACCTATGCGAACTACCACCGAATCTATCCTAATCTATGGGAATCTGAGGCTAATTGACCTTTCCTAAGGCTGAGGAGGGATTACCTAAGTCCCTTCCATGGTTTCCTAAGTTGATTGGGTTTTTTCCTAATCTAAGTTATCTTTTTCCCTAATTTAATTTATCCTCTTTTTTAATTTAATTTTTTAATCTAATTTATCTTTTATCTAATTTATCCCCTAATTTAATTTATCCTTTTTTCCTAATTTAATTTATCCTTTTTTCCTAATTTAATTTTATATTTTTTCCTAATTTAATTTTCTAATCTAATTTATCTTTTCCCTAATTTAATTTAATCTTCTAATCTTAATTTAATTCTCTAATCTAATTTATCTTTTATCTAATTTATCCCCTAATTTAATTTAATCTTCTAATCTAATTTATCCCTTTTTTGCTAATTTAATCTTCTAATCTAATCTATCTTTTTTCCTAATTTAATTTAATCTTCTAATCTTAATTTAATTCTCTAATCTAATTTATCTTTTATCTAATTTATCCCCTAATTTAATTTAATCTTCTAATCTAATTTATCCCTTTTTTCCTAATTTAATCTTCTAATCTAATTTAATCTTCTAATCTAATCTATCTTTTTTCCTAATTTAATCTTCTAATCTAATTTAATCTTCTAATCTAATTTAATCTTTTTACGTTCTACCCTTGACCCTACGTCTTTATTACCTAAGGTAATTTTGATTGGCTATTGTAACCTTAACTCCTAATTGGATTATTTTGTCCTCATCTAATGTTTCACTTCTTGGTTGAATTTTGGTCCTAACGGTTACTAATCCCTAGTCCTATCCTATCCTGTTCTACCTTGTTTTGTAATCTAATTCCTATCCTATCCTATTCTAATTTGGCTGCTTTTACGGCCAACTTCTATGTATGATAGGGGTTTAGATCCTTCTAGCCCTATCGATAAACTTCTAGGTCGAAACTTAAGGTCCACCCTAATTCCTATTTGCTAATCAACATTAATCACCACTTAACAGAATTTAGCACAAATTAAAAGAAAAGCATTGGGGATTAATTTACTGACTCACCTGATCGATGTTGGCATGCGCGACCTTTTCCTCCATACCTCCGGCCGCGTGCTCATATTCCATAGTCAACACGTATGTTGAAGTAGTAAACTGCCTACGGCTTGGTCCTTGGCGAAGTAGTACACTCTAAAAACCCTTAATGGTCCCTTCCTTTCTCCTTATCTCTTTTTCTTTTACTTCAACACTATTCCTACCAACCCCTTAAATGAGACCTTACACCATATGACGCTAATCTAATGGAAGAGTCACCTATTCTCTTACGTCGTCATTTTGGTGTCATCCTAATCTCTTTCCTAATGGTTGTAAGAAGCTTTGGAGATTTCCTACCTAATCCTATGACGCAACACTATTTATCGTCTCTCCCTTCTTCCTCTCCTATAACTACCCCCTTCCTAATTTTGTCATCATTGTGTGAGGTTTAGTTTGAGAGGTTGAGGATGTGGTTTGCAGGGCGCCGCTTGGAGCTTGTCTTTCTCTTCCCCCCCCCCTTTGACTGATTCCCCCCTCCCTTTTTTGATGTATATTTTGTTTTGATCTTCCTTTTCTTTCTCTCTCCCCCCCCCCGAAACCCTTGGACCAACCCCCACAAGCCCTGGCCCAATCTCCCCGAAGCCTGGCCCAACCTCCCCGAAGCCCTAGCTCAACCCCCCCCGAAGCCCTATCTGGGTGCCCGCTGCTGGGTCGCCCGCTGTCTGGGTTGCCCGCTGCTTGGGTCGCCCGGCTAGCTGAGTTGCCCGCTGGCTGGGTCGCCCGCTGCTGGGGTCCACTGGCTGGGGTCCTGGTTTTTACACTCCCTGCCTAACCTCGGGTTCCCGTATGGGAACCCACTTAACTAAAAACTAAACCGGACGTTACTGATTATGGTCAAGGTAAAACAAAAAGCTAGACTAATTTTGATGTGGTTGAAGTAAAA
The DNA here is from genome assembly GCA_947034895.1 of Rhytidiadelphus loreus. Lineage (NCBI taxonomy): Eukaryota > Viridiplantae > Streptophyta > Bryopsida > Hypnales > Hylocomiaceae > Rhytidiadelphus > Rhytidiadelphus loreus. The sequence continues at coordinate 50,364,345 of OX344765.1, forward strand.
GCTTCGCCGTGGGGGAAAGAACTTGGATGTTGACCAATCTATCTTATGGCGGGGGGTTTCTTCCGCCTTTCTACCACCTAGGGGTATCTTGGGAGCTAAACTTTAATTTTTCCCAAGAAGGTCTTGGGAACTAAACTTTGGAATTTAGACCTACCGGGGTCCAAAGCTTCGCCGTAGAATCAGTTTTAACACCGACTTTAGGGCTTGCAATGGGTTGGGGTTCAAAGCTCTACCGTCTAGGACTCGTTTTAACACACTCTTTAGGACTAAGGGGTCACAGGGTCAAAGCTTCGCCGTCCCCCAAAGGGTGGGTCCACTTGTCAACAACAAAGAAGGGGTTTACTATGGTTAGCACTTACTTCCAAGGCACACGTACACGCAAGACAATAACGTTAAAGGACTTATGCACCAAAGGCCCCCCAAAGCGGCATCGCCAAGGTATGGTGGGGGGTTACTCCGGGGTTAATGCACGACACAAGACAACTTTACAAAGAACTCTCCAAATGTGACCAAAAAATGTTCAAAGAAGACACACGAAGTACAAGTGAACGAGAAGGACTCCAAGAACCTTCAAAAGCTGTAAATAGAACAACAACGGGAGCCAAAAGTGCTCCGAAAACACCGTAGAGGGTTTCTGTCCTAAATGCCAAAAATGCCAAGATAACTTGGACCCACGGACCCAAAACAAGTATTGGGGGTGTTTTGGGAGAGAGAAGGGCCCCCTTTTATAGGTTTCCAAGGGCCCACTCCCCCCCTCGACGAGTAACCTCATCCATCCGGATTTTCATCCAAATTTGAGATTTTCACCTAATTTTGGGTTTTACGCTGGTCCTAACCTCTTAACTTTTGGAGTTTATCTCGGAATTGCAAATGGATTGCGCCAATGGCTTCAGAATGCCATTTTTAGCCTAAGGGATCCCCTACCCCCTATTTCTATCACAAAAAATCCATCGGAAACTAGTGCTAACTAGAGCCAATTAAAAGGGTTAAAACCTAACTTTTGGGGTTTACCTCTTTTGGCTTGGGTAACTAGCTAGGGTTGTTGGGGAGGCTCTAGGGAGTAAGAAAAGGCTCCTTGATGTCTTCGTTCCGACTTCGTACGCTCCCGGGACGCCGGTCAACCCCGCAAAGATCTTGCCGTAATTATTAATTGGGGGGATGTTGTCAGTTTCGGCTGCTTCCCGCTATTGGAACACCATGAAATTTTTCGGGGCGCGTTATTAACATAAAAGATGCTAGTCTAATTTTTAGTGAGATTTTACCGCGGCCTGGGTATTTTCCATAAATTTCCCAATGTGGCCTTTGGCGGTTGACTGCTCGGAAAAAGATCCTTTGGAGATCAGAAAAAACCGAGACTTTTGGGGGAACCTCTCATGGAGTCCCCCAAGCCACGTGCCAAGTCTTGGGCTATTCTGGCACACAGTTGGTGGCGAGGTGAAAACTGACTTCGGTTGAATCACCGGCAGTCAGGGAATCTTTTACATGTGAGGGAATCTTGGCGAATGGGGTTTGCCGTGGACATCCCGACATGTTCCAGATCCAAGAACACTATCCGGCGGCTGTGGATTCCTCCATGCGGCCTGTCTGGGACAAGTAACACCTGCAAGCTAACAATTTGGATTCCTAATGTTTCATCCGTGGAATGGGGAAACTAGAACCTATCTTTGGAGATTTACGTGGGGACCCCCCTAATTCTCCTAAGACTAATTTAGCCTATCATGGTCACATGCACTAGGTTTGGGCTATTTTGGGTAAGTTCCCAGTATTCCTATTGTTTCCCACTAATTACGGGTTCTAACCTATATACAAGTGGGTTTTATGGGTAATCTATGGATAAAAGGCTATTTATGACCAAATGCTATACTGGTACGTGACATACCTATTTTGGTTCTACACTCTTTTTTGGGCTTTTTGTAGTACTTTATGCCTTAATTTGTAATAAATTAAAAAAAAGAAAACAATGAGTTCCAAGTGACGAATTTGGGGCTCACACAATGCGGTAGAACAGGCAGGTATGGGTCATGACATACCTTGCACTGTTGAGAATTTGGTAGAACCTTCTCGTAGGACACCAACTCAGAAAAGAAAGAAATACGGAAACTAGACTACTGAACAATTGAAAGCTGCAATTGCTGATGTAGATGATGATGTCCCCATAAGAGAGGCTGCTAGAGATAATGGGATACCACCATCTAGTTTAAGAGGCCATGTTTATGGGACAACTATCCATAGGAGAAGGGGAAAAAAGGGTGTCCTTACTGAAGGAGAAGAAAGTCAACTAGTTGAGTACTTGCTGAAAATGCAACATCTCGGATTCCCACTAACACTAGGGCAGTTAAGGGAAAAAGTAGGAATCCTAACCCAAACCAGAGTCACCCCTTTCAAAGATGGGGTGCTTGGTGATGGATGGGTCAAGTGCTTTAAGAAAAGACATCCAGAATTGGCTATTAGAAAAGCTCAAGCTTTAGAGGGGAAGAGAGCCAAGAATCTGTGTCCTGAATCAGTGGCTTCATTCTATAACAATCTACAGAAAATGTATAACACTCACCATTACCAACCTCACCAAATCTAGAATTGTGACGAGAGTGGGGCTCAGGTTGGTAAGGATGGTGGAGGATACGTTATAGCAAAGAGGGAAAGTAAAAGTGTCCATATGGTCACACCTGACAATAGAGAGTGGCTCTCCGTCTTGTCTTGTATCAATGCAAGAGGAGAGAGCATTCCTAACTTTTACATTTTCAAGGGCAAGAAGAAGAGCAGAAATTTCTTACTCAAAACAGGTGAGAAAGAAGCTGTGATGGCAATGCAGAAAAAAGCATGGATGACAAATCATTTATTCAAAGAATGGATTACACATTTCTTGCTGAAATTATCAAATTCTTATGTCCTATCTCCATCCAACAGACACCTCCTAATTCTAGACGGTCACAAGTCTCATGTTACACTAGAAGTTATAAGGTTGGCAAAGGCAAAAGGCCTGGATTTACTAATTTTCCCATCACATACATCTCATGCATTACAACCACTTGATGTTACCTGCTTCAAGCCGTTTAAGTTTGCTTTCAGAGCCTATAGGAACAAATGGACGGTCTGCCATCCAGGTGTAATGCCCATTAAAAAGGACTTGGCTCAGTGGATCTCTCATGCTTTAAGAAGAGCTCTGTCTATGGAGAACATAAAGAAGGGTTTTCAAGCCACGGGTATCTATCCAATCAACGCAGATGCTATGAAAAACAAAATGGGTCCTAGTGAAGTATATCAAAATAGAAGAGGAGGTGCAGCCCATGATGGCAGTCAAGGAAATGCATTTGTAGTGCAGCCGGAGTATGAGCTTCAAGACTGGGAATTACAGGAGATTCTAGAGGAGGTACCAGAAGACCTTCCTAACTGCACTCAATACTATGTGGAGGTAGACTCAGATGACGAAAGGGAAGATCTAGAAGGCCATGAAGATGCTAGTTCTAGTGACGATGATATTGACATAGGCCTAAGGAAGGAAGGCAATGGAGACGGTCATATGGAGGAATGCAGTGCAGCAGGCGAAATACGAGACTATGAACCTGCAGAGGAGCGACAAGCAAGGCAGAATGCATTTTCGAAGTTCCTGCAACTACCGCGACTAGAGGTCCCACAGAGAAGGAAAAGTACAGTGGAACCGCTAGTGGACTATCAGAAATCTATACTATTGACAGCTGAAGAGCATGTGAGGGATCTTGAGGAATTGGCAAGGAAGAAAGAAGAAGCTGCACTGGAAATGGAGAAACGAAAGTTAGAAAGGGAGGCTACGAAGGAGCTGAGGGCGCAGCAAAAGATACAGAAACTGAAAGAGAAGGAGGAGAAGGCTGATTTAGCAAAGAGCAAAAAAAAACACAAAGAGATGTGGAGTGCGAAAAACGTCAACGCGCAAGGAGAAAGGCTCCATGCTGCAATACGAGAGAACGCGCCCGTGACAGGGTACAGAGCTCCATACTGCGGGTTTATGCCTCAAATCTGCAAACAAAATCAAAGACTAGCAATACAACGCAGAAGAGCTAAGAAAAGAGGTGAGGATACGTCTACCTTACCTCGTTTGCAAGATGTTCGATTGCAAGTGGGGAACGCCTTTGGAGTAGTGCAGCAGCTCCAACACGCGTCTCAGGGTCCGCATCTGTGGCAGCAGCTTCCACCTTCTCTCTCCAGCTTCATGCAGCACACTCCCAACATCCATTACCCAAGCACATTCGGTCCAGGAATGGCATCTGCGTCTGCACAAACAGGACAACCACCTATCAATTACAACAGGCCGCGGCAGTAGCAACAGAGGCGTTTTAAACAAAGTGACAAATCAAGCGGAGAGAAGGAAAACGTGAAACAAAGAGATGAAATGAAGCTGACCTTGTCATCCCTACTTTGGCGTTGAAGAAGCGTCGTGCTCATGGCAAGGAAATCTGTACAGTAGGGTTGCATCACTTAAGCAATTAGAGAAACAATAGTATTGAAAAGAAAATGAACTTGCAAGCAAAAGGGAGAGGGCGATGGAAACTTACCTCTGTACAGGGAAGGGATGCACGCTGTGATGTTGGAGTCGGGGTCTTCATGTTGGAGTCGGTGATCACCAGGCGCTGCTGCATCTCAACGTAACTGTGACGGAGCCCAGCAAGACAGACAACCTACCCCAATAAGCGATGAAGAAAGCGACGCAGCGCTGAAGTGAGGAAGGAAGGCGTGGAGCAAGAGTTTATGAAGATTGGCGGGGAGGGACGATTCAAATTTCTGCCACGGACGGACGTGCCATTGCAGCGCAGGGCAGCTGCGATCCAGAAAGAGCCTGCCACAGCAGAGACAGAGGGTGCACCGTGGCGATGCAGGGAGAGCCTACCGCAGCGGAGACAGAGGGTGCGCCGCGATCCAGGGAGAGCCTGCCGCAGCGGAAACAAAGGGTGCGCCGCTTCTGCGGATTTGAAATTTCAAAACCTTGCAACGGTCTGCCAGTGACGCTGTGCGAACGACTCTTCTTTATTAGCTAGCTGGCGAAGTTTCTAATGTAAGCCGTTCAGTAAATAGTTAGGGTTGGACGATTTTGAGAGCTGTGTGATCCATTTCAGGCCTCGGGCACTGGGCCACAAGAAGTTCTGGCACCTGCAACGGGTGCTTTTCCAACATAGTGTGCTCTGCCAACATGCATGTACAGTCCAATTTTGTTATGACCGCTAATTATAATTTGAAGTTGTCAGGCTTAACAGAGCACATAGTTTGAGTGCCCAATGCTTCATTTCTGGCTTCATTTGGACGCTTTTATGACCTCCATCAACATTGTCAGGATGCTATTAGTCGAATTATGCACTCACTTGCTTAATTCAAGCACCACTTTGCATTCATTACTACAGTATCCTAGGAACATGAATAGCGGTCTACAGGCCTTCAACTTCAGAAATTTGCTATTAATTCACTCTGACTCCAAAAATTCTGATTAAAAACATCAATGCTCCATCCTGTATTTCTCTTCCACCGAAAAAAAGGAATTTTTTTTTTGGATCTGCATGTTAGTGCACAGAGGCCTGTTTTTGCTTAGATGGTCGCTTTCTGAGCCTTCTACCTTACCTTAAGACTAAAGTTCAGTTGTTTCAGTAGAACCTGGCTGGCTCTCTAAAGTAAGGTAGAAGGCTCAGTAATGGTGCATGTAAGGAAATATAGGCCTGTTTGGAGAAGCCAGTGAAACTGAAAGTACGTAATTTTTGTTTCATGGCTAGAGAAAGAAAGAAGAGGAGCTGTCATTCCATTTTTTTTTCCAAAAAATTCGCACTAAAAATGAATTTTTGGCAATTTTTACAAGGCAAAAGTGCATCAGTCGCTCATTACACACATAGCTGTAGCTGTAAAGAATATAAAAACAACAGTGAATGGTCAAATGACAACTTAAAGTGTTCATGGCGCTCTCTAAATCATGCAAAACACATCTTAATTTAGTTTAAGGTGGAAACACCCAATACCGCACCTATACCTAATCTTTGTTCCTAGATAGACAATAAATTGTCCCTAGACTTTTATTGAATGGTCCTTGACATGTGTCATAAAGTTTTCTCCTCTCTTCACTGTGATTGGATAAGTGCTGAATTTGTCAGAATTCAGATTTGGGTCCACCTACAGGACGGTTCCAGTAGTCTAGGGGATTGCAACTTTGAAAATTCATAGAAAATACATGCCAAGTCCGAAAAATCTTTTTTTTTTTTTGGAAAATTCATGATTTTCTCTCGCTAACACCACGAAAATATTAATTTCTTGAAATGGTGCCTCCAAGTATGCTGAATTCCTTAAACTGACAATTTTGGTGCTTCCACCTTCGATCCAACTTACGATTAAAAATTAGTGCATCTCATTAACTACACTTCACTTTCAGCGTGAGGTACATCATCATTCAATCATGACTAAATACCATACATTACAATCACCTTTTCCACCTTAAAATCATTCTAGAATGAACCACTTTGGATGGGCAGTTCTCAACATAAAAAGTCTACACACTACCAGGGAGTAGTGTCAAGTTGGACTTTTTTTTGACAGAATTTTGTCAATTCGGACATTTTAGTCAATTAGGACATGTGAATTTGGACACTGTTTTCTTGTAGTGACATCATACAAAACTACTTCTGCACGATTTTCACAGCATTTGTAGGGGCGATTGTAAATGATTGAACAATTTTGTAGCCCCCTCTTATAATAGTTAGGGCCAGGACTCCCAATGACTTTGCTGGACTTTAATTACATTACATGTTCCAAAGCAGAGGTGGCGTCAATAGTATTTGTTGCACCAGTCACTAGTAGAAAACGCAAGAATTGAAAATTAACACATTTCTATTGAAATCAACAAAACAATGACCAGGACAACACGACCAAATCAATAGAATTCTATCAAAATTCCTATGTTTTCTACTAGTGAGTACTTGCACAATATTCATCTAGCGACAATGTTGAATTGAAAAGCAAATATCTCGCTTCAAAGGCTATTTAGTATTTTGAAGCATTGCAACAAAGGAAAGTAGGCAACAAATTTTCTTTCTAGAAAGCTATTGCAAGAGCAAAAACTAGACTGAAGCTCAAGAAACCCTCAACTATATAACTACCGATTGAAGCTAATGATACTAAAACTTGCGAGTCACAAACTACAACAATTTGTCAACTGTCACGGATGATTCATGGATACCATAACCAACATACAATTGAAGTATAGAAAGAGAGTAGAATCTGGAGGAAACAAAAAAACGAAGCAATTTTCAATACTATCTTCAAAGTACAACAATCAAGTGGTTATTGAACAACATTGAAAGCAAACTAGTACCAATAGTACAAAGTTGAAAGAGAAGTAGGTGAAAAGAGCAGTTCAAATGTACAAAATCCTAGCAATGAAGTGTAGAGATATCACAGTTGTTCACATAAAGTGATGCCAACAACTTAGGTGAAAGAGAAAGCTCACTTTTTTGTTTAGTAATGGAAGCTTCACAATCGGCTAATAACTGGCTTCCACCATTAGACAACTACTAAATTTCTAGCAATAAAAAATTGAAATTATTCTTTATTTCCCATTAGTGAAAAAAATCCAACCTTGTGATGTCGAATATTGACTTTTTTCACTAGAAAAAAATCGCAAACTAAGACTGGGTTGACTATATTACATTTGAGAGGTTATTAATTAGGGAGGGTTATTGTATTAATCTTTAAAGGTCATAGCCCCATGATCAAGGTAGTCACCAATATTGCTCCAATTATTGAACCAATAGATGCTTTTTGTTTCTACAATGAACAATGAAGTCATCCATCAACTACTTTTGGGCCTCAATGTCCTTCAAGGGTTAATGACGTTTGTATGCGGTCCAAGCCTGAGACAATCAATATTATTTTAGAGAGGTCTACTACCTATAGTAAAAAATGAAAATTACAAGGGGCCGTCAACTTTGAAGCAAGAACATCCAATTAAACAAGGCTTTCTACTAGTGTATTGAAGTCGTCAATGTCCTTTAAGGATTAACCTTTAAAGTGAGTAGACCCATTGTATTCTAGAGTCTAATTCAAAGCTCTTCTTTTGGATCTAATTTGGATTTGTTGCATTTTAATGTAGTTTTTATTACACTAAGTATAAAATTGGGGCTTAAAGTTTTGGAATTGGAGATAAAAGGCTTGGAATTGCATTAAAAAGTGTAGTGTAGATTTTGCCTGCTAGCAACAACCCAAGGCTGTAATATAAGGGTTTTATAGTCAAAAGAATTATCAAATAGTCTATTGTATTGTAGCTAAAGTCACTTGTTAAATAAAAATGGAATACAAATATCCCTTTAAAAGCATCTAAAATATCATTAAAAGCATTTGAGAGATTGATTCTTTTCTTCCTCTCACAACTTGACTATTGTCTTCTCACAACATTGGTCCCATTTATGTCTGTAAGTTATTTTAGGTATTATTTAACCTTTGAAGGACAAAGGCCTTTTTTTTGTCAAAAAACACTCAAAAACGCCATTTCTACAACAAAGAGTAAAAAAAATTGAAAATTGTTCTTTTACCACATCTAACCGTAGGATTTTACACCTTACTAGCAATGAACGAGGAGTACCGGCATTAAGTTACAACCTAGCCGATTGATTTTGAGAACTTCCTATTGAAATAGGAAAGTCTAGGTAGAGGTTCCGGAGGGAAAAAAGAAGTGTAGGAAATTGACCAATTAGAAAAATGAAATGCCGTTTTTTTGCCGTCCACCCAAGGAGCATGTAGAAAAATTACCTATTGGAAATACATGTACCTGGTTTTTAGCCGACAGGTGTAGGATTCTCTAGAATTTTTTTGAATACTAGCATAGTACCATACTACCATACATAATTACATATTACATAATATTCTACTATTCTATCATTACTATTAGTCTTAAAGTTTTTAAACTTGTTGAGTTGTTGGTATTGGTATTTGTGGCAGCTGGTTGCTTGGCTAACCTGGCTTTGGTGCTCTTAGTGTTAAATTACTTTTTGTCTTGCTAAAATGCATAATGCACTAGTAGAAAACGTAGGAATTTTGACAAAATTTTGTTGATTTGGTCACGTTGTCCTAGTCACTATTCTGTTGATTCCAACAAAAATCTGTTGAAAATTATAGATTTCTATTGAAATCAACAGAACAATGACTGGAACAACACAACCAAATCAACAAAATTTTGTCAAAATTCTTGTGTTTTCTACTAGTGATGTTACTGACAGAATTATAGAAATTACATAATGACTAACAGCTAAGTGGTCTTACTGGGCTAACTTGGCAGTCTGGTACCTCATTGGAGTCATTGCAAGAGTGCAACATTGGCAGTCTCTCAAATGATGGAAGTTTGCCCTTGTCCATTTCCATGTAGCTTCTCCATTTTTTTGCTTATGGTTTGATTCTTGTAAATGTTGAATGTTGTGTGGGCATGTTGTACTAACCAACCTCCTTTAAATGCATGGACCCTATTTTGGATCTTTGCATTTTCAGAAGGCTGAATCCTTGGCCCTAAATCGATAGGGGCAATGCTAGGTTCAAATCCTGTCAGGGATATAGCTATATGCTAAAAAAGTTTTTTCAAAGCAAATTAAATTAAATTAAGGAAGACACAAAAAATTCCTAAACTGGATACATTTACATAGTAAAGGAAATTTGCCTATTGAAATTGAAAAATGGCGGCAATGCCACTAGATTAAATTGAAGTTCTAGGAAATTGACTGGCAAGTTTTGCCACCTCTCTACAAACTTCCGGCCAAATTTTCAAAAAAACAGGGTGGATGAAACTTTGTAGGAAATCTACCGTTTCACTCGCAAAACTCCCCGGACCTTGCTTACTAGTATGAGAATGTGTAGAAAAAATTTCAGAATTTTTCACCGTACAGATTGCAAGATATCTGCGTTTAAAGTGAAAAAAACAAGTTTTTCATCACATTGCAGGGCTAGATTATTTGACTTTGAATATTTTTAACTTAAATTTTTTGCACTACAAAGTTTTGAGCTTTGAATCATTATAGTGGATGATTGAGTTGAGAGTATAGGAAAAAAAAGGTTTTCAAAAAAACTTAATTTTCATTCTTAAAAAAATTGTAGAATAGAAGTAGATACGAGATTGAATGAAAATCTATTTTATTATTATATCTGAGATAGAATTAAAATGTACTAATCTCCACGGTGAGATTGTTTTAGAAAGCAAACTAAACCATGTGGAACTTTTTTTTTTGAAAAATTGTCAAAATTGCATTCGAAAATGAATCCTATGTCGAGACATGCTTGGCTACGGTGTACTGTCTGTGAACAGTCATCGTACTGTTCCGTCCATAGTCGTGAACAGTCCACGGTCTACTATAGCAATGCCGTTTCAGATCAACCGTCGTTACGGATCGGGATCGGGACCCTTGGGAGACGATTCGCTCCAACCGGCAAGAACTACGTTATAGTACACTCTGATCCTTGGAAAGATAGTGTGTGTGCTTTCACCGAGGTACGTAGGCAGCTTTCTCCACGAAGAGAAAGTGCGAGTGTCCACATTTGTTAGAGCATCAAGGCTAGATCGATTACACAAGTCAACGAGAGATCTGACTAAGTGTTATCACGTTATCAGCACTGCTTATGAAAAGCTGAGCGAGAAAGGACAACACGAACGCTTCCACAGAAACCATAATCGAAGAAGAGCCATGGCACTACAAACAGATACAGGCTCTCGTCCAGCGATACCAGCGGAACCAGGTTTCAGACCACTAGAAGAGGACGGTACAAATTATATCATGTGGATGACAAATATGAAACAATACCTTTCAAGTAAAGGGCTCGAATCCACAATTGTCCGTCCACCTACTCCCATCGAAGAAGAACAACGGATGAAGGCAAGAGAAGCCGATGCTACATTAACTTTTGGAAAGTCGGCAATAGATTATAATCAAATGCAAAGAGATACTGCAACACTTGCCATCCGTCTAAGACTTAAAGATGACCTCGCCCTCCAAATGTACCACCACGATACACCATACGATTTGTGGGAAGAAATCACAGCTCGTTTCGAAGCCATGCGAGAAATTACATACCCTGAGACATGGCAAGCATGGTTGAGTCTTCGTCATATGGATTTCGACTTACTTGACAACTATAAATTAGCCTTATTTAAAATTACAGCAAAATTAGCTTATTGCAAAAGGCCAGTAACTGAGGCAGATATAATCTTTAAGACACTATCTACGATGGGGCCAGAAAGAATGGGACTCAGGGAATCATTACTGGCACGAGAATACAAGAATTCACGAGACTTATTTATCTACTTGGCTGAAAACGAAAAATTTAATAATGTTGCAAAGGAATTGGCAAAACAGAGACCTGCTGGGACAACCGCAATTCCAGAACTTAACTATACAAGAGACGAACAACAAGACCCAAACAGGAGAAGAAAACCGTGGAAGCAACAGGTAAAAGGGGCTCGAAAATCAGCGAACCCTGGTAAACAAGACAAAAACACCAATACAAAAAAGAGCAAAGCACGAACCTCTGGGAAGTGTTTCAGATGCGGGAAGAAACGACACTTTGCTCGTGATTGTCGGACTCCAGATGACGTTGTCGATAAATACAGAAAAAATAATAATTTGTCACCCTGGAGAGGTACCAGGAAGGACAACAAAAACAACGATAAAAATAAAAAACAGCGCACTGAAAATGACGATGAATACAATTATCTGGACCAGACACAATATGATGAAACGAATGCTGTCATGGATGAATCTCAGGACATAGAACAATCTACGATGATACTAGACTCAGGAGCCACGATTACAGTCATTAAAAGTGACAAGTACTTCACGAAAATGCAATCAGAAAATTACAAGATTGCATCGATGAGCGGTTTGAATCTAGCAGTGCGGGGATCAGGACCTGCTACGTTTGTGCTACTTGGCGGCTCACGAATATATGCCGAACGAGCTCTTCTTATTCCCACTGCAAGAAGACAGGTCCTCTGTGAAAACGATGTATCAAACAGCGGATACGAGATAAGTACTCATATCTTTAAGGAAGGCCGCAGATTCAAAACCCTTACCAATGAACACGGTGACTGTGTTGAGAAGTTCTATTATACAGCAAACGGCCTCATCGAATTTGAGATCACAACACACGAATTCATAGCACTTACAGGTGAGATAGCAGACGATGCCAGGCTCTGGCATGACCGTCTGGGCCACCCATCTACCCGAATGCTGAAGAATACCTTAAAGTCAGCAGCAGGAAATATAAAGATCTCATCAAAACTACCCGAATCATGTTTGGCATGTTCGCGAGGCAAGCTGATCTTACGACCTGCTAAAGAAATAAGAGATAAGGAACTACAGCCTTTTCTTCATCGCATTCAAGTAGACATATGTGGCCCCATCTCACCACCATCAGGACCATTTAGGTACTTTATGGTGATGATAGACTCCACATCTAGGTGGAGTGAGATCAATCTATTATCCACCAGAAACCATGCATTTGCAAAACTACTTATACAACTTATCAGGATGCAAGTCAGGTTCCCAGAAAATAGCGTGAAAGACATTAGAGTGGACGGGGCAGGCGAGTTCACTTCTAAGATATTCCAAGACTATTGTTCCGCACAGGGCATAAATCTAGAAGTTGCACTAGCGGAGATTCATTTTCAGAATGGGCTTGCCGAAAGCCTGATTAAAAGAATACAATGGATTGCACGTCCTTTACTGCTTAAGTGCAACTTACCCCTGACGGCATGGGGCCACGCGGTATTACATGCTGCCGATTTGATCAGGTTTCGCCCATGTGCAGGCAGCAAAGTCAGCCCATATCAATTAGCAACTGGCAATGCACCTGATATTAAGCACTTACGAAAATTTGGTTGTGCAGTAGAGGTGCCCTTAGATCCCAAGAAGAGAAAAAAAATGGGACCCCAGAGGAAACAAGGTATTTACGTCGGCAATGTAGGAAATTCATTGATAAAGTATATAGAACCGAAAACAGGGGATCTCTTTCGGGTGAGATTCCAAGACTGCCACTTTGACGAGAAATGCTTCCCATCAATGGAGACAAAAGAAGAAAGATCAGCAACGGCTCTTGACATTAATTGGAAATCCGACATAGTTGATGATTACAGAGACTCTCGCTGCGATGGGGAAGTACTTCGAATCCTGAGGTTGCGTGAGTTAGCACGAAGGCTCCCCGATGCATTCGCGGACACCCCTGACATAGTAAAAACTCCATATACCCAAGTCCAATATACACCAGCCCGAATCGTGCCAGACAAGAACCCAGCTAATGTCTCACAGATTCGTCGTAAAAGAGGACGTCCTTTGGGATCGAAAAATAAACCAAAGATGCCAGTAGGAGTACCCCAGAGTTCAGGGGGAGTACCCCAGAGTTCAGGGGGAGTACCACAGAGTTCAGGGGGCGACACAACTCACCAACCTAGTTTTGAAGAAGCCACTGATGTAGCTTTTACTGGTCACGTCTGGGACAGACGGACCATCTGTCGAGATGAGGTTTTTATGCTGCAGACCGTTAATGCTATTCTAGATTAGGCTGAAATACCAAAAACGGTACCACAAGCAAAGCGATCATCAGAATGGCCTCACTGGAAACGCACAATGCAAGATGAAATGACGTCTATGGCTGAAAGGAAAGTATTTGGAGTTCCACAGCCTAGAACGCATGATATGAAACCGATTCGCTCTAAGTGGGTTTTTGCTAAAAAGAAAGATGCTGAGGGAAGAACGATTCGCTATAAGGCTCGTCTCGTTGCAAAGGGTTTTACTCAACAGTTTGGTGTAGACTATGAGTTTACTTACAGTCCTGTGATGGACATAACTACCTTTCGTTTCTTCATCGCTCTGGCGGTGTAGAAAAACCTTATGTTTCGGCTTTTAGACATAGTGACGGCCTATCTATATGGAAAGCTTGACAAGGAGTTATACATGGAGATACCCGAAGGGGTAGACTCCACTAACTCAGAGGAAAGAACCTCAGTCCAGCCCACGAAGAACTCGGGACAGACCCAGAGACTAGGAATTCGGGACATGGACGCAAAGTGCAAGGAGCTGAAACGGGGACATAAACGTGTGACGTTTGCCCCCTCCTCAGTTCTTGCAAATGCAAGGAACGTGGTTTCCCACCTCAGAAAGAGGAAAAGAGAATCTAATCAGGTAATCCGAATTCACAAAGCGATATACGGTCTTAAACAGTCGGGAAGACTGTGGTACCAAAACTTGACTGATTACCTCTTAGAACAAGGATTCAAAGCAAGTAAATACACACCTTGTGTGTTCGTGAACCGCCGAGGTCCACACATCGTTCTTATCGCCATTTACGTCGACGACTTGAATATCTTCGGATCACGACAAGCAGTGGAGAAAACCGTCGACCTGATGAAACATAAATATAGAGTTAAGGACTACGGGAGGACACCGCGATGCTTAGGCATCGAACTTGAGCACTTCCAAAATGGCTCAGTTTTCATGCACATGACTTCTTACACGAACAAACTTTTGGACAAATTTTCAATGAAAGAAGCACATGCAGTGTCTACTCCCCTTATAGTCCGAACCCTACATCCAGATCAAGATGAGTATGGCCCGCTAAGAACTGATGAGGACATACTCCCTTCGGAGTATCCATGTATTACCGCTGTTATGTCCATGTCGTGGCTAGCCATCAATGTGAGGCCCGACATCAAATTTTCGACTCACTTATTGTCAAGACAAAGCGCGGAACCCACAAAGCGACACTGGCGTGGTGTCAAACATATGCTTCGCTATTTAAATGGAACAAGGGACTATGGTCTTCTATTCGAAAGAACCTTCGCACCAATCCAGGGTTATGCAGACGCCGGTTACCTTTCTGCCCCGGAGAAAGGTAGGTCGCAGTCCGGCTATGTGTTTACAATGGGAGGCACGGCCATTTCCTGGAGCTCAAAGTTGCAGCCCACGGTTGCCACGTTGTCGAATCACTCAGAACTCATCGCGCTGTACGATACAACGAAAGAAGCCGTTTGGCTTCGCAACATGTCACACAGCTTGAAGGAATTAGCGAATTTTGAAACTCCCGACAAACCGATGCAAATATTCGAAGACAATGATGCCTGCCGGCATCAGATGTCGGCAGGCTTCATAAAATCGGAAAATACGAAACATTTGTCCCCGAAAATATTTTATGCCGCTGAGCAGTCAGAAAATGGAACTATCTCGATCGAAAAGATCACTTCTGCTGAAAATGTAGCTGATTTGTTTACGAAGACATTACCTTCAGCGGCTCATTGGAAGCATATGAAGTCGATGAAGATGCGTTCGCTCGCCGAAGTTCGACAAGAGAAGAAACAATCGAGACCATAGAAGCGATAGGACCTCGATGAAGAGATACAAAGTTTTTCTAGGTTAAAAGAACTCAAGGGCACGACGCGACACCCACCTCTGCCAAGCGGGGGAGTGTCGAGACATGCTTGGCTACGGTGTACTGTCTGTGAACAGTCATCGTACTGTTCCGTCCATAGTCGTGAACAGTCCACGGTCTACTATAGCAATGCCGTTTCAGATCAACCGTCGTTACGGATCGGGATCGGGACCCTTGGGAGACGATTCGCTCCAACCGGCAAGAACTACGTTATAGTACACTCTGATCCTTGGAAAGATAGTGTGTGTGCTTTCACCGAGGTACGTAGGCAGCTTTCTCCACGAAGAGAAAGTGCGAGTGTCCACATTTGTTAGAGCATCAAGGCTAGATCGATTACACAAGTCAACGAGAGATCTGACTAAGTGTTATCATCCTACAAGTTATTTTTTCAAGAAGATGCTCTAATTGTGTGAAAAACAAGATTGTCCATAACTTTCTTATAAAAAGTCCAAATGAAATGAATCAAAGCTTTCCAGATATACAAAAATATAATCTATGAGGGAAAAAAATTTAGAAAAAAAAATTCAAATTTTTGCAAATTTTTTTTGCTGCCCAATCTCCCATGTTTTGAGCTATGTGGGCATAACTTTTGTTCCCGGGCACCGATTGGAAAAAAATTATATTCCCACAAAGTTAATCAGTTTTTCTATCTTCAAAAAAAGTTTCAAAAAATCTGGAGAAAAAATCAGCCCGTAGGTACCTGCCTGAAATCCATTTGTCCCCTGAAGGAACACTTGGTCCTTTAGGGATTAAGGGGGAGGGAAGTGCATAGTCCAGGTATCTTATTCATTGGTAGTCCATAGTCCACTCTTGATTTCCATCTTTCAAAACACAAGATCCATGGGTTTTTTATTCATTTTATCTTCATGTTGTGTTATAATGTAATTCAAATACTGTTTTTAGTAAACTACTCATAGACAATTCTTATTTTATTTATCTTCTTTATTTGTTCAAGAGATTTTTTTTAATCCATAAGAGAAGGCGTTGTAATACTTATCAACAAATTTCTCATTCATAGTCTTCACGCTTCGACACCATTCTGGAACAAACTATTGTCTTGGCATAGATGAACATTTAGATTCAATCACTCATTTCTAATTCCATATTATAATAATTCTTCTTCTTGCTTTTCTGTCATCACATTGTCTTTTAATTCACTCATCTCATAATTATTCAATCAATCTAAACTATAATGATCATAGTCTTCTAATAACTTAGTAATATTCATTTATTATTCCAATTCTCAATATTCATGTAGATTCATTCATTTATTTAACTTCAAAACACTTAAACTACATGCATTCATTTGTCTATGGTCTCTTGCTTAATCACTATCTCATCATTCTCTAGCATCTAGACTCAACTTATCAAGTCCATAGTCCAACTTAATCAATAACAGATATTTCACAATCAAGTTCATTTAAAATTTATATCTTTTACTTAAACTATAGTCTCCATTCTCCAGGCTTAGTTTTACAAGACCATAGTTCAATTATTCAACTTCGTCATATCATCAATTAGATGTAAATGTCAATTATCACTTCCATTCAAATCATTATCCAGTCAATATAAACACACACAATTTCATGACTATAGTCTTGACATACAATCAACTAGTTAATTATCAATCAACTAGCACAAAATTTTCCACAACTTCTCATATGGACTATAGTCATTAATTTTTACACATTCAAATAATTTCATTCACTCAAACAATTCACAATAGCAAAGTCTAAAGTACTACACAATTATATTCACAACATACAACTTCCAATCACTGGGCACAATTGCAAATAGAGTCAAACAAATTATAAGCATACACGAAATACAAGACCAAAAGACTATGGTCAAGGGCACAAAACAATCACAGCTAATGGCATGAACACAACCACAAAAAGCAAGTCAAATTGTCTCCTAGGCAACCTTCCAAACCTCAACCTAAAATGCAAAAAGACTATAACCGTTGTAACAGTTCATAGACAAGTGTCTCTAGAGATGACTATAGTCTTTGTAAACCGTCTATAGTCAATTATCAATTACTAAAAGGATGTGTTCATTAAATTCACATTCATTGATTTCTAATCCATCTCCAAGACTCTATTTACACTTAGATAAAAGAAATATGACTACAAAAATTAAAAATTAGTTCTATAGAAAGTCACCATCTAATGAATTCAATGAACACACTCATCGAGCTTTTATATGAGACAAATGGTTCACTCATTGTTTCACTGTACAAAGGTGCTTTCGGATTTCTATTGGATCCATGTAGGAAGTAAAAGAGACACATTAGAATCCAAAAGGACAAGACTATTTGAAGAATAGGATGTACAATGGAAACTATATGTTTTTGCTTTGACCACCTATAATGTATTATTCATTCTCCGAAATGAGTTGACCTAAACACATGCGAAATAAATTTTGATTTGTTTTTCAATTGTAAGAATGTAATTATAAATCCAATAATTGTATCTATGTATCTATGTGTAGTGATCAAATAGTCTACGATGGACTTTCTACCTTAAAGGATAGACTATGGAAAGAATTTGAAAAATTCATTGCTTTGTATGCTCTATTTTCCCATATATTTGAATAGATTTTTTATTTTTTATTTTTTAGAGATATAATCACATGATTTTAGGATATCCAAAAAAATTTAGATTTTTTTGTATAATTTTGAAATTTTAAAGAGAAAATGAAGAAAACTTATATTAAACTCATACACACACAACACAAAATTGGACATTTTTGCACTTGAGGGGTGCCACATTGCACTTGCCTTATACACCAACAAAATAAGAGAATTTCAAATGTGGGGGGAGGGAGAGATTATCAAAAATGTCATTTCATAATCGTATGTAAAATTACTCAACAAATACTCATCACAATGCCCCATAATTTATAAATACTTCACGAAAACCTTATACACTTATAACTCCATACTACTTCTAAGACATGTTACTCTACTTTTCACACTCAAATACATCTATATGCCTACTATTAAAATTTTAAAAGCACACTACCTACTTTGATAGTCCTCTAATATATATTCAAATCATTTTGCAAACGTTCATCGTCTAGATCCTCCATCTGCATTGCCATATACTCCACAAGATGTGGTTTAGCTTCAGATGGAATTATTACAGTCTCCTCTGTTTGCACACCATGCACTGTAATGCTTGATCCTACTATGTGACTATTTCTCCCTCGACGAGGCACGTCCATCCATGAATATATAGCGGCTTCCTTTTCAACCCAAGCAAACCTCTCACCTGATGGTTCCCATGTACATTCCATGCAGTTTGTATACCTCACTCTGTTACTACCAGCTTCTTCGTGTGCTCCTGGTCTTATAGCTGGCCAATACCACAAAACTTTCATCTTCGAGGCCCACCTCCCTTGACCAAATTCCAGTACCTTTCCTATATAAAAAGGTACTCCTTCTTTTACTTCACTCAGTTCCACTGTAAGAGCAATGTACTGACCTACAACAACGTCATTCTCTGGATTGAATGAAGGAAATGGATCTTCACTTGTACCTTGTATTGTTTCTGATACTACAACTTTTCTTCCACCTCTTTTCCTTCCCCCGGTCACTTTGCGTGATGCTTCCTGTGGGGGTTTGTCTTTGCGAGGTCCAAAATATCCCCTCCTCTCTAGATTTGGCATTGTCGCCATAATCAAATCAACTGGTGTGCTCTCTGTTCTATTCCCATCCACTTCTGTTGTTCCGCTTGAATTTGTACTTTCTTCTTCCACATTCGGAACAAGACCAACATCATTGGATGCATTCACAATATCGCTCGGCCAAAACGGTAAATCACTGACGCTTTCTGTACTTCGTTGTGGAAATTCCTCCAAATAATCCTTAAATTCATTGATTTCATCAACGACTTCCAAATTCCTGATCGCGTTCATGCCTCTGAACGCTAACTTCTTCTTGTATGCAATGAACTCGTCTAGTGCTTTCAATTCTCTTTGATCAGCTGCAAATACCTCTGCCATGTTCGGTTTCTCTACTACACTTGGTAGTGAGTTCAAACATAGATGTCCTCCTACTGGACCCCACTCATCTGAGCAAAAATGTTTGTGTTGCACACGAACATGTCCATTTTCCACATAGAACCTCATATGGTGTGGAAATGTTATGCCTGTCATTTGTTCCCCCCCTCGTAGTAAATGAGGTGTGATGAACGCCTTCCAATCGCGAATGTACTCAAGCTTCCTAGCACTTACAAATGCCTCTGTATATGATGTACCTTTCTCTACTAGTTCCAACATCTCTTTCATGGTGTCTATGTCTTTCCTCTTCAATACGTTGGAAATCACGCTGAATCTTTGATCAATGTCTTCATGTGTGTGTCCCACTATCAGAAAACAAAGATGCACTTCCTTGAAGAATCCTAGCCCAACTAGAGCGGCACACATGCCGAACATGTAGATGTTCTTGTTTTCTCTTGTTGTGTTATCCGCTTGAATCCTCAACGTTGGTGGCAAAAATCCCTTCTTTTGCTTCACATCGCATATTACGTTCATCACTGAAGTTATGACTTGATTGCTATCATACTTGTGGTGAGCATCTATCCACACGTCTGCGTATAGACCAATCCCATGTACAAGTACACCACACAAATGAGTCTTCACAAATCGAGATTCAATGTTCTTCACAGTCTGCCTCATCCTTGGTATCATGGTTGTATTTTGATCCATACCATCCACAATCAAGCACATAAAAAAGTCTGGAGTGATCATCGCGGATCTCTTGAACAACCAATAATCTCGCCTTTCCTCCATCTGATATTGAATGTGCAGCACATACAACTCTTTTATCTTCACCTTCGCTACTGCATTTGTTGTAGACTCCATCCCACACTTATACTCCCAACAGTGATAACACTTTGAGAATCTAGAGAATGGTGGGATTTGCACATGAGGGAATTCATTCCGCCAAAGTCGACGAAAAGAACTCATTGACAATTCCGACCCATCCACCAATTTCTTCACTTCTTCATTCACATACTGGAACACATCCAGCTTGCTCGTATTCATGGGCAATAAAATGAGTGGTAACACAACATTGTCCTTTTTCCTACGTATTGATCGATGAGGTTGTTGACATCCAGCTTCATTCACAAAAACGTGCAGGCTTTCTCTCGCTGTTGACATTTTAGCACTTTCCCTCCCCTGACACCTGTTCCCATGAACGGCTGCTACTCTTCTGTACACTGCATGTGATGTCTTCAACTGTTTCAAACGCCTCTGAGAGTAACCCAATGCGGCAGCGTAACATGCATTGCACACAACCTTGCCATCTAACTTTGTCACGTACTTGTCTCTTGTTTGCCCCTCTGTACGTGTGTAGAATGCATTCAACATTTGCATTACCCACGTTGCCCGTGCTTCATAGTTCTGCCCCCATGCCATATATCGCTGATCCAAAATATATCTTGCATCTATATCATGCAAACAATTGCTTTTGCATGCCCCTTTCTCCTTTGCGCATAGAACACTGTCAAGAGTCACTTTCTGACTAGCAGACTCCCCCCTTTCTCATGGACTTCTTACCTTGGCCCTCCGATTTGCCATTGAATACTTCCTCCTCAGTGTGTCCACAGATATTTCTTCAACTCTTGCTACATTGGGAGTGCTACCTTCAGAGCCTTGCGTCATAGGAGAACTTCTTTCAGGTGTGCTTCTTTCACCATGACTTGGTGTTGTCCTATCAGAAGTGCTAGGGTTATCCTCCATGTCATGAAAATCAAACTCAGGTGCTAAAATAGGAGGAAAAGAAAAGTTTTGTCCCTCCCTTGAAGAAGTACATGTTGTTCTCACTTCTGACGGACGTGGCCAACGCACCAGAGCACGACGCCATCGTATTACCTTCCCTACACAATCGCCTAGGAACTTCCCTACCACCTCACCAACCCATTTTCTTTCATCCACTGCATGTGTAACACGAATTGCAATTTCAACAGGACGTAACTTCACTTGATGAAGTTCTATACCACATGTATAGTTGTTATCCACCACACCAACTCCCACAACATTACCATCGTCCCCTATAAGTTGCACGATCCCATTCATGCCTTGGGTTACCCCACCAGTACTTAGAGAATCTTCTTCTTCGAAAAGTCTTCCTCTCACTACACGCGCCAACCTTTCTCCTACACTCCTTTGCTCTGTTGCAACCACGGTAGTTCCTATGGCATTGAAACCCACTGGACTCCCAAATGCTTCTGTTGTCATTTTATTTGTCTTCTCCTGCGTAATAGTCATATAAATGCTACAGAGCTTCAGATTCCCTTTGTTTTCAATGATTTTTGTTTGTAAATTGTACTTACATTGAAATGGTGAATATCAAAATGTTATCCTCAATCTTCTGAGAAAATAAAAAGCATCCACAATCTTCACAAATCAAATGGATCCAATACAAATAAAATGTGAATAGATCCGGTAGTCATATTCCAGGGTTTAGGTTTGCTTCGCGAACCCAAAACTGTTGTCTCAACTAAAATGTCAATCCATTGCATTGTATCAAACAACCTCAACTTCAAAATATAATAAAGTATGGTTTTACAAAATGCAGTTTTAGTTGCCTACACTTGTCATCTATCAAGGAAGAAAAATTCATCACAATCAAAGAATTTTAAGAATTTTTAATGAATTCATTAGTTGAAAAACTAAGTTTTGTCCCCAATACCTACAATCCTCAAAAACAAGCATTTGGAATATCAAAACAAAACTCATCCTATTGAGGTGCAAAAAAAATTTATTTTAATTTTAGTATCTTCTTACTTCATGAAAATGAATATAATAGACAAATTTTGGAAGTTCAAAACAAAAATAACCTAATTACTGTATCTACAAAGTGATACGCAAAGCAAACCATTACCCTCAAATGTAGTCTTTTTCCACGTCAACCAAGTTTTGTTGCAATACCAATGAACAAAGACTACATAGAAAACCAATGCCAAGTGCACATAGACCTTCTTAATTTCAAAAGGGCAAAAATCCATACTACTACGTACGTCCACTTGCTTTTTCTTCAGTATGTGAATACTATGATTTATGGATGACTATTAATAGTGCAATCATACTCTATAAATGCACAAAACTCTTTTCTATTTCGTATGCTCATTTTCATACTCTTCATGCATTTCTATCTTCCAACATGAAAGTCCTCTTAGATCTTCATCTTTCAATGACATTTTTAGAAGTTGAAAAATACATCATTCACAAGTTACAAGTTCAATAAAGTGCTTCAAAAAATATTTAAATATTCATAATGCTCACAAATCTTCTTAAACTTCTGAACTTTATATTTAACCCAACAACATTTCACCTGTACATTGCTAATTCATAGAGAAGAGTTAAATTCCGTAAGAATGTCTGTATTGTACATCTACTACAAACAAAAATAAATAAATATTTAAATCTCATACATATTCTTTCAAAAAATGTACCTAGAAAATTGTCTACAGAAGATCATTTTCAATAAACCTCCACATTGAATTATATGTTCAGAAGAAATATGCTCCAAACATCCTATTAATATCTGAAGAAGCACAATTATTTTTATAATATCACTGAAAACCAAATGCAATATGTCAATGACCACTAATATACGAAATATCATTTATAAGGTGAGTCCAAACGTTGAAGGCTGCTCTAGAGTTCTTTTAATTGTTTGGGACATAAAACTCAACAACTATAGACACAATATCTGTTCAATTTTTAATATATACACTTGCACTTTTACTTTGTAGATGTTCTTCATTCAGTTTTTGTATATGATGAAGAAATTCTACAATGATGAAGATGTACAATTTCCCAAAACAAAGTACCCCATATGGTTTTCTTGTAACCAATTAAATATTAAAATGTACCTAAGTGTTCTAAGTCTAAAAATGGAGGTTAGTGCACTTAGTGACAAGTTGAATAACACAAGTACCTAAGTGTTCTAAGTCTAAAAATGGAGGTTAGTGCACTTAGTGACAAGTTGAATAACACATGTACCTAAGTGTTTTAAGTCTAAAAATGGAGGTTAGTGCACTTAGTGACAAGTTGAATAACACATGTACCTAAGTGTTCTAAGTCTAAAAATGGAGGTTAGTGCACTTAGTGACAAGTTGAATAACACAAGTACCTAAGTGTTCTAAGTCTAAAAATGGAGGTTAGTGCACTTAGTGACAAGTTGAATAACACATGTACCTAAGTGTTCTAAGTCTAAAAATGGAGGTTAGTGCACTTAGTGACAAGTTGAATAACACAAGTACCTAAGTGTTCTAAGTCTAAAAATGGAGGTTAGTGCACTTAGTGACAAGTTGAATAACACATGTACCTAAGTGTTCTAAGTCTAAAAATGGAGGTTAGTGCACTTAGTGACAAGTTGAATATCACATGTACCTAAATGTTCTAAGTCTAAAAATGGAAGTTAGTGCACTTAGTGACAAGTGATGTGATTTTGAATATCGCATGTACCTATTGCATGATAAGTAATTTTTAGTGTTCGGCATTTTCACGCAGAGCAAGAATTTTTTTGTTTTAAAACACTTTTAAAAATAAAAAAGTGTAAAATTCAATTTCTCTAATCGCCAAAATTTAGTGAAAATTATTTTGAGCAATGAAGCTTCTCCGAAATTGAAAACAGCTTGTAAACGGTCAGTTTTGTAGCAGACTACTTCTAGTACATGTAACGGTCAGTTGGGAAACCCTCATCTACTAGGTTTTGAACTCGGACTTCCTTTGCTTACAGTGACGCTAAAGTTCCACTTCCATCAACACACTACAACTTCTCTTATCATGGAGATTTAACTACCGTTGAGGTTAGAAGTAGCCATCGTTTTTATTTTTTGTCACGCATCCTTGCAGGTACGTCTCTACGTTTGAATTGTTCTAGATATGTGGCGTTTGCATTGTTTGAAATATGTGTTATCTCTAGTTCTGCTTTGAATAGTTTTGTGATTCTAATTGTAAAAGCACAGCGTCCATACTAGGGTTTTTGTTGAAGTTTGCAACAGGCTGCGACTATAGGGTTCTTGTAGAATTTTCTGTGAACACTGCGAGATGCACAGGAATAACAGGACCGCATGAACTAACCGAACGGCAATTTGCATTAAGGTTTCAAAAACGGAGGAATACGGAAGGTGCAGAGACGGTGCATAAACGAAAGTTGCAGAGACACGGAAGCAAGCAGGAGTCCAAGAAACGGAGCAGAACTGGAGACGCAGATATGGAGCTCAACTATAGCCGCAGAAACGAAGGAAGCCTGTAGTCGTAGAAGTTGCAGAATTGGAAGAAGGTTGGGACTGGAACGACAGACACCGTAGGTGCAAACACGACGACAGAAGATGCGGGAGGAAGTAGAAGGCAACCCGACGAAGGAAGACGCGGGAGCAAGCAGGAGGCAACTGTTGCACACTGAAGGCAGCGTCGGAAAGGGAGTCCAGACCCCCTCGCGCGCGGGGGTCTTGAAGGTAAGCACTGTTCACATATCTGTGAAGTTCATGGGTTGGTAGACCCCCCCGCGTGCGGGGGGGTCAACTTCAAGGAATTTGTTCGCTGCATAGGGTTTTGAAGGATTTTTTTTCGTAGCAAGTAGGATCAGTGCAGGATTGAGTTTTTTAAGAAAGTCATCTTGCCAAATTTCTACAGCTGTCGTGGGACGTGGGACTTCGTGGCAAACGGAAAAAAAGGGATTCGGGATCCTTACCTAAGATTCGAGAATTTCTACTGTTGATGCTCCCGCCGTTGGTGCTCCCGCCGTTGGTGCTTCGGCCGTCGTTGGTCCTGCTTGCTGCCGCTGGTGCTTCGGCCGTCATTGGTCCTGCTTGTTGCCGCTGGTGCTTCAGCCGTCGTTGGTCCTATTGTCGCTGCTGGTGTTGTTCCCGCGCGACGCTTCTCCTCCCGCGTGCTGTTGTTGCCGCCTGTTGCTACATCCCCGCGTGCTGCTGCTCCCGCTCCTACAGCTACTGGCGTTGCTCCCGCTCCTACACCTGCTCCCGCTGATGCATTTGCTGGCACTGCACCCGCTCCACGTGCTGCTGCTGCTTCCGTTGCTCTTATTAAACCGTTTCTCCAGCTGCTCTTACTCTCCCGTGATAGAATCTGTACGACGTATGCCCAGTTGATCGGTTCTCTAGTTGCAACTTCTACTCTTTCAGAAACAGATAACTATGCACAACGCCCTTGTGCACTATACAATAATTTCCAACACGACTTGGTAGCTCAAGGATTGGTGAAATAGTGTGGTTGAAGTCACGCTTGGCGTACTTTCGGTGGGAGGCTGGAGTGTAAGAACCAACCCTCGCAGTGCGCAAGAACGCCTCTGTTCCCTTATACTTGGTGGGACGCTCCTTGGCAATCTCCAACCAGCCGTGACATTCACATCATGCGCAACATGGGCAACGAGATAGATAAGGTGGGGAACATTGCAGAGAATACCGCAGATGCTTTTTGTGAATCTCATCTAAGACTAAAGCCAACTATATATAATTCTGAACTTCCTAGTACCTAAATTCTTACATTCTTCTTGTCTAATTATGTCATTTTTTCTTGGACTTCTCCTGTCTTTCTTTCTTGAATTTGAAAGATTGTCTCCATTTTTCCAATGGTCTATGCTCTCAATATGTAGGTGTAACTTGTCATCGTTGTACATGCACTTACTAGGGAGGTGCTTAACTGATAGTACTTTGCAGAGACTTTAAAAGTTAGAGCAGGACCTGTTTTGTCATCTAAGATTATACCCTAAACCTTTAAAACCATAAATGGGATTAACTAGGTTCAGATTGAATATTCTATTGCATGCATGTAGCCACTGCCTGCAGTTTTATGTATAGAATTTTTGTGCTTCTCAAAGTTATGTTGCTTAGTTGACTGTCTGGAATGAGTTTGAAGTGTGAGGAATAATTTTCGTTTGATTTAGGTAATGAACATGGACACTAGAACCACTTGAACCCCTAAAGGACTGAAGGTGTAAAAATCGTGTTGCAGAAGCCTTTTGGTGGCCTTGTGGTCCTTTAGAGGTTAAGCAACAAGGAATTGTTCACAATTCCACCCATTCAGGGTTATGAATTTCTAGTGCATTTGAAGTGTATGTCTCTAAATGAGTCAAACAGCAAGCACTCCATGATGAAGTGATGGGACTACCTAACTTGTGTGTAGTGATATTTTTAAAGCAAAGACATAATAGAAACGTTCAAATTAGAGAAAAGCATTAAAATTTGAAGCGAAGACATAATAGATATGTTTAAAGTGCATGTGTCCTTTGCATGTCTTATACGCTAAGTGCAATACAAAAAATGTAAACATAAAATGCAGAAATTATATTCTAGGAAAATTGCATTTATATTGGAAGGTTTAAACATTTCAAAAGTTGTTGCTTCCCAATTGAAAATTGTAGGATTTAGCATATGACTTCTTTGACCTCGTAAAACCGAAGGTAATTTCTGAGCGTTTAAGAATTTATTATTAGTAAAAAAGCCTCAAAGAATAACATTTCAATAAGTTTAATAAATTTCCTGCGAATTGTAAAATATGAATTCAAATTAAACATGTTAGAGATTACATAGGAAAAGAAAATACAACATTCCTTATGGATTGCAAGACTATTAATTCAAATTAAACACGTTAAAAGTTACATAGGAAATGAAAAGACAACAACATTCAGAATTATGTCACCGCATTAAAGGTGCTATGAAACAGTGCTCAATGATTAGCAAATTGAAGATGGTTATGTTCTATGAAGATAATTTAGTGTAAAATAACAATGATAATCTATGACTGTGAAGCAAATTTTTTGGAAAACAATAAGTGGTGGACATGATGTTTATACATTTGACTGTGGTAGGTGTTTGAAGCAAAGTGAAGGTCACAGAGCGCATCAACGTACAGTGCAAGTTCCACGTTCATTCATGATCTTTGGTCGCCTGCAAAATCAAAAGCAACTACATTATCTGTATTAGGTATGTTGTACAACTTCTTCGTTTTCCTCTATCAAATTCATTGTAGAGTGGTTCTCTGTTGAATTTATTCATTGTAGAGTGTTTCTTTGTAGCAAAGTTAGTCTTTTGTTTAAAAAAAAAATTACTACAGGTAGGTAGTTTAAAAGAAAATTATACTACTTTAAAAATTTATGTTATTATTTCAAATTCTTTATCTAAAATATTAATATTTTTAATGTAGAAGTCAGTTGTTTTTGGACAATTGCATACGCGATTTGGAATTTGTAGAGACTCTGGTGTGAGAACATGCTTCAAGAAGTTCTGAAGAAACATTGAAAAAAATACATGGCTTTAAAGAAATGATAATTGTATTCATGTTGTTCCAATATAATGTTAGATGTACTTTTGAATGTGGATTTTTTCTTTGTCAATTGAACTTCTATGTTTAAATATTGTACAGTAAGAAATTTACAATGTTTTTATTCTTCTTCTATTCTCTTTCTTTCTATGTTGAATATGTTATAGTTGCTTGATAAATAAGGTTGTCCAGAATGTCGTGATTCCTTGTTCACAAATAGGAATTCAACACTAAGCATGCAACTAGAAAGACTTTAATAGTGATGCAATAACTATGATGAAGTAATGGTTGTTTTTCTTTGTCAAAATACTTTATTTTATTTTATAAAGTTTGTTGTTTATGTATAATCAATCCTTGTATTCATTTTCGTTCTTCCTAATTTTGTTATGGTACATGATGTGAGCCATTCTTGTAGCAACTTTCATGTTCTTATGGTCGTGTATATACATTTAATGGACAAGTTTGAATTTATAGTACTCATTGATGTAATTGGTGCTTCCATAAGCATTTAGTACTACTAGAAGGCCAATGGTATTGAAAAGTATTTTTGAACTTCACAACAAAAAAATTTTGCCTTCCAAATAGGGTACAATAGCGATGTTGAATTTCTTAATGTATGTTTAAACATTGGAAAGTGTTATTGAATACTAAATTGAAATCTTAATATTGTAATTTTTAGTGCATTATGGCACCGAAGGTGCATTCAAAGTGGTTGGAGCATGGATGGTGGATCATAGCAGATACTATGGGGAAGTCCGTCTTATGGATCACGGACTTTGCAATCGAAGAAGGTCGGTATTGGTCTGCTTTGGGTTCCTCATATGGAATAATTGAGAGTGTTGCTGGCACTGCTGAAGGAGGAATAACTGTTTCTGTGACAAATAGTGAATCAGTATTTGAAAAATACAAATTGAAGAAGAAGCTCTTGATGGCACCGATTCCATCGGAGCTCCTTCTAGTTCTTGCTCCTATGCATGGTTTGAAGACATTGGGAAAATGTTGGGCAAGTATGCTTGAGGAAGTGAAGGTTCCAAGGGAGGCATCAGTTAAAAAATTCAAAGAATTGACCCCACAACAAGTGTTTGATGCTCGTGCTCGATATATAGAGATTCGAAGGTATGAGGAGTTGAAAAATATTGATCCGCAAGTTGCCCAAGAAGGTGGCCCCCCTAGGGAACCTGAAGATGTGGATGAGATATATCGGGTTATGGCAGCTCCTGTAAACTTGAATTGGGTTCCGATGCCTGAACGCAACAAAAAACGAGGTAGTGTAGAAGTAGTAATTGTTGCTACTGAAGATGATGGGAGTGTTTCTGAAAGACAAAGAGCACATCGTCAACGTCTTCTTTCTATGCCAACAGATGTTGAAGTTCAGATTTTGGGTGAAAATGAAAGATAAGGAGAGGTGTTCGCCCAAGAGAGTGCATCAGTTATGCCGCCATCATTGGAGACAGGAGAGGGATCATTTGACCCCAAGGGAACTCCATTGGAAAGCATTGGACCAGATCAAGGATTGGTTGTGTCTGAACTTCAAAGTGAAGGTGAAATTGGAGGTTTGAATACAAGCACTGAAATTGGTTCAGGGTCGAGACCTCCAGTAGTAGGTTTTGGAAAGCGAACGTATAGGTCAAGTGTTATAGTGGCCAATATGAGAGCTGGAAGATCTAGCGTTGGTGTTTCACGGGGTGTTAGTAATGGAAGCCGTGGAACTGGAATACAACACGTATCTGGACTGGGTAGGAACCCAAGAGAACAACAGAGGCGTCGCACTTTGGAAACTAGATCACGAGAAGAGCAAAGTGTTCGCACTCGATCTGCAACCCAAAGACATCGTCAGAGAGCTGCCGTGCAAGGACCTCCTTCACAAGGCAATGATGGTGAAGATGCATTGGTTGATGATGAGTCTTCAGAGGGCGAACCAGAGCAAGGACCAAGCAATGTTTTTGTAAGTAAAAAAAAACCACCTGTTGTTTTTCCTACAGAGAATGAGTACAAGGCTGGGTATATATGGGGGCAGGATACTTTTTTCAATGCAAACATTGAGAGCATTCGCAATGTAGCGAACGCGGAGACAAATCACAGGGCGTTGATGGAATGGAGAGTGAATGAAATGTATGAGCGTCTGAAGGGATTAGAAGTTGATGGAGTTAGCGCAATTACACTTCGTCCCATAGCATATCGCTATGAGAATGTTGATGAAGAGGCTCAGACAGAGGTGGTCGAGGTTCCATTCAGTCAGGAAGGTGCTGCACGGGAATTTGAAGTTGCATTTTTGAAACATTGTCCTGCAGATGCATCTGTTCCAAATAGCATGGTCAGGAAAAGGTGGTTGCAAAACAATATAGTATGGGAGCCTGTGGATGGGCAACACATTGTAGGTGCTTGTAAACGAGCCCAACAGGAGAACCAAGATGGTAACTTATCTGATCTAGAGTACCTGAAGCACTTTAAGAGACGGAAAGCGAAGTTTGTGGTTTACAACAATCCACAGTATTATATCGAAGCATCAGTTAGAATTAACGCGAGAGAGTTTGATCGAACGTTTTTCAGCACGTATTACGAGAACGTGATCAAGTTGCGTGATATATGGAAAGCATGTGGTAGTCCAAGTATTGTTGCGAGAGCAGATGATGCACTCAAAGCGAGGGCGTTGACAATGGCAGCTAGTGCACTACATTGGAGCCAGAACTTACCGAAGCACATGTCACTTGGAGAGTTGTCTAAGAAGATGACTGATTACACACGACATGCTTGGAATGAGGATGAAGAATCATATCAGGCAATGTTACAGGTGTGTAAAGATTATGAGGATGGGAAGTTGTTTTTCAGTAAGAAGGATGAGGACAAGTGGAAGAAACTAGCAAGGGAGCAGAATGTAGATATCACAGTGGATGTGAACCCGAAGAGGAAGAGGATGGAGAAGATTTGGTTGAGGCCTTTGAGTAGAGTCTCGAAGGAATATTATCTACATTTGGTGAAACGAATGGCTGCAAATGATGTTCTAGACGGGAGGCGAGGTTCGCAAAAATACTATTTCAATAATGCATCTACTCCGAATCCTCCCAAAGGTACCGTAGCATATGCTGTGGATCGTCTGCAACGGAAAGATGCAGTGAGGAATCAAATTCGGTATTTGATGGTGCAAGCAAGGGATGAAAATCCATCGTCCATGGATGATTTTTTTGCCATAGACGCCAGCAAATATGGAGATGCACAAGGAAGACAATTCACCCTAATGGGGAAGACAATGGATAATGATACAAAGGTATTGTGGAGTTCGCCAACAGTGAAGATGGTTAAAGCACTTAGCAATTTTGAAAGTTTGATCCCTGCTTTTGTTAGGCAACATTTTACAGACATAAAAGCAGGTCGCAAAGGTTATGCAGGCTATGGTCGGGACGTAGAGGATATTAGCAATGCTCGATGGAATTGGCAAGTTGCAGTTGATGGAGTTGAGCATCAGGAGCGAGGAGCATTACTTCACGTGAGGTGTAGAGGAGGTTTCTTCATGGATGAGTATATTGAGCTTGGAAAACCATGTTTATGGATTTTTGATTGTAGACGTGGGAGTTCGCTAGGGGAAGACAAAGAATGGTCAAGCGAAGACTACAGCAAGGTTTTGCAGCAACTACAGAATTGGATGTCTTCAATTGTACGATGGAATGCTATTTTTCTTTTTCCAGCAGGAGTGTACTTTGATGCAGACATGCGATCAACGATGGCGTTGCCTGAGAGTTGGCATTGGTTGAAGGGTTCATGGATATTTACATCTCAAACTGTTCCTGGATATGTGCATGATCTCCGTCGTGGTGAGCAGCGATTACGTGGTGTACAACCTATAGGCGACATTGTTATCATCATGCAATATCCTAGAGAGTCTGGGCCCATGGAAAACCTTCCCAACACCATGGACGATTTGGATGTGGTTTTTGTAGACACCTGGAGTGCAGAGGTCATGCCACGGGTAGAGGACAAGTTTGAGAGGTCACCAGTGGAGTTGAAGAAGATCGTACGCACGTATTTACCACGGAACTGGGGACTGGTGACATTAGGCATCACCATGGCAGTGCCAACAATTTTGGAGAATAATTTCATGGGCAATGAAATTATCATGTTGGAAGGTGCATCACCTCGAACGCAATTTGTTTACAACGCATTGCAATTGAAGTATAGGGACAAAATGGTGATGGTGAGTAGTGTGAGTACGGCAGCTGAACGCAATTCCTCACGAATGATTCATGCGGAAGACACATCGCCAACTGATGCTTCTCCCGAAATGAATGTGGGTGTGCCACCCGGCAGGTTTGAAAGGGTAGCTCGATCATCTAGTGAATCATCAGATGAGGGAGAGAGATTTCAAGTGACCGAGAGGGAAACGAGGAAGGGCAAAGAGATTGCAATTGATTCAAGAGCATCATCAACGAGTGAAGGTGACACTGATTCTCAGCGTCAACTTTCTGATGATCTAAGGAGTGGGGGTCGAAGTTTGGGTTCTAGAGATACTGATGCAATGAGTGATGCGCACGGAGATGAAGCAGACTTGGTCGAAATGGAAGAAGACCCTGATTTTGTACCTACAAAGAATATTGGAGATGTGGATAACGTGAATGTAGAAGGTGTTGAACCTGACAACAGAAAAATTGAAGATACAGTGGCATCAGTGGAACCCATGTCCGCATTGTTAGCATTCAGCATGTTGGAGTCCATGAGCTTATTTCTAGATGAGGATGGGTATTTCTATGATAGGGAACATGTGCGATACATTCGAACTGGTGAGGAGGGATGTTATGTTTTTGAACGTGTCAATTCCATTTTCGAAGGACCGACTCTATCGCCAACTTTGTCAGAGGGAGTATCAACCCCCAATGCAAACGCCATGGTAGATAGGGCATTACAATATGCCTCTCCCCCTCCACTTTCTCCAATCGGTGGACAAAATTCATGTGAAGAAGTAGAAGGAGTTGGTGGAGGAGAAGATGAAGCTCTGACACAGTCATCTACACGAGTGTTAGAGACACCTGATGGAGCAATGCCAGAACAAGCAAACTAGTGATATATGTGATGCTAGTGTAGGATATGTGGAAGTGGAGATGTCTTTTGGTGGATTTGAAAATGTCTTTAGATGTTGGGGTGCATGTTATTTGTTTGTGTGAATCATAATTTAGAAATGAGAAGGTTGAGTACAGACCTTCTGTGTTGTTTTTGTTTTCTAAATAAATCTTTTAGTGCTTGCACTAAAACTTGTTGTGTATATAATGTGGACATAATAAATAGTATAATACTAGTATGAAAATATTAACGGAGTTAGAAAACTGAATTTTGCGTGCAAAATGATTTATTGAGATGAAGGAAGTGTATGAAAATGCTTGCGTTGTTTGTAGAAACTTAATAGTACATTTCCAAAGACAAGTGAAGTGCGCAAGTGAAGTAATGCATGAAATAACTAAAGAAAGGTGATTTTAGAAAAGTTGGGGGTACCATAATTGCCTAAATTTTTTTTCTAGTGAATAGTTTTGCGTACTGTCATTGCACTTGGCTAAGTGCAAGAATGTCTAATTCCTTGTTACACTCTCATCTAGCTAGTCAACAAGCAAAGACCACGTTAAGGCATCCCATAGTACAAGAATCTAGAGAGACAAGAATGCAAGAAGATCAAGAAGGCAAAAAAGATAAACAGGCATCAAATTGTAGATAAAGGTTAATGACAAACTTAGAAATCTATTTGTCTATTTAGTTTTGTAGATTGTTTATAAGTGTTTTACTTGTAATGATTAAAAATACTTAGAATTGGGCTTGTGGAGAGTGGAAACCCCTAAACCCCTCCAAACATGAACTACTCAAATGTACCACAACTTATTATTTGTAGATGCTATCCTTATAGGCGACTAAAACAATATGTATTTCAATCTAGATTCAAAAACCAATACACCTTTGTGCCCCATAGCATTATCCACAAACTCAATTCTTTAGCATTTAGTATTAAG
The DNA here is from genome assembly GCA_947034895.1 of Rhytidiadelphus loreus. Lineage (NCBI taxonomy): Eukaryota > Viridiplantae > Streptophyta > Bryopsida > Hypnales > Hylocomiaceae > Rhytidiadelphus > Rhytidiadelphus loreus. The sequence continues at coordinate 50,398,028 of OX344765.1, forward strand.
TAAGGTAAATTCAATCAACCATTAGATGGGATTCAGTCCTTTGGAAGGGCCATTTTAGGTTGGTTCCCGTTGCTAGGAACCAACTTGTATTGTCTAGAAAAAAAATAATTAAAAAATATTAAAAATAAAAAAAATTCGTTCTGGAACATCCCTTTTCAAGGCAGTATTTAATCTTTTTCCAGGCATTTAGTTTCTAATACCAATATGATCACTTCATGTTTAAGATAGGCTCATCAAAAGTCTAACCATTTCATCTTTTTTCCTTTTCTAGAAAATATCAAGATCAAAGTTACATCCAATATATGTCAAAGAGAGACTATGCTCAAAAAAATGAGATCAAGAGTATAAAAAGGCATAAATTAATCCATATATGTATACAAACAAGTACTTCAAGTTAGAGTTTGTCAACTCAATGGAAGGTCAATCTTTTGCAAAAAATTCTCCAAGTATTCCAAGAGGTCGTGAGCCTCACCTGCACCCATGGAAACCAACATCACAATATGAGGTTAGTGACCGTATGCGAGGTGTCTACATCTCACGTACGCGTGTTATAGCCTTCACTTGAAATAAAAACAGCATGCAAAGCAAAAAAACATAAGACACAATCCATTCAAAAAGTCCTCATGGGAAACCTGGTCATTAGTAGAATGCTGTGAAGAGGATGCCATATCTCACAAAGCTCAGTGTCCAGTACTCAGAGGCAAGTAAAAAATGGACCAACAGTAGCTCAAACTTCAGCAGAACCGAAAGCTTTGGTGGGAGCCAGAGAGACTATGAACCAAGCTGATAATGCTAAAAGACGGAAAAAACCCAATTTACCTGAAGTCCCAAACCCGTCAGATAGAGCAGCATAAGACGAAACAATAAAAATACAGGCCTGGTGGCCAGGCCCAGCCCGTAATATAGCCAGTAAAGGTAATTAATCAACCCAAAATGGCGTCTTACATCAGAGCACTTAAATTGATCAGTTGAATCAATGGCTTTGAGCAAGCCAGTAAGTCTGAAGCCATGCTGTTTCAAATATGGAGGCTACTACAGGGAGTCACTAATAAGACCTGCCATCAATCTCCAGGTAATTAGTATAATTAGAAGTTTTAATAAATAAAAAAGTTTGTTGAGCTAATAGACACTGGGGTCTTATGCTCATAATCCGTCATTGTTAATACTACAGATAGTACTGAGGGCATTTCCACAAGAAAAAAATCAGATCATACATGATTTAATCCAGAAATTAAAGGATAGCAATTCCACATAAGAATACTCCATAAAAGGAAGTAAGGTACAAGCCCAAGAGTATTTTCAGATTCTGGTACTTAAATATGGAAGCTAGAAAAAAGAAAAAAGAAAAAAGAAAAAATATATATATACATAAATAATTTTCAAAAATAATTTTTTAATGCCTGATAACGTGGTCGTCTCTCGACCACATCAACAGGCTGAGTGGTAGAGTTCCCAACTCAGGGGAACAACAGGGAACTCGCAACCCTTAACTGTAGCAAAAACTCATCTAATGCATGTTATATAATCAATTGGAAAAGATCAAAGGTTGATGAGAACTCTTAACCATACAACACAATTCTTTACTAATTCTACAAGTGTTACAAAACACTAATAATACTCTTTTAAAATCCTATCAATGTGCTTGACAAGAACCTCATATTTTTTTGGAGGTTAGCAACAAACACGCATGTTTTTTGAAACAAGAGCACAAAAATGGGATTGTGGCCATGGGAGGTAGAATTGATTTGAAATGTATTGATGTCACAAGTAGAACAAGTTTGTACCTTGTGCAATGGGAATGTTTTAGGAGACATTAGAGAAAATAAAAATGCTCTTTTGGGACATTCAAGAAAACATAGGCTTGACACATTGGCAAGGGTTTGGGGTTTGATTGCGGATAAGTTTCTAGAAGTTATTAAGGGTTGAGGTAAAATGCTGACTAGATGTGAAAAAAATAGGGAAAGGCTAGCCACATGGCACAATTTTGCAAAAAACAAACAAATGTAGTACTTGACATGGCATTTGAATAACATGGCATCCTACAAAGATGCTATGGCATGTTATGCCAACACACTTTGATGCCATCTAAAAATTTTAGTACTATTTTTTTAGATGTCAACTAAGACATGAACTGAGACATCCAAATATTTTTGCAACATCTACTTCAACAACTTTGTATAATTCAAAAAATTTACATATCCTATATGGTTTGTCTTCCCTCCTACCACCCCAATTGTGTAAATAGCTTATCTTCTCATGTCAACATACTCACAATAAATGGTGTATGGTGTATTCTATTTGGTGTATGTCTAAATTGACATTGCAAATGTCTAAAGGTCTAAGTTAATGTCTCAAAAAACTAAGACATGCACATCAGAAGACGTTGTCTGTGATGTACAAAAGAATTAACCTCATGTCACAATTGATGTTTAGAAAAACATATGCATGTCATAGTAGATGTCCAAATAGATAGGACCTAGGGCATAGTGAATTGGATGCGTCATGAAATTTTCACTACCACGTCGTGTCCTATGTCAACAAGGGCTTGGATGAAGAAGATTGAAGAATGGTGTTTTTGAGATAAAAACATGCCAAGAGCTCAACAACGCAATTGAGTTGTTAAGATTCCCTTTCAATCAAAAGATTTTTTATCCATCGGATATTATAGGAAGTAACAACAAGTAAACCTTCTTGTGAAAAGTGCAAAGTAAGAATATAAACTTGCACTTAATGTTTGGAACCCTCTTAAAGATCATATGAAAAAAATTGGATTTTTCTAAATTATAGAAGTTAGTTTTTTGGAAAGTCAATTGCTTTTATCAATGTTGGAAAATTCCTAGAAATTATCCATATTACAATAAGATTTCATTTGAAATCAAGATAGAATGCTTAGTGATAATAAAGCGCCCTAACAAATTTCAAGGCATTCTGACACCAACAAGTACATAAACAAATAACTCCAATGATTTCTAGCAAGTTTTAAGCAAATCTGAGGCATTGACCAGAGCCACAAGAGTATATGACAACCAATTGAAGCCAACAAACATTTTGAATACTCCAAAAAAATCAAAATTCTTGAAAAATGTAAATTTCTTCATCTATGATTTTATGGTTTTTTATTTTGATAATTTGCTGATTTTTATAAATCCAAATGATTTGAAAAGAAGGAAGATGGGGGCAAATAGGCTAATTTAGGCCTTCTAAAGCCAATGTCACAATTTGTTTAGCATTTGAATATTTCCTTCTAAAAGTTAGAAATTAGTTCAACAATAAATTTGACTTTTTTAGTAATTAGTAGTTAACCAACTAAAAATCTTGGGGAGGTCCTAAAAATTTACAAAAGGCCACCCTTTCTTTTTTCAAACCACCTCCATTTTTAATGTTGAACTTTTTATTAATGTTTTGTCTACATAGTGTTTTGGGCTAATATGGACATTTCTTGTCTACATAGTTGTTTTAGAGCACTTTGCTTATTTCATAGGTGTTTTGGTGCACACTTTGAAGGACATAGGGGCCCCTTCAAACTTTGGCACCTTGTTTCTTGTTTATATGTTTTATAGCACTTGCACACTAATATTTTTGATTTTGTGGATTTTATTTGAGTTTTTAGGTCTTTGTTTCTTCATTGTTGTTTTGCACTAGCTCCTTGGTGTAGAAATCTCCATTTTGGAGAAATTCCCCTAGAGCCTTGACCTACAAAATTGTTTTCCGTATCAAATGTTCTTCCGTTTCTCATTTATTTTTAAAATTCTAAGCCATTGCAAAACTTTGACCTTGCATTGTGATATTTACCTTTTTGTTCTAGTTTTATTTTTGTAAGTTCTATACAATGAAGTTTTGACTGAGCTACATGTATCTATTTATTCCTTAAAAGATCTATTTTTTCAATTTTTTTTTCTCTTAAACATTCATTATCACTACAAAGTTTTAACCCTATAAATCCTTCTTCTTTTGACAACGTTGTGTCATAGGAATTGTAGTAGTATTTATCTAAGTTCCGCTAATTAAACTAAATTAATGTTTGACCTTATGAAAGTAAGAACCACGATGTGATAGGTGCCCAAAACTTGAATTAAAAAAATCAAGAACACCTAGCCCACTAGAGAGACCAGCTACCAAAGCACCCAATAAGCCAAAGTAGAAAGCTACATGGTAGCCTAGGCGAGTGTGAGCCCCTATGATGCCACTTTGGTCTCAAAAAAAATTCACTTTTCTTTAATATTAGTAGAATTTATGGTAAAAAAATTCATTAAAAAAGTGTTGAAACCTTAATTGATAGAAATCCATGCCAATAAAATGTTTTACTCTTGAAGCTTACAATGCCTAAAATACTCTAATTCCTCACTTTTAGGATATGATTAAGTATATGAAAGAAAAATTAGGTGTTTGAGAGATAGCTAGGCCTAACAACAATGAGATTTCCATTAAAGAATAAGGATTGAACCAAACCTTCAAGTCTATGTGACAGAGCCTAGCTAAATAAAAAATAGTAGTTCACAATAGAAAAATCATTTTAGCTTTACATATACTTGTAGTTGGCTAAATTAGAAGTTACTATAGATTAAAAATTTGATGCTTTTTGAGTTAATTGATAAATAGACCCAACCAAGACAATTTTAAAGGGAAATATAGTGAGAAATGAAGTCAAATAGACATGTAAATGTGGAAAAGACTATTAGACAACCATATGAGGAGTTAGGGTTAACCTTAACCGCAATAGTTAGACAAATTGTTAGTTAACAAAGAGTTAGTTACAGTCAAAAGATATAAGACTAATGGACAATCATTTTTTTTCTCTCTTGGCTTGCAATGATTGTTCACATGTACTTGTGCAATCCTTCAAAATCAATGTAATTTTGTCTATTCGTCTATATGTAATCCTTGTGTAGCTAGTGATTGGCTTGGTCTAAATGTCAAGCAAATTAGCTAGTGATTGGCGTTTGTTCTTTTATTCTTTTTGTCTCTTTAATAGTCGAGAGCCTATTTCTTTGACAATTTAGCTTTGTTCCTTTCTAAGAAGTACGGTCTTTTGAATGAACTTGAATTGCTAGTGCATGGCATTCTTTTGCATTTTGGACAATCAACCAAGGATTGGTATTGTCTTTTAATTTAGTTTTAGGTCTATTACACAAAAGCTCAATTCTTGGTTATATATTATGATCAAGTGTTAGCAACCCATAGTTTAGTGTTAGAGTGTTAAGTGGTTCAATTGTCAGTGATTGGCAATTATTTTTTTGGTTATCTTGGTCTATTAGTCCAAGTGAAGATCAATGCTGATTTAACCCTGGAGCGCTCCGACATCCAATTTTTGAATGATGTATAGATTCAAAATTAGACTTCTTTCTTGTTACAGCTTGGATGAAAGTCATTATAATTTTTAGAGATACTTTATGAAGTTGTGGTCCTACCCAAGGGTTGGATTTGGTATTACTAGAGTATATATTTTTCTAAAATTACAAATCTGGAAGTATGTGAAGTGGTTGACTTGTGTTGATTCTAGTTCAAACTTGGAATTGCAAAAATGAGGTCATAGACTCAAAGAACAAAAAATTCCAAAAGTATTTCATGTCAAGAAAACCTCATTTCAAATCCTTTCCAACAAAATTTACCTCAAAAATGATAATATTTTGCTTGTAATTGAATTTAGAAGGTATTTTGAATTTTTCCTTTCAAAATTTATAGAAAAATATTGGTGATAGCATTGGTGAATCTAATTGTATGGATAGAATCTAAAAGTAAAACTCTACAATTTCTATTTGCATCTCAATTCCGAGCTCAATTCCAAAACATTCTTCCAAATAGTACTTTATGATGATTTTTCCGAAATTGTCAATTTTGGAGATGAGTCTGGATGCTTAGGGGCTAAGTTGGAAATTTAGACATTATTATCCAGTGTCAATTGGATGAGTAAGAAAGCTGCTTAGTGTTTGGTGAGTGCAATAATTGTCAAATTGTGTGAGTAATTGAATTTGTGTCATTAGAGGAGATTCAACCCCTCTACAAGGCTATGAGTTCCTTTGGGCTAGAAACAGCCTTACAGTAGTTCGCAGGTGCTGCTTGATGTGGCAAGGCGACTGCCACATCAAATTTTATCTTATTTTTTTAAGAAAAATAAATAAATTTCAACTCATTGTTTCATTTTAAAATTTTCAAAAAAAAGAAAATCTACTAGCGGCTGTTTCTTGGACTAATAGGGGAACAACATCGGAAACAGGCCTGAAACGGCCCTATTGACCCCCCAAATCTCATCTAATGCGTTGTAGTCAAATTGGTTGTGAAGAAGTTTTGACTTAAGGAATTAGCTAGTGATTGGCGGTTTAAGTCTTTGATTAAAATAATTAAGTCCCTACATTTCTTGAGGTTGAGTAAGTTGTGAGTGAAAATTGAATTAAGTTTAAGCCAAAGAGTGGCTAATCAAATTCTAGGTAAATTAATGTGAGTGATTGATGTTCTCAATGTCAAGTAGACTATGAGCAAAATCAAGATCAAGATTGTGTTAAGAAAGAGCATTATCTTTTGTTCTTGTTTGTGTCTATTAGCTTGAGTTGATTTTGTTTCATGTTATATTTCATTGTATAACCAATGATTGGTGTAAATTTTATGAAGCGGGCAAATTGATAAAGTATTGGTTATTTCAGTATTGTAAAAAGTCATCTTTATGTTGAAGTCAATTAGTCCATGTGAGAGAATTGGGATTATAAGTTTAGCTAGTGAATGGTGTGAGTGTTTCTAACTCCACCCTTAAGTCAGAAAGTTGCACACAGGTTCTAGCGGCATAAGTTAATGGTTTAATTGGGTGAATGGTAAACTTAGTGTTCTTTGGCCTTCCAAGCAATGGACACTTTGTTATGTTGATTTGACCTAAATTAAGTACTTCAAAACACTCTAATAGTTAAGAAGTGAAGGTTGTTGAGAGTTAGTTAATTGTGATTTAAACTTCTAGCTAAACTAAAATTCTACCTAAACTAAATCAAAGAATACAATTTGCCCTTTCCAAAATGGTAAAGCAAGTTGGATTCTGATATTCCTAATGAAAGTTATGTGTGGATGAAATTCGTACCTAATTCTATCCTAAAAACTTCATCTGTCAACTAAAAATAGCAAAATAATATAATATAAATCCAAATTTCAGGGTTGAAAGGTTGATTAATTTAACTAATGGAATTTTTTAGAGAAAACCTAATTTTGACCTATTTTAAGATTTTTCATCCAAAATTAGGTCAAATCTTCATCCACTCTTTTATCCTTCAAATTAAAGTAATTTTAAAAGTAAAAGGTGGATTTGGAATCTTCAAAAGATTCTCTAAAAGATTATGGTTTCAAAAGATTCCCTAGTTGTGCCTTGAGAATATTCCTAATTGTTCTTTAATTAATCCTAATTCTAAGTTATTATTCTAATTTTAGTGAATTTTTAGGGTTTTATGGTTTTTATGAGTAAAGTGATTAATTAACTTCTTGTTAAGATAAAAAGTAAGAATTTAGAACTTTTAGGTGAAAATTTTTAAATGGATGAAAATTCCCCTTGGTTGGATGGAATTCCTTCCTTTAATAATTTTCAAGTAGATAAATTAGGTTTTGACTTTCCCTAATTATTCTAATATTCCCTAAGTTCCTAAATTAAATTAGATTCCTTTTGAGATTCTTTTGGATGAGATTACTATTTCGTTTTCCAAATTAATTCAAAGTTAATCTAATTATTACTTTTTACGATTTTAGATAAATTTTCAAAGGTTTTCTAACAATTTAAATTCTACTAGCTATTGGATTCTCAATGATTAATTTTGTTAGTTTTAATTTTCTAATCTAAATTTTAAAAGAATGAAAGCGAAAGAAAAGACAAAAGATAAATTTTGAAATCATACCTCGGTGTCAAGAATGTCGATCGTCCCGTCATCGCAAAACACCATCATAATTGTCTCCTCGAAATTCTCCATTGTCTTTCATGAATTTGAAAGAAATCTTAGTATTATTGTTTCTAAACCTATCTAAAAAATCCAAGTTTGTTAGGTTTGGCAATTTAAAACTAATCCTTTGATTTTAGGAATTTAAATTAAATGATAAATTTAATTCATTTTTCCCAAGTTTTCAATGAAAAGTAGTTTTATTTGATTGCCAAATTTTTAAATAGTTGTTTTGTTAAATATTCCAAAATATTAGTTGTTGTTTGTTTTTATTGTTTTGGCTTATTAGGCCTAATAAAACAAATCCCCCAAACTACAAACAAACAACTAATTTGGCTTTGGAATCATAATTAATGACTAAAACCAAATGGATGAATAGTATTCTAATAAAATAATAAAAAATAATAAAAAACAAATCTATCAATGAATAGTAGAAGGAATAACTTCTAACAACAAAGCCAATTATGAATAGTGATATTCTTTTTAAATGAATTTTCTATTCGAACATTCCCCACGTTTCTAAATTCTTTCCTATATCATGTTCTTCATTCTTCTTCCACTATTAGAAAACGCTGAAATTTCAACACAACTCTGTTGATTCGGTCGCGTTGTTCCGGTCACTGTACAACCAAACTCTGTTGAAATCTGTTGAAATCAACAGAATTTGGTTGTACAGTGACCGGAACAACGCGACCGAATCAACAGAGTTGTGTTGAAATTTCAGCGTTTTCTAGTAGTGTTCCTTCCCCATTTCCTTAGTTGTTTTATGGAAGATTAGGAATTTAGAAGTTGTCAAACCGAGAGAGATGTAGGTGCAATAGAGAATTGTTGTTTAGAATTTCAAAGCTTTAGTTCCACTTATGCCAAGGTCACTCTTTAGTATGGTATTACGATAGTTTTAATGGTTCAATTTCAACACAACAAGAATTTTATTCAAAGACAATTAATTGTTTTGCTTACCTTTGGTTTTGGGGGTGCTTGGATTTCAACTTCTGGTGAGGGCTTAGCCCTGTGGCTTCTCACCGAAATTTGGATACACGCTGGAGTTGTGGCCTCTCACCGAGGCCTGGCTACACACTGAAGCTGGCTCGGTGGTGGGAGGACGCGTGTCTTCCTTTCACGCTCCGCTGCTCGTTCCCGACCATTCCCCTGGCTCGCTCCCGGCTGTTCGTTCCCGACCGTTCCCCTGGCTCGCTCCCGGCTGTTCGTTCTCGACCATTCCCCTAGTTCGCTCCCGGCTGTACCCTTGGCTCGCTCCTAGCTGTTCCTCTGGCTTGCTTCCGGCTGTAACTGGCTGCCACGTGTCGCTCTGTCGATGCTCCCCCGCTTGTTCCCTGCTGCCGTTCTTTGCCTTCTGTGCCTTCGGGCTGAAATTTCAGGAGTTGAGACCAAACTCGATACACTGAAAGTTTAACCAGATTTTGTAATGCTAACCCTTTATGCAAATCAGTACCTTAATTAATCATGGAAAGATTAATTTGATGAAAACCACCAACTAAACCAAAACAACTACTTTTGATAAAATTAAGAACAAACAATTCCAACACTACTAGAAAATTCTGTTTTTTTGTTGATTTGGACGTGTTGATTTGGACAAAAATCAATAGTTTTTTGTTCAAATCAACACTTTACTGTTGATTTCTGTCCAAATCAACACGTCCAAATCAACAAAAAAACAGAATTTTCTAGTAGTGCAAATTCAAATTAAATGAACAATCAATGGCAAAGTTGGCAATCAATTACCTCCACCACGTGTTTAACACGAAAAGGAGAAAGATCAACAAAGTTTGGCACTTAAATAAGCTTCCATGGAATCTTATTTGTTGTTAAGTCAAAGCTTTGCTATATAGGGCCAACCAGAGATTAGTATTTTTCACAAGGGCAAGTTTTTAACCCTAGGAAGTCAAGGCTTTGCCGTACAACCCACAAATTAATGTTTTCTGTAAAGTTAAATTTTAAATCTTAAAGTCAAAGCTCCGCCGTGTGGGAGCAACCCCAGGAAATAACTGACAATTTAAATTTCAAGTACCCGTTTCCAGGTTTCAAGGTCAAAGCTCCGCCGTGTGGGAGCAACCCCAGGAAATAATTGAAAACTTAAATTCCAAGTACCCGTTTCCAGGTTTCAAGGTCAAAGCTCCGCCGTGTGGGAGCAACCCCAGGAAATAACTGACAACTTAAATTCCAAGTACCCATTTCCAGGTTTCAAGGTCAAAGCTCCGCCGTGTAGGAGCAACCCTAGGAATAACCAGTATCCAAAGATCCAAGCTAGTATTTTGAAACTTAATTCTTAAAGGAGGTACACATGACAGTGTTTAACCGAACATTAAAAACTAATTTCCAAAATTCAAGGCAAAGTTTTAAGTTTAATCACTAAAGGAGGTACACATGACAGTGTTTAACCGAACATTAGCAACTATTCAAACCAAACACCCGTTATACAACAAGTTTTGGCACGTGGTGATGCTCAAAACCTTTTGGCAAAGTCTAGCTTTGCCACTTTAAAGTTTTAAGTTCATAGACTATTCTCAATTCACACAAATGGTTGGTTAGTATCCAAAAGAACAATAAAATCAACTAGAGTTTGGGAACTACTCCCACAACTCCCAAAATATCAAAGTTTTGGGGCTTGAAGCCTCCAAATTCAAGAAATAAGTGAGTTAACACAAACAATACTAGAGTTAGGGGATTTCCTCCACCTAAACTCTTGAAAAGCAAAGTTTTGGGACTTGAAGCCTCCAAATTCAAACAAGAAAAGAAAATAAAGCTTTGAAGGGGCCCTCCGGACCTTCAAAGTACAAGAGAGAACAAGAAAATAGAAGAAAATAGCCAAAATTTGGCTTTAAAAGTGCTCCGACAAGTGTCGGTAGCACGACAAGAGCAACAACAAGAATGAAACAAAGAATGAGGGCCACGAACAACCTTGAGGAAGGGCCTTATATACTCGCTCCCGGCCTCCCCGGTAAGTCGTTCGTAAAATAATCTTCACTTTCAATCTAGATATTTTGCTAAACTACCTAAACGTATTTTCAAAATAATCTTTGTTTAATGGGAAGGAAGGTTCTCAAGCGAGTTCCTTCTAGGCCCTAAATGGCCTTAGAATCTTTTCCCAAATCAAATATTTGATTTTCCCAAAGATATTTTGAAAATCTACCTAATTAACCAAGATATTTTGTGTTTTAATCTAGGGTTAGTTCTAAATTGGCTTTCTTTAGTCCAAAAGATGGCTTCTTACGCAAGACAAGTATCTTGGGCAAATCCAATCTTCGATTTTACAAGAGATATTTGCAAAATCCACCCAGATTAATCCAAAATTACCTTTTAAAAGTCAAACTAAGGGCTGACCCTCTCTATCTTTTGAGGGACAACTCAAAACTGAAAACAAACTACGCCATCGTGTTCAGAAGACCCCAATTAGCCTAAGGGACCCCTTACCCCTATCTCTCCAGCCGTTTTAAAGCGCAAATTTGAGTCACGGTAACTCAGAACAAAAGTTAAAAAGCTAACTTTTTGAGTTTGCGTCTTTTGATGAAACTGTTGGTCCTGGGTGGTTTAGAATATTCGTGGGAGTAAGAATTGACCCTTGAAACACTCCATTCGGACACCGCTAGCTCCTGGTTCGCCGATCAACCCGCCGCCAAGTTGTAAATTCTTGTAAAATTCGTTGTCGGTCCTGATTCTGGTACTTGGGAATGTCGGAATGTCTTCAAACTTGACAGGGCTCTTTATTGGCACACAAAACACTATCCTAATTTTTAGTAAGATTTTACCGCAACATTGGTAATTTCTAGGAATTTACGAATGCAGTTTTAAGCTGTTGACTTCTGATGGAGTCATCGTGGAGTTTTGTAAAATCCCGAAACTTTTGGCCATCTACTAAAAGATGTCCATCAACTAAGGGCAAAACCAAATCTCCAATAAGAATGCTATTTTTAGCAATTCTTTAATAATTTCCACCCGGGGGGGAAATTATTCTTAATACCGGGGGAATCTTGGATGATCGGGCTTCTATTTGACCTCCTGGCATGCTTTGACCTAGAAAAGCACCTCTCTGTATGTTCCAATCATCATTTCCTCCATCTTGATCTGCGAATGACTATATTTCTCAAAGTTACCTGCAAACAATAAATCTAACTCTTTCGAGTTGGATTTGGACTGACTCGAACTAGACTCTAACTATTAACCAGTTTGTTACATGTATACTTATAGCTGTTGTATTACATGAACAAGACACTAGAACTGGTTAACTCTCAAATTCTCACATCGCTCGAAATTACTAACTTAACTACTTATTTATACTAATAAGACCTAAAATTAGTGAAAATGTAACGTCTTACGTGTTTCACGCATTTAAGGCCATTACACACCTCTTTGGTAGGGACTTCTACCAAAACCCACAATAATTGTATTTTTATATGTTTTTTCCTATTTTTCACTCAAAAATTAACTAAAAATCGCGAAAAATAAGTTCAGAGTTCCAAGTGCCAACTTGAAGGCTCACAAATGGTTGTACAGGCCTTGATAAATTATTTGTGAATAAAAGAAGTTTTTGAAGTTAATCAATCTGTAAGCGAGATTTTGTTAACATTACATGTTTTTTGGCCTGCCTAAAGGCCGTTTTAAGCTGGGTTTTTTAAATTAAATTTAAAAAAAAAATTTCATACAATATAGGCTGGCCAAAAAATATGTAATGGATTGATGACTAGTTAATTTTTCATGTTAGGGATTTAGTGAGAATATTGTATGTTAGTCAAGTTATCAAATGTTTGTGATTGAAATAGAATGACAGATTGACGAGACTTGTGTAGGATAAAATATCGGCAAGATCTTGTGTTGTATGTTAGAATCTATGTATATGAACCTTGACATGATTGCATTGGACAAATAGACAAACTGGAAAAGGAACTAGTGAATATTTGATTTAGTAAAAGCAAACAAGGCCAAATTGACATGTTGTAAATATTGGTTGCTAATACCAAAGATGAATAGACTTTGTAATTCAGTTAATCACTAAGAAAGGTCTAGTTGGCTCATTGACAATTAACCTCTTTGTGTAATTAACTAATTGACTTGTTAATGGAGCATAGAAAAAGAAAGAATTTAAGACTAATAACTAGAGTATAATTAAGAAGAATGAACATTAACTTTTGTATACTATGAGCTCACTAGTAGAAAAAATCATGTTCAAATCAACAACTGTAGACAAAAAAGTGTTGATTTTAGTTGTTGATTTGGACATTCTATAACTAAAAAGTGTTGATTTGGACGTCCAAATTGACACTTTTTAGTTGTCTTCTAACAAAAAAAATGTTAAATTTGTTGTTAATTTAAACTAGAAAGTGTTGATTTTCAACAAAGAAGTGTTGAATTTTTTTGTTGATTTGGACTTCAACAAAATGAAATTTAAAAAAAAAGGTTAGCCAATGAATAGTCGCCACATGGCAACCGCCACTTAGACGGCCTTGAGGGGTCTAGCCAACCAATGGACAACCACCACCTAGGCAACCCCAAGGGGTCCAACCAAAATGGACAACCACCATGTGGCGGTCCTCAATACCATGCGTGTGGGTGAGGGCTTAAGGGTTTGAACCTTGCACCTCTTGCTTGAAGTTCAAGGCTCTTGCCATTGCACCACACACCATGTAAAGTGACTACAAAGGGCTTTTTATTTATTTATTTACTTTTTTTCTCTAATTTTTAAAGTCAGCAAACTTTGGATCCCATTTTCATACAGTAATCAACTTTTTTGAAAAAACTTTGAACTATGAAAAGTTGAATAATCAAGTTAAATTTCATCTCCAAAAATCCGTTTGAGATTTGAAGCTTTCAATAAAAAGTTATGAGCCAAAATCAGACTATAGGTTAAAAAATGTAAGAGAAAATGACTTTTCAAACATACACTCTAATTTTGGCTTATAACTTTTGATTGGAGGCTTCAAATCTCAAACGGATTTTTGTACATGAAAGTTAACTTGATTTTTCAACTTTTCTATATTTGAAGTTTGTTCAAAAAACTTGTTTTATTATATGAAAACGACCTCCAAAGTCTGATGATCTCAAAAATACTACATTATGAATGTTTAAGTTAAATTAAAAAGTTCCATAATACATAGAAGTGCAATCATGATGATATAAACATTGTTCAAATGATGAAAATTTATTTGAAAAATTTATAAATTGAAATGAAAAAAAATGAATACAATTAATGAATACAATAAATGAAAATCTACAAAGAAAGGTAGTTCATTGAAATTGTGCCATAATACTAATTACAATGTAAATATCCAAAAAAATAAAGCCTAAAGATAACACATGCATTGATCACAAGTAGCAAAAATTATTACATTGCATGAATAAGGAGGTTTACAATAGTAGATTTAATAAACCAAAAATTATACAACATGAGGATAGAGTTTATAATTCATTTGATTACAATTTTTGATGTCATATGTATTAAACACACTTGTATTGACTAAGACATTCATTGTATTGTTTTAGTGAAGATTTTGAAGTGTTCAATGGTAAATTTGTTATTAATCCTTGAAGGTTGGAGGTAGTTTGGAAGAAGAAAAGTCTAAAACCACCAATATGTAATGCATTGTCTAAAATTAAAAATTAAAATATTTTTTTTAATTCAACCTATACAAAAGTATATTAAATAAATAATTTAATGTGTAGCAAAAATTTAAAATTATATGCTCACGTGGATTGAAAGATTATACTATTTTTAGAAAAGAAAATTATCCTCGTTCAATCTTGCCAAACAACATCAATAAACTTTGAGAGCCGTTTTGAAGTAAAATTTTTGGTTCACACAAAAATGAGTATGTTGAACATTCATAAATATATGATATTAGGTCTATCCATTGCATCATATACACTTGTATATGTTTTAAACATGAACAAATAGTTATTTATTTCCGATTTTCAATCTTTGTCACTTGTTTTTTAAATCATTAAAGTTTGGGGGCTGTTTTCTTATAGTATAGTACCTTTTTTCAAAAAAATTCAAACTAATAAAAGTTGTGAAATCAAGTTAAGTTTCATCTCCAACAATCCGTTTGTGATTTTGAGTCTTCAATTGAAAGTTATGGGCAAAATTCAGAGACAGTGTTTACAAATGTCAAAAGAAACTTTCATTCCAAACCCTCTCTGAATTTTGTTCATAAATTTTAATTGGAGACTTGAAATCACAAACGAATTGTTGGAGGTTAAATTTAACTTGATTTTCCAACTTTTATTAGTTTGAAGTTTTTTGAAAAAAGTTTCTATACTATGAGAAAACAGCCTCTAAAGTCTGCTGAGTTGAAAAAGACTGAATTATGAATTACTAAGTTAATAGAAAATATTCCTATTACACATAGAATGTCAAACTTGGTGGTTTAAACATTTCTACGTGAAATTTTAGTGACAAGAACTTCAATTTAAGATATTATGAATATCTGGCACACATTTTACTAGGAGGTGATTTAGACACAGTTTATATTCAAGTTTTTTGTAATGTAGAACGTACAATTTGAATAGCTCTAAATTAGAATTTGAAAATTCTTCATCTAGAATTTAAATATTTAAAAAACAATTATGTTGCAGGATTGTGTTGAAAAAATAGAATTAAAAATAAAATAAAAATAAAAACGCTTGACTTTCATTTTTTTGAATTATTAAGTAGAAGTAGGTTTATAATTGAAAGAAAAATTAAATCATTAATAGCTCTAAAATGGGATTGAAACACAATAATGTCAATGGTGAGATTGTTCTAAATAGAAAACTTAACCTTGTTAAACAATTTCTTTTGAAAAATTGTGAAAATTGCATTCAAAATTGAATTCTAAAAGTTATTTTTTCAAGAAGATGCTCAAATTGCCCAAAAAACAAGATTGTTCATAACTTTTACATTACTAATCCAAATGGAATGAATCAAAGCTTCACATGAATGTACACAAAAACATGATTTTCAAGAAGAATTTTAAAAAAAAATTAATTTCAAGTTTTTGTAGATTTCTTTTTCTACCTAATGAGGTGGTGACGTGAAAATTATGTTTATAAACATTTATAAGATGCCATAACTTTTGCTCTCGGGCACCAATTGAAATAAAATTTATATTCCCACGAAGCTAATAAATTTTACTATCTTATGAGAAAGTTTCAAAAAATTTACTAAAAATTTAAATCATACAAACCTTCCCAAAATCTATTTTGTCCCCCGAGGGGACAATGGTCCTTTAGAGGTTAGAGAAATTAAAATTAAAATTTAGACCCCTAAAGAACAAAATAGACTTTTTTTGACAATATAGCTAGTGTTTTTGGTCATGTATTTAGAAATTGAATTCCCTTTTTTTTCCTTTAAAATTTTTACAGAACATGTGATGATGGAATAGTTTGAAGGACTCACAAGTTTTATAACTTTTTATTACATCATGAGAAAGTTATTGTATGATGTATAGGTTTTCTAGGTATGTATGCATGTAAGCCAAGTAGATTTGAATGTATTTTTCAAATAAATAGGAATTTGAAATTGGTTTTCTAAAATATTAATTTTCTATATAGAGAAGTTTCAAATCGTTCTATATAGATTAGGGAGGTAAAATTCATGAAGAATTTCAATTTCTAATTTAAAGTGGAATTTCTACACTTAAATAAATTTCAAATTTTTTTATTGAATACAATTTTAAATATTTTCAATTTAGAAAAAAAAAATAGGATGCAAATTGTTGATTACAACATGTACATTAGTACATTGCAACCATTAGGTTTGGAAATCTTTAGTTTCATAACTAGAATTCTTTTCATTGAATGTTGTAAATCGATCTCAATTTCTATCCACTTATTATTTTCTCCAGGCATGAATATAAAATATTTATTGTTGCAACTTTTAATATAAATTCTCTAACATATATTTTTAGCATATGATGGAAAATTGTAAATTGTAGAATTGATATATACCTTAATTTTTCAAATAAAATTTTGGAAAAATAAAATTTAATCATTTAGGATGAATGAAACACTATTTAAAAAAAATCCAAGCATCATAATGTTGCAATTGGTGAAGTTTTTTATTTTACAATTTCAAGAGGGAATAATAGGTCAAAATAAGTACTAGCTAGATCATCTTGTTAAATCTGTTGAAAAAATAAACATAAATGAAGATTTCAGCCTTGCTTTGAAGACTTATATTTAAAATCAATTATGGGCCTTTCATATGTTGAAAACTTTGATACAATCAAATTATTTGAATCAAAGTTGAATTACATTATGAATTTAATTAGATCTTCAATGGAATTCAAAATCTAATTGAAATTAAAATACAATTTCAACTCTAAATTCATAATTTTTGAAAAATTCTTAAAAATTCCAGAAACAATCCAAAAGCATTTCAAATCAACCCCAAAACAACTCCAAAACAACCCCAAAACAACTCCAAAACAACCCCAAAACAACTCCAAAACAACTCCAAAACAAACCCAAAACAAACCCAAAACAAACCCAAAACAACTCCAAAACAACCCCCAAACAACCCCCAAACAACCCCAAAATAATGCTCCAAAGAACCCCCAAAATAACCCTCCAAACAACTCCAAAACAATCCCAAAACAACCCCAAAACAACTCTAAAACAACCCTAAAACATTCAACAAAAACATGTTGATTTGGTCGTTGCACTATTCACATGAACAAAAATTTGTTAAACCATTTTGTTAACTTATGCTCAAATCAACAAAAATTTGTTAACCATTGTGTTAGCTTGGGCTCAAATCACCAAAAAAAAATGTAAAAACTATCATTGCAGTATCCAAATCAACAGGTTTTTGATGATTTTATGTTGATTTGGACATAATTTTCTACTAGTGGCTCCAATTTTGTCACTTAGGACTCACTAGTTTTTTTTTTTATGTTTTTAGTATGTTGAATGCATTTTATTATACAAAAAGCCTTAAAAATAGTGTAAAGCCAAAATAGGTATGTTACATACTAATATAGTATTTGGTACCAAATAGAGTATTTTTCCTTAGTTATAGCCAAATCTTGCATGTAAATAGTGTAGAAACCCACAAATTGTACATAGTAAACATGTTTAAGTAGAAATCACCCTATTGTCTAAACTTGAAGTGTATGTGACATATATTGGCTAAATTGGTTTGAGGGAACTATGTGAGGATCCTAGAGTAGATTCCCATAGAAATTTTTTAGTTTTCCCATCCCATCAACAAAATAGCAAAAACCTCAATTGTTAGTCTGTAGGTGAAGAAAACTCAAGACAAACACTAGTAGAAAATTTGAAATTTCTGTCATTTTGGATGCGTTGTTTTGGACAAAATCTAACAAAAATCTGTCCAAAACAACAGATTTTTGTTAGATTTTGTCCAAAACAACGCATCCAAAATGACAGAAATTTCAAATTTTCTACTAGTTAAACAAGTGAAAGATATTTACAACTTAAATACAATGATTTGAGGTGGTAATCATGCCAAGAGTTCAATGGTGCAATTAGTGCACCAATATTCCCTATTCACCAAAAATTAAAGGTAGCAAGATTCTCCTTTTGAAAGGTGCAAGGTAAAAAATACAAACTTGCAAATCTTTTTTGGAATTATATGAGAGGTTCTATAAAAAGTTTTGGAATTTTTTTTGAGTTAGAAGATATTTTTTCGAACAATCAACTATCAAATTTCACGATGGAAAATTCATGGAAATTACTTAAGGTGTAGAAAAATCTTTCTAAAAATTAACATAGCTTTTTATATATTAATAATACGCTTCAACAAGTTTCAAGACATTTCAATAACTAGAAGTATCTGAACCAGTAAGATTCTTCAAAACCGATGAAATTGAAGAAAATTTGGGAAATTGACCAACATTCTAGGAACATATAAAATCGGAATGGAATCAAAGTGGGGTCTTTTCTTACTCTTTTACGTCTACTAAGGTCCCTAGATTAGTCACTTTTAAGAGGGAAGTCAAATTCCAAAAGTCAAATTTTTATCCTGTTTTGGTTTTAAGTTGACGTCAGGATTCTTTGTGTTTAGGCGTAGATAAAAGGGATGACAACTTTGTGGCCTTCTAAAGGCAATGGTGCAATCTGTTTGTGATTTGAAATTAATCTCCAAAAGTTAGAATTTGGGATCAATGTAGAAGTGAAAATTTGAAAAATCAGGATGAAAATCCTAAGTGATAAGTTTACCTTGTAGAAATGAGAGGAAGTGGGTGCAATTGGAAGATTATATAAAGTCACTCTTTTTCCTCTTAAATTATCCCTTTGGTTCATATTTTGAACCCCTACTCTTTCTTGTAGCCAATTTTTTACTTTGTTACACTATTTGGGTCATTTATTTGGATTTGGGCCATTTTGGATCAAGTTGCTAATTTTTTGTGTTTTTAGAGCATTTTAAGCTCCATTATTGTTGTTTTTGAAGCTCTCTTCGAAGGACATTGGGGTCCATTCAAGTTTACATGTGTATCTAATTATTTGCATATTTATTACTAATTTGTGGAGGTTTTTGTTGAGTTTTATGTGTTGCACTAATTCTAGAAATATCCCTCATTGTACCTTAGTGATGCCGCTTTGGAGGGCTTCTAATCTATGATTGTAAATTCTAAACTTGTAAGTGAGAAATTCCTTAATTGAAAAATCTCTTAGAGTTTGGATGTTATTGTATTAACTTGTTTGTGGTATATTTTGAATCAACAAGCGTTTGTACTAACTTCCTTGCTCTAACGTGTTTATATTGGTGTTGACAAACACTATAAAAAACTTGTGTTTTACATGACGAATTTTAGATGACATTTACTGTGACAAGCCATGTTTTTATGTCAACTATAATGTTCAACGAAACATCTTCATGTTGCCTTCGACATCATAGTTGACATAAAAATAGGGGTTGTGTGAACTTTGTAAATGGCACCTGGGTCTCAGGGTTTAAATTTTTTCACTTTTTGCTTATTTTTATAGTGATTATTACAAAAAAGACTTAAAAAGAGTGTTTTGATTGAAATTAGTAGAAATCCCTATCGGAACAGTGTGGTTTAGTGAAAAGCATGAAAATGCTTAAAATACCTTCAAATGTCCAAATTCAAGGCTAAAACGATGAATTGGAATCCAATTAAAGGTTTGTCGGAATATCGGCTAGTTAACATTCCGATAGAAAATTACCACGTTAAGGACATGCTTACGGTAGTTGACCACGACAAGGAAGACATGATTGGAAGATATTGGTAGAATCAGTTTGTGTGGATTCCTTGATTCCTCCCCGGAGGAATTAAAATTGGGGGAGATAAATTTGTTTCTCCACTATAGAGTGTAAGTTGGACTTGAAACTTAGCACATAGAATTTTAGGACTTGGTAGATGCCACCCCAAAAATTTGGTAATTTTCCAAATTACACAACATGACTCCATGGAAAGTCAACCACTTTTACTAAACTGGAAAAAAAATCATATAAATTCTTCTAGTGATGGTAAAATCCCACTAAAAATTAAGATAGTGTGTTTTAGCATAAATAAGCACCTAATCAAGTTTTCATGACATTCCGACATTGATAACTACCCAAATTGGTGGCACATACAAGTTTTAACGAAACTTCAAAACATCCCACAAGATGCCCAACAAATCAGGAGCATATGAAGACCAAATTAAGACATCTTAGACTCTTTTTTTACATTCTCAAACCTTCCGACTGAATCTGGCCAGTCAAAATGATCAAAAACCATTAACTCCAAAAGTTAAATTTTTCATCTTTTCATTAGGTTGGGAAATGCTATCTTTTGTGAAGAAATTGGCTAGAAAGTAGGGATTATGGGGTCTCTAGGCTAATTTGGATCTTTTGGAGCCAACGGTGCAATTTGTTTTTCATTTGGAGTTTTCCTCCAAAAGTTATGAGCATGACTAGTAGTAGAGTAGAAATTGACGTAGTAATAAGTAGTTTTTGATTTTTTTAGCTAATTAGGTAGTTTAGAGTAAATGGGGATAAGTGAGAGGCCTTGGAAATGTATAAAAGGCCTCCCACCAACTCCCTTTGTACCCCTTTTCTTCATTTTGTTCCTTGGTCGTTTGAGACCAAGACCTTTGTTTGTACCTTTTTCATTTCGTAAGCCTTGGCCAAACATGGCCACATTATTAGGAACACTACAAGGGAAATGGGGGTATTTAAGATGGGATTCTAGTAAAAACTTACTGAAATGCTCTTGAAATTGCTGGAAACTCACATGTTCCTTTAAAAATCAGTATACTGAAGCACTGGCATGCTTAACAGACACGGTATGGACAATTTGCATGCTTATCAGACTCTATAGGAAAAATCAGCAGTACTGTAAAGGTTAGAAACGATGTTCACTTCATTTAGATGGTAATTTCTCAGGGTTGCTAAAGTATGAGCAATGAACAATGAGCGTTGAGCAATGAGCGGTTGCATTTGAGTAGTAAATTTTTTATGTATTAAATTTTTTAGGCTTCATAATTATCTAAAATTCTACACATAAAATTGAAGTTTAAAAACAATAATAATTTTGAAGGTAGGTCACTATTTTCATCCATTGCTTTGGATGGATGAAGATGATGACGAATGAATGTAGATGAAAGTTAATGGATGAAAAAAAAATTGGCTCTGAATTTTTTACATTAAATGAAGTCACCGGCATTGTGAAGCATCAAATTTAGAGACGGATAAAGCACATTCATTTGATATGGATGTAAGTGATGTAAATTGTTTGCATTGTAATGTACACATACCAACCTCATGTGGGGTCCTAAGAACCTCTTTGGTTCCAAGAAGACTCTTAGGGAGACAATAATCATAAGCATGGATCAGGGTTGTCTATCCAGACGTGACGTTGGCTTTTTACATCCGGATGTCATGATGCGTCCTGACGCGTCACAGCCTGTCGCCGATACTGACGAGATCATCCGCGGCGCTGATGAAGTCTGTCCAGTTTGCGACGGCGTCGGGCCATCTCCTGGACGGTCATTCCGTCGCCGAATGGACATCCGTCTCTTGGACGGAGAGCCCATCTATGGTCGAGGCCGTCCCCTGGACGGAGAGCCTGTCTCTGGACGAAGAGGTCGTCTCTTGGACGGAATTCTCGTCTCCAAGACGGTAATCCGTCCTCTGGACGCGAATCCGTCCTCTGAACGGGAAACCATCCATTGGACGGGACAGTCGCCGCTTGGACGGTTTCGTTGGCTAGGCTGCGGGTTTAGGGTCCACCCCATCAGCCGTCACTCCGTCTAGCTGGGTTTAGGATTTAGGGTTTTAGGGAGGGCTTCAAGGTGTATAATTAATGACTTCCGCCTATTCAAGATTCCTTTCCCTTGCTGATTTTTCCTTTCATGACTTGGTTGGAGTACAACCATTGCAGTAGAGCGAAGTCCAAGAAGAGTGTGTTTTGGTGGCACTTGTTGTGAGAGCAACAAGTGTTGTTGCCACATCACATTTCAAACATAATACTAATCTTTTTTTTGGTGCAGGGCAGGTAGAAGAGGACAGATAAGAGCAATGGGTGGAGGAAGATCACAGTGGAAACCTTGGTACACACTACGGCCAGATGGAAAAGTTGCTTGCAAGTTTTGTGAAACTTTGCTAAGCTATCGAAAGGATCGGTTGTTTTTCCATTTGGGATACAAACGAAATGACACTGTCCAGGGAGTGAGAACGTGCACTAAAGTCAATGCAGCCGTGAAGGTATTGTTTTGGAATTGTAGAGGACATATACCTACGGACACTTCGCATGGACCTGGACGCGACGTGGAAGTGACATCACCATCAACGATACTACCAAGTGTAGTACGTGGCGAGCAACAAGTTGATGCTTCAATCTCAGCAAATGATGGAGGAGAAAACATTGGGGGGGCAAAGCTCTCAAGTACGATCATCGGAGGCGCCCATACCTAATTTGACCCATAGTCGATCGATGAGGCAATTGTCTGTACAAGACGGAATGAACGCATCAAACAAGCAAGTACTAGACAAGAAGTGGGCTAAGTTTTTCTATGAAGCCAATATACCATTCAATGTAGTGAGGCATCCTGCTTTTCTACATGCAGTGAAATCAACATCGGAATCGAGAGTTGGCTACAAACCTCCAGCGTACCATGCACTTCGTACAAAGCTCATGAAATCTACAAAAGATGAAATGGCAGCAATTGTAGTAGAGAAGACAAGGGCACCAATCCACAAGTATGGCGTTACAATATGCTCTAATGGATGGGATAATGTGACACATCGACCATTGATGAATGTCATGTTGGCATGTACAAGTGGAGAAGTATTTCTTGGATCGATAGACACAACAGGCAAATGCAAAGATGCTACTTACGTGGCTAATTGCATGGGTGATTACATTGACGAGGTAGGAGCACAGAATGTGGTACAAGTTTGTACAAACAATGCAACAAACATGTTGGCTGCTGGTGCTCTGTTAATTCGTAGATTTCCACACATATATTTTCAAGGGTGTTCAGCACATGCACTTGACCTTCTACTTGAAGATTGGGGAAAACAAAATTGGATTACAAGTATGGTCAAGAAAGCCAAGTCAATTGTGAAATACATTCGAACGCATCACATGCCACTTGCAATCTTTCGATGACATTCTCCTAATCACGTTTTGAAAAATCCCGTTCAAACACGCTTTGCAACCATGTTCCTCATGATCGAACGTTTGGTGGAGGTGAGGGAAGCGGTAGAATTGACAGTCCACGATCCGCAGTGGAATGAGTACACGCGGAGATTGGCATCCAATCAAAAGAAAAGAAAAGCTAACAATGTGCGACGATATGTGCGAACGGATGAATTTTGGAGGAGATGTTTAAACTTTGTGCACATAGTGGAGCCCGTGTTGATGGCTCTTCGAGAGTTTGATGGAAAGCACCCGTGCTTGGACTAGGCATGGCTTGTGATGAAAAAGGTGGAAAAGCATGTTTTATCTTTGAGGGATCCACCATTTTCATTAGAGCCACGGTATGCAATTTCCGCCATCGATGATTTCTACAAGCACTGGGACATGCTCAGGATAGATTTGCATTACGCTAGGGCTCTATTGAATCCCTTTTTACTTGACAAAGTCTTGCTAATGGATGATGATGAGGCAAGAGAAGCCATATTGAGAGTTTTGCGCAAATTGGCGGTTGGAGATCAAGCATTTGCGTCAGCTTTGTCTGAGTACCAAGCATTTAGAGATCGGCGAGGCATTTTCAATGGACTCCCTGATGTAAACACCTTGAATTTGCAGCCTCACGAATGGTGGGACCTTCTCGGAGCCGGTGCTCGTACACTTGCACCGATTGCCAAAAAGATCCTCGTGCAAGTGTGTTCTGCATCGTCATGTGAACGCAATTGGAGCATGTATTCGTTTGTCCACAACAAATCACGCAATAGATTGACATCTGAGCGTGTTGAGGAATTGGTTTACATTTATACCAATTCCAAGACTCTAAGGGAAAGGGCTACAACAAATCCGACAAGGTGGTACACTGAAAACATATTGTCAGAGGATTCCATGACAGATGAATTTGATGGTCTAGACCGTGGTTCGGTTCACTCTGATCCAAATGATGATGATTCAGATGATAGTTCCAATGACGATGATGAGCCACCGTTTGATAGATTTCGGGGGGCGGGAGGAGTGCGTCCTCTAATTGATGCATCCGTATTTGACTTTGAAGAGGAGGATAATAACGACAATGACTCCGAGGGACATCAAGGAAGTCCACCACGAATGCCACAAACATGGAATGCTAGGCCAAGTGGAGGCAATACAAATGAAGACGTTGTGGCACCAAGACCACTAAGTCCAGACCCTATGGATGTACAAATTGATGCCACAATAGAAAGAGATGGGGTTGACATTAAAAGAGGACGTGAAGAAGAAGTAGTAGTACCACCGTCCTTGCCCATGAGGACCACCCGTAGAGAAGGGCCCCCTCAAGGTAGAGAAGCACGTATGCCCCCTCCAAATCGAGTCTCAGTTGCACAACGGCAAATGCTAGTATTGAAAAATCTACAAATCCAAAGTTCATCAAGGCCGTCTAGTTCCGAAGTTCGTCCACACGAACCAACTTCGTCGGTAGGTACATGATTGGCTGGTATGGTGTCACAGCGTGTGACTAGAAATACGAATTCATTGCGGCCACCTGTACATGCCAATAATCGAGGGAAGCATCCACGAGCACAAGGTACTACCAGTAAACATGTGAGTACTAGAACACGTAGAAGGCTGAGGAGGGAAGAAGCGGCTTCCCAACCATTTTTAAGAGAAGTTCAAACGGGAGGGCCCAATACAGATGGCATTATGGACTCAACAGGCCAACGACCTCTTCGGATGTTGTCTTCTGTAGCTCGACCACAACGAAACCGCAATTCTGAGGCCTCCAGCGAAAGTGATAGTGCACCATCCAATCATTCCAATGATGATGGTGCATCCATTGGTGTTACTATAGGTGAAGATGGTGAGGTTCCAGGAGATAGTGATTACAGGGGGCTGGTGCCTCGATAAGGTCCACTCGAAGAAATTGGTGGTAATGAACCAATAGTACAAGAAGCAAATGCAAATACTTCTGTGCGCATTCTTAGGCATGGAAGACGTTGAATGTTTTTGAAAAGACAATAGGGTCTTCATATTTTCAAATGCAAATTTTTTAGAGGCTCAATACCTTGCATATTGAAATCAGCATTAATATGAAATATGACTTTTGTTATAGAACAACAAAGCACAAATCCCACTTTTAGGTGTTAAATTGACGTAAAACACCTAAAGTGACTCGTGTATCGCTCCCAAAGGATCTTGCTTGTAGGTTTCTCAAAATTCCGGGTGTAAATATACGGAAATCACACAAAATAACTCAAGTCAAAGGAATCCGGGTTTTCGAACTAGGAACTGCACTTCTTTGTCCTACTCGTCCTAAAATACCTTCTCTTCTTGAATTAATCAACCACCATATTGTAACTAGCACAGACCCTAAAGTCTAACAAGTCTACGTCCTTCTCATAGACAATTATAACTTCTTTATCCTATCATGCAGAAACAGATTCGGGAGGAGGGTTATTATCCTGTACCTTTTCCGAATCCGGATCTGGTGATCCTTGTAACCAATAGTTTAACCTCTATATTAGAGGGTTCCGCTCTTGAGATTGAGGAAGGGAACGTATACCCTACCCTTCAATAGATTAAAGTGACTGAAGTTTCACTAAAAACAACACATAGACAAAAACACAGAAACTGGGACGCAGATTCTTCCTCACAGCCAACCCAGAAACTAGTCTAGACTGGTAGGTCACTCAGGAAACCCCCACAATCCTCTCTTGCTACAACGACGGACTTATCCGGACAAAACCCCAAGAATCAAATCTGGTACCTTGATAACTAGGGGATCCCAACTATCTTCCCGTTCCTCTCTCCCGGATTCAGTAGAACCTCTCTAGACGTCGGCTAGCATTTACCCTTCACTCCCGAAAGATTAACCCAACCTAAAAATGGCTATTCTGCTCAGAAGACACTTGAGAAACTTCAACAACGAGAACTCCCTCCCAATACACAAAGATTTAACCACCAAATTCTAAGACTCCTGGAATCGGATCCAAACAAGATCCGGGGGATTCTTCCTCTTATCCACACAATGCAAAGACAAACTAGCCGCAAGGAATACCAACTGCATAGTCAAGACTTGTTCAGACCAACAAATGCAAAAGGATTTTTGAACTTTACAAAAATGAAGAAAACAACAAGAATAAGAACGCCCGGAGCTTCAAACAATTTCTGCCCCTAAATACTCACTCTAAGGCACCTTGAGGCACCCAAAGATCCACTTAACTACATGTTCTACTTACAAGCCGATCCACACAACGTGAATTCCTATCCGTAAAATTCGGAAGACTGCAGTTAGACTGCAATTCCGAGTGCATGTTTTCTAAAAACACTGAACTAACTATTTACTACCTACCAAAAACTTAAGTTTTCTCTAACATAAGCTGGAGTTACTTAAGAAACTCACCCTAACTACTTCAAACTAACTAAAGCTAACTACTACTTCTTTGCCCGTTTTGGAGAAGGTTCCTTGGTTTTCACAACACCTTTCCTTGGCGGTTGTTTCCTGCTGGTGGGTGGCTTTTCCTTGGCCCCTGTACCCTTTAATGAAGTCGGAGTCTTCTCCTTGAATTGCGTTGGTGAAATCGCCATTGTATCCTCTTCTTCATCGGAACCGGATTTTGATCCAATATCGGACCCGGATTCGGATCATGTATCACTCTCTCCTTTTTCTGAGACCTCGGGAGATTCGTCCTCCTCAGATTGTACCTTCTCGGGTGACTCCTCTCTAGCCCTCTTGGATGTACTCTTCTTCTTTGTAGTGCTGGGAGTACTGGGAGAAGGCTTGGAACCTTTACTTTGAGGTGTTCCTAATCCGGACTCGGACTTCCGGGTTCGCTCCTTAGAACCGGATCTGAGTACAGACCCCGATCTCGTCTCCTTCTTATCCAGGGGAGAACTTTTAGAGGGCGTCTTCTCTGCATCTAAACGCTCCTTTGGATTAACTGGCGAGAGAGGAGGTATATCTAATTTTGACCGCGTTGGTATTGCTTCCCCCTTACCGGATACCGGAAAGTACCCAGCTTGCTGGAGACTGTCCCGGATCTCATACATGAACTTCTCTACTTGCTCGGAGTATTCTGCTAGCACCATCACTACCTTTGCTGCCGCTTCATTGCCAACCTTGAGGACCTCCTCATCATAAAGCTTGGCCTTGTTTAACACGTCCCCGGAATTGGAAACAAAGCTCCTAACTCTCTTAAGGGTTTCCTCAGACTCCAAAGAAAGCTCTCTCACTTCCTTTCCCTTCTCCAAACTCTTCTCTAACTGCCGATGGAGATCCTTGTTCCTATCGGTCAGTTCCTGGATCCGGGTTTCCAACTTCCAGGTATCTGAATCCCGGATCAAACCCTCGATCTTTTCTGCTAACTCAGACACGGAAATCCCTCCAAGCAATTTACAAACGTTCCTAACTGCTCCTCTTTCCGTATCTACCTCCTCTCGGATCACCTCAAGATCCGAGATAATCCTCCCCAATGAGTTGACTCCTTGTACTTCCGGTTCTGCCGACTTCCGCTTCTCAGTCTTCAGACCTTTCTTCTTCGCGGATGCTGGGACCTTTCCTAACTTTGCTTTCCTCTCTTCTTCTCCAACAAGGCATTTTCGGAATCTTCATCCAATTCTTTCCTTCCCTCTTCTCCACGCTCTCGGGGTGGAGCAATGTTCAGTTTCACTAAGGTGGCTGCTGCCTTGTACACGGTCCTCTCCTGACCTCTGAGCGTCCCCAGATAATCATATAAATGGAAAAGGAAAGGCCCAATCGAAGTGCCCTTCGTATTGCCTAGGGTACTAACCATTTTCTCGACCAGATCCTTCACTATTCCTCCCCAGAAGACTTTCCTATCCCCACTCAGTGCTTCGAATATTGTATTTGCCCAAGTCACTGTGATCCGGTTTGGCCGTTCCGGATATAGAACCGGGACTATAAACTCCAGCAATCTCCTCTCTCTCCCTGACTTACAGTCTGCGACTACATAACCGTCCTTAGTAGGGTTTAGGATTTGGGACTTCCAATCAAAATTTATAAATTTTAAATTTTTTTTATTTAATTTTTTTTTTTAAATTCAACTTTGTCACCTCAAAAAACCCTCTCGGTATTGAGAGACGCCTTGTAGGGTTTGGAGTCTTAGACTTTTACAAAAAAAAAAAAAAAAAAAAAATCAACACCTTTTTTTTAATTTTTTAATTTTTTTGCAACTTTTGGGAGTTTGGAATTTGGGACTTTTAACAAGCAAAAAAAATTAAAAAATTAAAAATTATTATTATTTAATTTGAGAGTCCCAAACCCTAACACACGCAAAGCATATCTCGGTACCGAAAGAAATATGGAGGTGCGAAAGTCGCAGAAAAATTAATTATTATATAAATATTTTTTTATTATTTTAAATTCTTTTTTGAGAGTGTCAAATCTGAAAGTCTCCAATAGTTCCTTCGATACCAAGATAAGTTTCTAGAGGTAATGAAGTTAGGAAAAAAATTGAAAAGATTTTTGAAAAGAAAATTGAAAAGAAAATTGAAAAGAAATATATTTTTTAATTTTTTTGAGTCCCACACTTTGAAATCCCCGAGGAACCTCTCGGTATCGAGAGAGGTTTCTAGATGAAACAAAGTCAAAGAAAAAAAATTTGAAAAAATAAAAATAAAAATTTTGAGAGCTTCAAACCCAAGGGACCATTAGATATCAAGAGGGGTTTCTAGGGGGTGAAATAATAATATTAATTTTTAATATAAATAATAGATTTTTTAATTTATTTTTTAATTTGAATTTTTTTGAGAGTTCCAAACCCTTGACCTTTCAAAAAAGTCTCTGGATATATATGATATTCCTTGTTGTATTTTATTATCAAAAATCTTCCATTTCCATAATTTTTTTCAAGATTAGCCTCCAAATCACCCTCATTCTAATCCACGATATTAGGTCCTAATCCAAAAAATCCCCCTCCAAAATTTTTAAAATCGGAGGCTCACAAGCTCACAGCTCTTGGGCTCCTGCTCCAAAACTCACAAAATAGCACCCCCGATGCTTTTAGAGCTCTATACCACTTCAGCTTCAAAATTTCATAACTAATTCCAAAAAGTTCCAAAAAAAATTAAACGGCTTGGGTTAGATTCCAATTCTACTTGTCTTTTAAGGAAAACTTATTGAAAAATATCTGAAGAAGTTTCACCTCCTCCAAAATCAGTTCCAGTCCCCTAAATGACAGACCCATCACCAATGATTTCAAGCTTCACTGCCTGTCACTTAGTTTGTTGCCATTTTGCAACTAGATATATATGAAAATATTTTTATTCATTTTTCAGAGATGAAACTACATGTCTTCATTACTTCACAAAAAAAAATTGATTTTTTTGTGGAAAGTTGATTTTTTGAGAATTTTTGAAGATAAAGTGAAGAAAAAATCACATCAAATAGAAAATTATTTCAACAAATCTGAAAATTTCACTATGTATGCATTATAATGAAAAATATCATAGTGTAAACTCAATGCCCACCTTTCCCTCTAGCGATAAAATTATGCTCTTCGGATTCTATCTATATTCTAATGTTTTCTGTTGCAATCAGAATGACATTGTCCGCGTGCTAGAATTTTCCAAATTCCCGTACGAAGATGTCAGGAGCCAAAAGGCCTCTGTGCAAGGCCTCTGTGAAGGCCTCTTTGAAATAGAAGATTCACCAGAACATTGCCGATGAGGTGTTTCCTCTGTCTGTTTTTGTCTCAATCTTTCGATATTTGCATTCAATTGAATTCATGCTCTGGAATGTGGAAGTGTGCTGACGAGCGTTGTGGCTTAGTTCAGTATCCGGATTTGGAGCCTCTTCTTGATGAAGTGCTGCCGAAGAAATTGCCGCTATTAGGCGCCAAGTGGTGAGCTCCATGCGTCTCGGTGTTGGTGCAGGGAATTTAGGGTTTGGGCGTGTTTCTGTCGGGGAATTGGTTTGATCATGAGATGATGCATGTCTTTCGTGAGCTGCTGTGTGCGCGACATCCTGCGTTTCAATTCCGATGTCACTGTGGGGCAAGTGGCTTAAATTAGGGCAAGGTCTGCGTCTGTTGTGTTGGCTTGTGTTTTGTTGCCTGACTTGATGTGGTGTGGTTGGACCAACCAGAACCATATCAACTTGGTGGTTGTGAACAACGTGCTACTGTTCTTCAACGTGCGAGATGGTCCTCACATGCCCACACTCCAGTTTTTGCACCAATGTATGGGGAATGTGTGAGAGTATTAGGGTTTCTTTATTTTCGGGTTTTTGGTGTGCGTGTGTGAGGGTTGAGGGGTATGTAGTGACTGATTTGTGGTTTTGCATGTTCAAAGATCCAGGAATTATGAAGAAGTTCCGTGTGGACCATGGAGCTATCAAATTTGTTCTGGCGGGTGCCAACATCATGTGCCCAGGGGCCAGGGTTGACATCTGCGGGCGGCAAAGTGGATGAGGAAGTGGCGGTGGATTCACTTGTGGTGAGCTTTCCATTCCCTTTGAGGTGAATGCAGGATTCTGGTTGAATGCATGATGAGGAGTTTAGCTTTGCTTTGGAGTAGTTGGATAGAATCGTTGTATTCGGGTGGTTTTGGGACTAGTTGGCAAGCAAACTGAGCGGTAGTGGTATTGTTTTTTACAAGCAATCATGGCAGAAGGCAAGGAGTATGCTCTGGTGATTTGGTACACAAAGATGTCTGCCAATGACATGTTAATAAAATCTGTGTGCATTATGAAATGTGTGGAGGCATGTGTACCTATGTCACCAGAAACCAAATTGTATGTGACTGAAGCTAATTTGAAGGCTTGGATTTGTTGTTGAGGACGATCACAATGAAATCATATGCACCACATGTACATTATGAATGGTCTGTAGAACTTTGTAGCGGCAATTGAGCTTAGAAGAAGCCACATGGCACTAGCAATCTTTCTGAGTTTTAGAATACCCTGTCATACGTCCACACATATTTTGCCATGTGCTAGCACTGATGACTGAGTTAAATTACGGAAAGTATGCCAAATTACGGAAGTACAAAGTAACTTCCAAGTTCTTTTATCTAGTTTTATTTCATTTGGAAAAAGTTACAGGGCTTTGTACTGAACGGACAAGTACTGGATTTTCAATAAGGTATAAATAATAATGTATGTCCTAGAGACAATATTTTAAGTAATTCATACTAAAAACACAAGACTTTTAATTATGCATATTTTGACTAAAATTCTTACTTATAACACCCATTCTTCTTGTAGTGGAAATTCAAACCAAATTCTGGCTTTGCCGTTAGTTTGAATACCTTGGTACTTGTTTGGTTGTGCTTTAAGGCCATTTTTTCCATACTAACCATTGCATTTTCAAGTCATTATTTGAAGTATTTGATTTAATTGAGTCTTTGGTACTAATCCTAAGGACATTCAAACTGAATTCAAGCTTTGCTGTTAGTTTGAATACCTTGGTACTTGTTTGGTTGTGCTTTGAGACCGTTTTTTCTGTATTAACCATTACACGCAAGCTTATTGTGTGGGATTTTTCATCTCTTGGAGAGAAAATCTTACAAGCCTTGTTTATAACAATTTGCATGTTTGTCATGGTTCTTTAAGTGTCTTGTTTACTAACAAAACATTCCAGTGAGCTTCTTGTATAGGATTTCCTACCTCTGGTGTGCGAAAATCCCCCTAAAGCCTTGACGTAGGAATACGTGGTCCTATAGTATTGTTTTTGGTGATTTGAAGAGATCTTGGGTTGGATCCAAGACTCTTGCTTTCATACTTGTAACAAAACTTTTGCAAAATTGTTCTAGAATTCGAGGCTAATCCCTCTAATACGGCAAAGCTATCGTCCTATGTATTCTCCCTTTTATGTTTTTCTAAACTAATTTTTTAAAAACCCTTTTAGAATTTGGGGCCTAATCCCCCCAAACGGCGAAGCTTCGCATCTTAGTAGAATTTTCTTATTAGTTTTGTTGAAAGGATCCCCAATAGGATCCCCAAGTTGTTTTGGTTTTAATCCCAAGTTTGGGAATTAAATTGCCAAAAAATTAGCGAGCAACAGCCAAAGAAGTTTTCCATAAAAAATCTGATTTCGGAAACCAGTTAGCCCAGTCCAACCGGGCTAGCAGCCAAGCAAGGCCATCAACTAAGTCGGCTAGGAGTCAGGTCAGCTAGTAAGCCAAATCGGTAAGGTAGTAAGCCAAGTCGGCTAGACAATCGGTATAAGGGTCGCTTGTTTGATTGGTTGCTAAACTGATGATCATCAAAACATCATCTAATTTAAACCAAAATCAGAAAGGGAAGGATATCCACAAAGGTTCCCATTTTCATATTTTTTTTGGAATTTATTTCCAAATATTGGAAACATGACAAGCCATAGCTTTGCATTGAAAAGAGAAATTGCAACTCCAAGGCAACAAACCCACAAAACTACAACCAAGTGGAGAAGACAAATGATGAAGTAGGAGATTCAGGAAAAGAAAGAATGTTTGAGACACGCGCAAATTTCACTAGAGAATATTTGCCATCCAACAAGGTTGGATTTTTCTTATAGGACAAATAGAAAAACAAACCGAGGTAATAGTTGACCTTAGGAAGATTCTAGAATTAGTTATTCATCAAAAGAAGTCAAAACAAGCTTTGTCCTAAGTCTTTGTTTGATTCCCAAATACTTAGCCAAATATTTAATAGGATTTGATTCCCAAAAATTATCTACAAAAGAAAATAAAACAATTAGAAAGAATTAAGGCGGAAAGGAAAGAAGAGTGTTAGAAAGAAGAGAGTTGGAATTTCTTCAAGCCATTACAAATCTCACCAAAAATTCAATAGCAAAACGTCCAACATTGAAGATGGAGTTGGAGATTGTTGTGAATAATTTGAAAGTGTTGCACAACGACAATGGCGTCAACATTGTGGTCAATAACTAAAGATTTAACCCAAAATTCTTGAATTTTACTATAGCTATTAGTTAGGAATTGACATTTGAATTCAAAAATAGGAATAGAATTACTTATAGGAAATTAGAAGTCAAGTAGGAGGTTTAGATTATTATAAAATTATCTTGGTAGTTGGTTAGGTTTTTACCACCCCAATTCAAGGGACTTACTAAAATTTACATTTAAGTTAAAAATAATAGTAAAAGTGAATGAAAAAGTAGAAAGTCAATACAAAAAATCTTTTTAAGA
The DNA here is from genome assembly GCA_947034895.1 of Rhytidiadelphus loreus. Taxonomy (NCBI): domain Eukaryota; kingdom Viridiplantae; phylum Streptophyta; class Bryopsida; order Hypnales; family Hylocomiaceae; genus Rhytidiadelphus; species Rhytidiadelphus loreus. Next base: position 50,431,647 of record OX344765.1, read on the forward strand.
ATCTTTTAAAAATACTAGAATCCAAGATAAAAGTAAAAGTAATTTTGAAATTTAAGGTAGAAAAGAATTACAGAGAATTTTTACAAACTAGTAAACAGTAAAAAAATTCACCGCAAATAACATTTACCAAGAAGGACAAAAGTAAGAAGTTTTTACCTTCGAAAAAGAAGTTAAGAAAAAAGGCAAAAGATTAAACCAATTAACCCTTATAGAGTAGAAATAAAATATTAATTTAGCCAATTAGTAAGAAAGGTTAGAAACCACCAAATAAGTTAAAGAAATTAACAAGGGATAAATTAAGGGTATAATTTTGAAAAGAATATTTTTAGGAGTTAAATTAATTTTATCTTTAAAATTAACTAAAAATTAAAAGACTTAAAAAAAAATTAAAGTTTGTTTCAACAAAAGTAGAGTAGGTTTGGATGAAAGTTAACCGGAGTTGACCAAATCAATTCAAAATCAGAATTTAGATAGAAGATAAAAAATAAAAAATAACCCAAAAATCAAAAGCAAATTTCGATGGTTAGAACTCTAGAAATCAACAGATGAAGTTTTAAAAGATAGTTTAGTGTCAAACTTCATCCGCAATTATCTTTTAGATACTTAGGTCAAATTTCAAATTCTTTATCATTCTAGAAAGGGTAAAATCAACCCTACAATTTAGGATATTTAACTTTTCTACTTGGCCAACTTCATTGACCTCGAGTAATTGTTTGGTTGATATAACCAAAATCGGGTCTTAGGAATTAATTTGGCTTGATTTGACAAATCATTGCCATTAGGAAAGTTAGGTAGAAACCATTAACAAAAAGCTCCATTGCTTGGAAGGAAGCTCGTTGTTATGAACCAATTCACCTATAGAAATTAGTTCAATAGAACCTGGTTGTGCTTGTTGGTATCAAAGGTGGAGATCAAAACACTCACAGGTTGTCATAGTAAATGTCACCTAAAATTTGTCATGTAAAACATAGATTTCTTATAGTAAAATTAACCTTCTTGGAATTGCCTTACACACATGTGTTTCAAAGTATACAACAAAGTTTTGACTTTGGATCTTTAGAATTTGATAGAAAATTTGTATATTTCAAAGTATATGGCAAAGCTTTGGCTTTGGGTCTTAGAAAAAATAACATAAAAAATTGTGTTGGTTGATATTTAGATTTTTTCATTAGTTTAACAATTTAAATTCCAAAACATGGTTTGGGAATTTCAAGTTTAGTGTCCCAAAAGTTTGGTGAAAAAATTCTTTAAAATAGTAGAGAAGTAGTTGAAGGAAAAATTTCTAAGTAATTAAAGAGACATTTTTCTTTTGAAGTCCAAAAATTAGATAAAGAAAATTCAAACCAAAAGTCTGCTAAGGTCCCAAACTACCAACTTACCAAGGTCATGAAGTGAAGGGAGTTGCCACCAATAACTGAAATGATAGAACTAGGGCCTATCTCCGTCGAATAAGGAAGTCTATCACCTTGCAAGGATCGGTTGTATTAGCTGACTGCTGCTGTACTCACTCTGATTGTGTACTAACTCTGAATTGCGTATTGGCTTTGAACTGCGTACTGGTTCTGAACTGGCTTGTCCAAATATTGATTTGACAAATTGCTTTGGTGCATACACAAAAAGGACCCTTCCAAAACTAAACAAACTTTGGAATTGGAGTTGTATGAATTTAGAGTAGAAAAAGTCAAATAGGATAGAAGAAAGAGAGTAGAATAGACAAGTGCCACAAGTTTAAGAGGGGAAGAGGTAGAGGTAATTCTCGCTTAAACTAACTTTCCAACAACAAGAGTCACAATTAGAAGAAAGAAGGGAATTAGAAGAATACTCACAATTCAATAGGTAGGATTCAAAGATCAACTTACAAATACAATAGACGAAGGAAAAATTGGGGGTTTGAAGAGAAGTTTTAGAGTTGATAAGATTAGGTGGAAATCTTTGAAAAGCTCTTAGGACCATTAAAAGTTGAGACAATACAATAATTGAATAGGATAGTTGAAAGAAGGTCAAGTGGAAACAATTATTGTATAAAATTTCAAAGTCAACCTTTGGAATACAATAATAGAGGGGAAATAGTATTAGAAGAGAAAGAGGAAGTAGAGAGGGAAAAAGAAAAAGTCTAAAAATTTACAAACTTGTATTAAAACCACATTTCCAAGTGGTGAGCAAAATTCCAAGAAAGATTTGAACATGGCAAATGATGGTGAGTTTGAAGGCATTTTTTTATCACCTTCTAGATAAGGTGAATTATGAGGTAAGTGTAGTCTAAAATTTAGTTTAACTCTCAAAACTCAAGAAAACAAAAGTATAGGGGTTCTTTAGGAGGAAGGGCTCATTCAGCCTATCATTTTTTGTGATTTATATCACTTTTCAAATGGATTTTAATACTTTAAACTTGAAATATACTTTTTTTAGACTTGTAATACATTAACACTTTTATTCCTAGCGTTTTAAATTTTTATTCTTAGTCCTTTACCGATGTATGAGACACAATGTATAAAGTACCAATCTTGTGTAGAATTCTACAAGGAGGGCAAATAGTCTAGGCAATAAGTTAGGTTGGGCAAATCATATTATGCAATGAATGCTCTAAGACCTAACCACTTTGAAAATAATACTTTGAAAATAGTACATATAATTCATTAATTTCTTTTTTTATGTGTGTAGGTCAAATAGTCCAATAAGTACTTACTATGAGCAAATCTAATGCAAAATGTCTAAGTTTGTCGATTCTGGGACAAATAGTCTCAGTTAATGTAGAGTATGCTGACTTTAGGTTTTATACCCAAATTTTGTCTTTCTCTTTTAGCTATTCTCCAACGCTTATAGGGCAAAGAGTCCAAATCAACACTACTTAAATCCCTAAATTCATATATAAAACATTGAAACAAATTATAAATTGCCCAAGCATATAAAATCCCAAGCCCAAATACTTAAATTTAACAAGGGAATAAACAAGGGACCTAAAACCATGTTGTAGTCCCTAAGATCACGCAAATCAACCCAAAAACCACAAAAATCCAATCCTATGGGTGTGCATATGGCCTTTAACCATGGAATTCAGCCCTAAAGCCATGGATTATGACCCTATGGCCGTAGAGAGGACTTAAAACCAAGGATTTCAGCCCTAAACCTTGCATTTTAAAAATCTAGCTCAACAAGCGTGCAATTTGCCCTATGGCCGTGAGTCGCACCCCAAGACTGTGGGTCAAATCCCTAATTTGGTCAAAGACTCTATTGCATGCTGTGAGTTGCTCTCTGCATCGAATCCGCACCAAATTTTAATGAGATTTCAAATATTAAATTTCAATTTCTTGTTATTGCACTCCTCCCAGATTCCAATCGATTGACAACAACCCGGGGCGCCTAATCTTGAATGGAATCCAATACTTGTGAATCAAAATAATTGAGCATTGTTGGTTGCGTTCAATTCCCAAACCCAAGCTAACGATGCTCAATCCAACAAACTGATCTTTGATTGATTGCAACACTGTTTTTTTATCTCGCCAATTGTGAGCGCTTTATTTTCATCCTTGGAATAAAGTGTACACAACCGGGTTCTAACTAATTTGGTGTTGATTTCCTAATGGGTGTCTAACCTACAAGCAATCCAATTGAGTCTCCAAGCAATGGATCTTTCTAATTCCTACCCCCAATTGATTTGCTTAATGTTTGTTTATTCAAAATAAAGCATGAGTTAGTGTGTACGGCCAATTTTGACCATAACGGTCATAACTAAGGTCTACTAAATTGTTAGTCAAGCAAAAAGTGAATTAGACTCAGTTGTAGAGTTTGATTTGCCCTTTCCAAAATGATAAAGAAATCTAAATTTGATCTAATTTCCTAATAGATAATGGCAAGTGAAGTTTGACCCTAAAACTAACCTCTAAAACTTCATCCGTCAGTTACAGACGCTCTAACTATTGCAGAAACTATTGGAATTGAATGTGGATATTTTAATTTTTTTTAATTTTTTTTGTTCTACTTAAGTTTAAAGTTTGACTTGATTTGGTCAACTTTGGTTGACTTTCATCCAAATGATCCTACTTTTGGCTAAAACTTTATTCTAATTCTAATTTTAATCCTTCCAAATTTTTAGGTAAGATTAGTTTTGGAATCTTCAAAATATTTTCATCAAGATTCTTTTTTAAATTTGTCTTTTGTCTATTTTTAGACTCTATTGTAATTTTTTAATTGTTTTTTACTATGCTGGATGAATTTGAGTTTTACTTCTACTTTTGAGGGCTAAATGGTTTATCTTTTAAAGTTTTACTTTGACTTTTTTGAGAGATAAAAACTTTTCACCTTTGACCTTCTTGGTAAATTTTATTTGTAAGGGAATTTTTACCGTTGTCTAGTTTACCAAAATTTGTATGTAATTTTTTTTTCACCTTGAATTTCAAATTTACTTTTAATTTCACTTTTTGACTCCTATTTTGACTCTAGATTCTAAAGATTTTCTAAAGATTCTTTTTGATAACTTCCTATTTTTTAACTACTTTTACCACTACTTTTTATCCAATAGTAAATTCTAATAACTTTCTCTAATTGTTGTGGCAAACCCTTTAAACTCCTATGGTAATTTTTTAACTAGTTTTGGACTTACTTCTTGATTGTTTCAATTGACTATAAGTTAATCCTAATTCTACCTTGTCATTCAAAGTCAAATTTTAATCTAATGTTTTTGGTAAAAGGAACAAGAAAATGGGTAAATATTTAGTTACTAACCTCTATATTGGTGCCCTCTTCTTTGATCATTGCAACCAAGTTCTTGATGGCATGCTCCAACTCCATCTTCAATTTTTTGTTGTATGTTGTTGTTGAATTTTTGTAAGTTTTAGATGTATTTGGAGAAGTCCCAAGCTTTTCTTTTCTTTTTCCTTTTCTTCCACTTCTTTTTTGATGTTTTCTTTTTTCTTTTTCTTTTTGAAATTGATTAGTTTTGGAAGGCTAATCCTACTAAATCTAATCAAATATACTCTTCTAAATACTTGCTAAATTTTTCAAGAATAAAACAAACACTTGAAGACTAATTGATTTGGATTAACTCCACTAATAATAAAATGCTAGAATCTAATAAAGGTCAATATTCCCTAACTTGTCTTTCTCTATTTGTCTTTTAATTAAGTCAATCCTCGATCAAGGAGATCAAATATTCTCTAATAAAGGGTTCACATTCCAACTTGCATTCCTTCGCTATATCACCTAACTACTAAACCTCTATGGTTCTAAACTTGTTTTTTGTGATTCAAGAGGTGTTCTATATGCTTATAACTTGGAATCAAAGCTCTAGAAGGACGGTTTTTGCAAGGGATGGTTAGCCAAAACTTGCTACAGATTGCACTACTTGAAGGCCAGCTTACTGGTTGACTTTGCAAAGGAACTCACTTAATCGGTCAATAATTGAATTAATCTCAACCCCATTGAATTTCAGCCCTCTTTCTTGATTTTAGACCTCTAGATTAAATTTTAGCTCTTTTGACTAAACTCTAGGACCTCTAGATTTGGATTTTTTCTATAAAAATTAGCACCAAGAATTTGTGACCAAAGTTTGTCTATGAAAGTTTTAAGCTTGGTGTTCAAAATTATAAAAAAAAACTCAAAAGTTTGAAACCCAAATGGATATCATCCCTGAATTTTGGTTCAAGGAACAAGAATGATGTATGTGGGATGGCCTAGCTAATTAGCCCTCCGCATCAATGATCAAAAACCACTACTTGGCTGGTTAGGGCTCCCTATTGAGCTGGCCTGGCTCCTCCGGTTGGCCTAGCTTCCTCTAACTGGCACGATTTCCTCCAGTCTTTGGTCTTTTGGCCTTTCTTATGAATTTTGGCAGTTGTTGCCACATTGGTTTTCAAAACCAATTGGGTCTTCCTTTGGGGACTCCTTAAACTAAATGAAATATGGATTAAAAATCCAACAACGAAGCTATGCCGTGGGGGTAAAACCAAATTTTAGAAATACCAAAAGGAAGAAAGAAGACACTAATATACTGGACTTTAGGCAATAGCTTTGCCGTTCGAAGGGGTAGGCCCAAATTAAAAGGTGAATACCTAAGTGAATATGGAAATTTTGGCAATAGCTTCATTGTCACGTGACACAAGAATTTAGTGACAATACAAAAATCAAGCGAGGATTTTGAGAGTTGGTTTCAACCCAAATTTCTCTTTCAAAAAATGCCCAAACGACATGTGGACCACGTATTTCCAACGTTAAAGTGATAGGGAGATTTTCAACAACCTAGAGTCATGAGATTCCATGCAAACATTCAATTGAAAATTGTTAGTAATAGACACTCAAGCACTTGGAACACAAAAGCTAGCAACCAACTACGGGGGATTTTTTCTAATACAAAGTTGGAAATCCCACACAAGTGTTTTGGTGAGTGCTAGTACAAAAATACTTGGCCAATAACTTATACAGGATAGTGCAAAGATACGAGAACAAAGACACAAAGGCTTGGTGCAATAAGACTTGAAATACAATGAAAACAAGCTTGTTCTAAAGGGACCCTAACATCCTTTGAAGGAAGCTCAACACTTAAGAAAAGAGAAAAAAAAATGTTCTACAAACATCAACAACAAAAGCAAGTATTTGGGCCAAAAAGCCAAAAATCAAACAACACCAACACTTTCGTGTAATTGCGAAATAAAAGAAATAAGTTCAAAATGAAACAAAAATGATACAAATGAAAACGGGTGCAAAGAGAGAACAAGAGGGGGTCTTTTATACTTGTCCAAGGTCCCCATTTCCCTCTAATTATCTAAACCTACTCCTAAGTAAATAAAAATTAACAAAATTCAAATTCTTCTACTACTGATGTGATTTTTATAACTTTTGGAGAAAAGCTCCAAATGCCAAATCAATTGCGCCATTGTCTTTAGAAGACACAGATTAGTCTAATGGCCTTCTGACCCCTACCTTCAAGTGATTTTGCAAGTAAAAACTAGTGTTTAGTGAAGTAGTGAGAAAGGTCAAAAACCCCAATCATGTTGGAGTCTCGGTTGGAGTTTGCAATTTTCTCAAGATTTTGATTAGCCTAGGTGGTTTGAAAGGCTCAAGAAAGTAAGAAAAGATTCCAAATTGACTTCATTTAGACACCGTACGTCTCTGGTTCACCGATCAATCCGTTGCAAATTTGTAAATTTTTTAAAAAGTTGTCGGCGCCACTGTTAGTTGGTATACTTGTCTATGTCGGAATGTCATGAAATTTGGTTGGACACTTATTTATGCTAAAAGAAACTCTTTTAATTTTTAGTGGAATTTTACCACTGCCTAGGTAATTTCTATGAATTTTCCAATGCCGATAAACACAATTAATTTTCCGAGGAGTCATCTTCTACAATCTAGAAAAATATGAAATTTTTTGGGAAACTCTTCAGAAATACACTAAAGCTAAGTGCAAGTTTAAATTGGCCAACTTGACACTAATAATAGCAAGATGGAAATTCCTACTACTTGGTTTTAAATCCTTCAAGGAGGAATCATTTCCATAATAGGAAGTCTTTGCAATCTGGCTCCACCGTTATACTCCTAGCATGTTTCTTAGTTAGAAACACCTTTCTTCATCCCTTGATCGCTTGTGATTTGAATTTGTGGATTTTACCTACAATATTACACATGATTGGTGGCATTTTTTCCAACTTTTGCAAATTGGATGATGCTTCCCCATGAACTCCTAATAGGACTTTTAAACTTTAAGCACCTATAGAAATTCTAATTCCTCTTTGTTCAAAGGATGTCACGTGCTCTTGCTATGGTTAAATCCTTCAAAAAGTCTATCCTAGGTGTTTTCACTATTTGACCATTAGGGCTCAATTCTATTCTTAACTTGCAACCACCTATTAAGACAAAAAGTTTAGCAAATGGAAGTGTTTAGAGCACTTCTGAACTTTTTGGACTAAAAATATAGGACTTCCACCAAACACGACGTTAATACACTCTTTAGTATTTTTTGAATAGAAATACTCATAAAAATGAGCATAAAGCAAAAAAAAAAGAAAAATTCAAGGCCCAGATGACAATTACGGGGTTCACATCAAATCCTGTCAGTCACTAGCAATCCCAATTTAAAATGCAACAACAAGGATGCCTAATTTCTTTGAATTTTGCAAAGAAATTTTTTCTAAGCTAATATTGAAGAGTGCCATGCCACCACCACTGTGGCGAATCAGGCCAAATTTCCGAATTCCTCCCAAATTTGCAAGTCAATTGGATTTGATGATCGGTGTTTTTCTTCTAAGACACAATTCACTGTAAATAGCTTCAGATTTAGCTTCGAGTCCAGTCCACGGAGAAGTGTCAAAACCCTAATTTCATTGCTCAGCACGTCGAAGCTTCCTGTGGTGAATTCTCCCCGAGAATCTCCAATTTCTGATCTTCTCCTTCTTCGTCGCTTTGAAGAACGAGATGCAATCCTCACCTACTTCACAACATTAGTTTATTTCCTTGCTTTGACAAGTCCAAATCAACTTAAATATCAGTAATCCCACAATCTTTCTTACACAACATTCAAATCCAGGCGCCCAATCTTCACTTCTCCATGCTCAATTCTCAGTCTAGTCTCGATTTTAGCCCAGTACTCAATTTTCACAAATACCAGCCCTATACTCACAATTTCCGGAATGCACAATCGACAAATGGCAACCTCTCACTTTCTTCTCAAAAACGAAATGTTTATACAAAAATCCTAATTTACAAAGACATACAATAATTGCACAAAAAAAAAATACATATATTATTATAAATATGGGACTTATCAATGCTACTATTTCCATTTTTTCAACTACTCCAATTTCTATTCAATTTATGTTCAATTTCTTCGATTATTTAGTCATTTTCACATTTAGCAGAATTACAAGTGCAAGTCAGAGTGCAAAGACTAGGTCTTTTCCATATTTAAAATAGAAAATTTATAGAGTTTATTTAGAGGTTTTGAAAAATGTATGACACTTAAAAATCAAAGTTAAATTGAGAAAGATATTAGCGGATGAAGTTTAGGAGTTGTGGTAGATGAAAATTATTCAATTTCATCCAAAAAGAACAAGAATGAAAATTCAAATAGTGTTAAAAATCTAGAAGTCAAAAGTAAAACTGAGAGTTAATTTTGAATTGTAGATTGATAGAAAAATGTGGATGAGGTTTAAATACCAATTATTGATCAAACTTCATCCACTCATAACTTTCACTAGGGAAGTTCAAATCTAGAGTTCTTTATCAATCTAGGTAGGTATAATCAAGATCTACAAGGAACATAATTCAAAAGTCTAAAAATAATAAACTAATAGAAAAAATCCTTAAAATATAGTAGGAAATAGATTAGAACCTTTTAAAGATAAATAAATAAGAACTTAGAATTAGAATTAGATAAGAAACATTTAGAGAAATCCAAAGTTACTTCAACTTTCAGAAAATACCTAAAACTCCAATAGTTATAAAAGGATGAAATTCAAAACAGAAATGGATGAAGTTACTTTAAAATCAGCTATTGAGGTCTACACTTGGAATATGAATAAAAGTTAGTAACTTAAGACTAGGGTCCAAAATTCTTGATAAATCTAAATATGAAAGGTGTCAAAAAGAGTGGATGAAGTTTAGATAGCCTCCTAAAGGTTCAAATTTCATTTGGTCATAACTTCTTTTGGGAATCTCCAAATTTTACAAGTTTTATGTTTTTGAAAATGGCGTGAGCTAAACTACAATTTAGGTGGGCTAAATTTATACTACAAATACTTTTATTAGAAAACCTCAATAGCTTGAAGACTTTAAGTTATTTAGAATTAATTTTTGCAATTAGGATAGTTTTGGTGATTTATTTTTGGATTTATAAAACTTTAGGAACTAAAAAAAGATTCATTGCTTAGAAGGCACAATGGACCAACGTAGGCACCCACTAGGATTAAAACTAAAAATATTAGAATCTGTTTGTGCTCGTACATTTATTAAAGGTTGATAATTTAACACTCACACATATTCTACATACACAAACAAATTGACCAAACTGATTGTGAATTTTCATACTTTAATTGCATAAGTAGAAATTAGTTTATCTAATTAATTATATATATTTACATAAAGTTGGACATTAAATTGATAGATGCATAAGCTTTGATGTGAGCATTTATTTATCCACCCTTGGTAAATAATTGAGCACAACCAAGCTCTTGAAAATTTAAGTTTTGATTTTGAACTTTGCGTGCCTAGCATCAATTCATTGTGCCTATCAAACAATGAATCTTTTCTAATTCTAAATTATTCTCAACTTTGCAAAGGAAACAAAAGAAAATTAATTTAAATTATAAATATATCTTTGTAATTAGTTTAAGGCTAAGAGGTCACGATGGTTTTGAAATAGAGATAGTTACAATCTAAATTTAACTACCCAAGATGTTAGGACACCTCATGTCATTTTCAAAAACATAAGAAGGCAACCCTACCTAACTTTCCTTGCAAAAGATATCAACGGATGAAGTTTAACCTTTAAAACTTCATCTACCTCTTTAGACTCGTTCCCTATTTGAATTGACTTTGTATTTTTGACTATAGACCTAGGTTATTGGATCCTACTTAAATTCCAAATTTGGACTGAAATGCATTAATTTAAGTTGACTTCATCTATTTCCTAACCCAAACCTCATCTTTGGTTTTCTTCTAGGTTTTTTTATCTTTTTTCTAAGTTTAGACTAACTTTGAATTTTTCTAAATTACTATTTTATCATTCTAAACCTAAATTCTTTCTTTTCTAAAGTTTATGTTGGTCTAGTCCTTCCCTCCCTTGTTCCATAGTAGGCTGAATGATCTAAGCTTCCCAAATGGTTACTCACTTAAAGTTTGATTTTTCCTATCAAAAGTGATCAATGGATAAAATTTGATCGCTAGATGGTGCTTAAAATTTCATCCACTAATTACTACTAACCTAACTTTCAAAACCAACTTCAAATTTCACTTTTGAGTTTTATGTTGTTCTTACTTCCTAATTCTTTAATCTTGTTCCTCGTAAATGAAATTGACTAGTTTTCATCCACTATGACTCCTAAATTTCATTCACTAATATCTCTCTCAATTTGACTCCGATTTCTATGTATTTTAGGTTTTTGAAAACCCTTAAACCTCTACTTTTTTATTTTTCACTCAAATCCAATCTGACCTAAGTTCTACTTGCCTCTAGGCCTTGATCCTAACTAACAATCGCTAATTACAAGAGTATAAATGGAATGGAAGGCTTAAGTAACCTACTTCATGTTCAAGATCACATATTAGGTTGCCAGGGTTCCCTTCTAGCTCCGCATTGGTTGCCATTTTGTCCCTTGGAAAGTTCGTCAATTTGTTTTATAGAAGAAAAAAAATCAATTCAAATGTAATCCCAAGTTTGGCTACTTCTCCTTCTTCTCTTTCCTCCTTCTCTTTCTCTTCTACCCTATTCATTTCCACTCAACTCTTACACCATGTTTTTTGCCTACCAACCACCCTTACGACTTAATTGGCAAATTCTTTCATCATCTTATACCTTGACCCACACAATGGCCCACAACGCCTCTTGGGATTTCTCAAATCTCCTTTCTATTTCATCATCTTCCTACTAAACCTCCTCCTTTGTCTTCTTCCTCACTTCCTCTCATCCTTATTTTGGTGTTGAGAGTTGGTGCAAGCAAGGTGTTGAGAGTTGTTTGAGAGTTGAACATTGGTGCAAGTGAGGTGTTGGTACAAGTAAGGTGCTAAGGATAATGAAGTTTTCTCTTTTACATCCCCCTATATCACTCTTCTAATCTACTCTAATTCTACCTAGTTCCCCTACTTCCTTGACTATCTCTATTTGTTGTTTTGTTTCTCTCACCACCTTCTTTTCTCTCATCTTTTATGGCCCACTCCCTTGAACCCCAAACTTCTCCTCTTGAACCCCAAATTCTAAAATCCAAACTCTCCAGACCTCGAGCCCCCAACTCCGAATCCCTTGATCTTGACTCTTCAAATCCGACTCCCCGGACCCTAATCTACACACACCAGCCACTATACATGGTTGCGGTTGGGCTGGTAGGCTAGATTAGTGGCCTGCCTACCTTAGACACAATTTTACAAGGGAATGGTGGATTTGGAACACAAATTTTAATAAAAAGGGGGGACAAGGACTTAGACGTGAATTCTAAATAATGGGGCAAAAACTCGGGTATAATCTTTAAACAAGGAAACCAAGGATTTGGACACAACATTTAAACATGGGAGGCAAAGACTTGGGCATAACATAGGACTTCCTATAAATTTTGGATGCTAAACTTTGGGTGTTTCTAACATATTTTGGAAACTAAACTTTGGAATTAACCGGTTTAGGGATCAAAGCTCCGTTGTCGTTTTGGGTTTAACACCAAATCTAATACTTCCTTTGGTTCCTAGATTCAAAGTTCCTCCTTTTGATGGGATTTTAACACACAATCTAAGACTTGAGGAGCTTGTGGGTTCAAAGCTTTGCCATCCCAACACGACCCACAATGACAAGGGCAAGGTTTGAAGGAGATTAATGAACAATAGTAAATAAGATACTCTCATAGCATGTGCAATTACTTGCGGTAGCACTACAATAGTTAAACTCTCTAGAACACGAGATCCAATACCCAAAGATGTGGACTTTGAGAGCTTTGATTCCAAGTGAATCCAAAATCTCTTGAAATGATACCAATGTTAGTGAGATTCAGACACTCAAGGCTCTAAAGGACCAAGAATCAAATACTATAAAGATGGAAGAGCTTCAAAACAATTAACCAACAACACGACTCAAAATGTAGAGGGACCCGTAAGACCTCTACAAGCTTGGAGAAACAACAACAAAGTGATAAAAAGGAGACACACAAGCACTGTCACAGTTTTTGATTAAATGCCTAAATTCCAATATAAATTGAATCCAACAGATCCAAGTACATAAAAATGGGGGTGGTTTGAGAGGGAGATGAATGCCTTTTTATACTCTCCCAGGGCGAGTCCCAGGGCCCACTTCCTTTCATTTTAACCTAGGTAATCCTATCATATTAAATTTTCATCCTTATCTTTTAGAATCTTTTAGATTTTCATCTTTGGGGGGTATTCATCTTTTTTGGATTTTACGCTGATCCAACGTTCTAACTATTGGAGCTTATTTCCAAATCACAAATGGATTGTGCCATTAATCTCGAAAGGCCATTTCTAGTGTAAGGGATTCCCTGCCTCATGTTCCCATTATAAAAAAAAATCATCTAAAATTAGCGCCAATTGAAATCAATAAAAGGTAAAAACTCTAACTTCTGGAGGTTACTTTTTCTGACAAGGAAAACTAACTATTGTAGGACTATCTGGAGGGCTCTAGGAAGTAAGAAAAGACTCCTTGTTGACTTCATTCCAACTTCACGTGCTCCCGGGACACTGGTCTATTTCATGTAAATTTTGCCACGTTGATATTTTAGAGGAATGTTGGTGAATCGGACACCTTCCGCTATTGGAAAACCTTGAAACTTGTTGAGACACATTATTAGCATAAAAGAGGCTAACCTAATTCTTAATGAGATTTTATTGCAACTTAGGAATTTTTCATGAATTTTCCATGAATTTTCCATTGTTGGTGTAGGCGGTTGACCGTCCGGAAAGGGCATATTGCAAGTTAGAAAATTTTAAAATTTCTTGAAGAACCTCTCATGGAATTTTCCAAGAGGTGTGCAAGCTCATGTGTCTATATTGCACATTCTAATAAGGAGGGTGTGAGTGATTTTATCTCCCCCCATTAGAGTTAAAACGTGCATACGGGTTCTAGTAGTATGAAAAGCAATTTCTATGGGGTGAAATTAACCCTTAAAGGACCGTCACTATACTTTCACCAAAAACGCTCCCAAACTGCCATTTCTAGTACAAGTACCAAAATTTTGAAAAAAAAACCTTTTTTGACATATTTAACCGTAGGATCTTGTATTATATAGTATCAAAAACATGTGGTAAAAATTTCAGACATTTCCACCGGGGGGATTGCAAGATATAAGCATTCAATTTAACTAAAATCATTTTTTTGACCCTGCGAAAAGCAAGGCAGCTGCACTTCACAAGCTCACATTCCTATGAAAAAATGACCTAAATGGTGGTGCTTCTTTGGATTTGTTTTCCTAGACAAGTTGGCCACATGCTTGAGAAATTTCAGATCATTTGGAATAGTACAACATATAGGAAAAAAATAGTAAGTAGGTAGCAGTAGAGAATGATTAAAAATACTAAATTATTTACAATTTAAATATGGAGTTAAAAATTTCCAATCCCAATGGTCTAAATGTTGTAATAATGTATCTACATCCTAAGATTTTATTTTTGTCCAAAAATATTGAAAATTGGGTAAGATAAAGGATTTCAAAGTTTATTTTAGAGTAGGAAATCCAAAACTGCCCGCAAACAAAAAATCCTCATAACTTTTGACTCATTGATCAAAATGGAATGATTCAAAGCTTTTCGTGTATATAAAACTCTAGAAAATCAATTCCAAATTTTTGTTTATGAAAAAAGTGATTTTTTTTATCTGCCCGAACTGCCCAATTGGGGAAAAAAATAACATATTAGGCTATAACTTTTGACTCATATTTCCAAATGTCATGAAATTTGGTGCATATGAAAGATCTTCCTCGCCCCCTGTGAGCCCCAAATTCGTCACTTGGGACTCATTGTTTTCTTTTTTTAGTTTATTACAAATTAAGGCATAAAGTACTACAAAAAGCCCAAAAAAGAGTGTAGAACCAAAATAGGTATGTCACGTACCAGTATAGTATTTGGTCATAAATAGCCTTTTATCCATAGATTACCCATAAAACCCACTTGTACATAGGTTAGAACCCGTAATTAGTGGAAAACAATAGGAATACTGGGAACTTATCCAAAATAGCCCAAACCTAGTGCATGTGACCATGATAGGCTAAATTAGTCTTAGGAGAATTAGGGGGGTCCCCACGTAAATCTCCAAAGATAGGTTCTAGTTTCCCCATTCCACCGACGAAACATTAGGAAACCAAGTTGTTAGCCTGCAGGTGTTACTTGTCTCACACAGGCCGCATGGGGGAATCCACGGCCGCCGGATAGTGTTCTCGGATCTGGAACATGTCGGGGTGTCCACGGCAAAATCCATTCGCCAAGACTCCCTCACGTGTGAAAGATTCCCTGACTGCCGGTAATTCAACCGAAGTCAGTTTTCACCTCGCCACCGACTGTGTGCCAGAATAGCCCAAGACTTGGCATGTGGCTTGGGGAACTCCATGAGAGGTTCCCCAAAAAGTCTCGGTTTTTTCTGATCTCCAAAGGATCATTTTCCGAGCAGTCAACCGCCAAAGGCCGCATTGGGAAATTCATGGAAAATACCTAGGCCGCGGTAAAATCTCACTAAAAATTAAACTAGCATCTTTTATGTTAATAACGCGCCCCGACAAATTTCATGATGTTCCAATAGCGGGAAGCAGCCGAAACTAACAACATTCCCCCAATTAATAATTACGGCAGGATCTTTGCGGGGTTGACCGGCGTCCCGGGAGCGTACGAAGTCGGAACAAAGACATCAAGGAGTCTTTTCTTACTCCCTAGAGCCTCCCCAACAGCCCTAGCTAGTTACCCAGGCCAAAAGAGGTAAACCCCAAAAGTGAGGTTTTGACCCTTTTAATTGGCCCTAGTTGGCCCTAGTTTCCGATGGGTTTTTTGTGATAGAAATAGGGGGTAGGGGATCCCTTAGGCTAAAAATGGCATTCTGAAGCCATTGGCGCAATCCATTTGCAATTCCGAGCTAAACTCCAAAAGTTAGAAGTTAGGGCCAGCGTAAAACCCAAAATTAAAGTGAAAATCTCAAAGTTGGATGAAAATCCGGATGGATGAGGTTACTCGTCGAGGGGGGGAGTAGGCCCTTGGAAACCTATAAAAGGGGGCCCTTCTCTCTCCCAAAACACCCCAATGCTTGTTTTGGGTCCGTGGGTCCGACCTCTTTTTATGTTTTGGTATTTGCCAAAACTCCCCATAGTGTTTTTGGAGCACTTTGCTCCTTTCTTTGTTGTCATTTCATTGTAGTGTTGAAGGTCCGTGGAAGGTCCTTCACCTTTGGTTCTTTGTAAACTTTTGTGTTTTTTTTGAGGGCCTTACTTCTACCCAAGTATATCCAATTGTCCTTCTTGTGTATCCCTTACTAACCCTAGAGCCACCCTCCACCGTACCTTGGCGATGCCGCTTTGGGGGGCCTCTAGTCTTATGTTGTCCATAGTATACTAACCTCCTTTTTACTAACCACGCGTTACTTACGTTACTAACCAAGTCTCTCACTTCGCATTGCCACGTCTTTTCGTTGTGTTGGAAAAGAGTGGAGTAGTTCCCCTCCTGGGCAACCAAACCTCACCTTTCCGTGTCCAAGTCAGTCCTAAATTGTGTGTTAAACATTCACCAAACGGCGGAGCTTTGAACCTCCAGGGAGCGGCAGTCCTAAATTTGGTGTTAAAACCAAATTGATAGCGAAGCTTTGCACCCCCCTCGTGGCCAGTTCCAAAGTTTAGTTTCCAAAACATTTGGGAACTATTCAAAGTTTAGCGTCCAAAAAACGGTCACTCAAGTCTTGGAGAGCCTATCTACCACCCATTTAGTAGTAGCCATTGTGCTTTGATAGTTCATAAAAAAAAACCAAAAAGGGGTCTCAGCTGTGGGGTGGGTCCAGTCACGGGGAAGGGTTCAGTCGGGGGAGAGGGCTCAGTCGCCGGGTGGGTCTCAGCTGCGGGGTGGGTCTCAGTCGCCGGGTGGGTTCAGTCGTCGGGTAAGGGGCTCAGTTGTGGGGTGGGTTCAGTCGGGGAGAGGGCTTTGTCGCCGGGTGGGTCTCAGTTGCGGGGTGGGTCTAATCACAGGGAAGGGTCCAGCTGCGGGGTGGGTCTAGTCACGGGGAGAGGGTCTCAGTCGCCGGGTGGGTTCAGTCGCCGGGTAAGGGTCTCAGTCACGGGGAGGGGTTCAATCGGGGGAAGGGGTCAGTCGAGGGAGAGGGCTCAATCGCCGGGTGGGTCTCAGCTGTGGGGTGGTTCAGTCGCCGGGTTAGGGGCTCAGCTGCGGGGTGGATCCAACTGCGGGGAGAGGGTCCAGCTATGGGGAGAGGGTCTCAATCGCCGGGTGGGTCTCAGCTGCGGGGTGGTTCAGTCGCCGGGTTAGGGGCTCAGCTGCGGGGTGGATCCAACTGCGGGGAGAGGGTCCAGCTATGGGGAGAGGGTCTCAATCGTCGGGTAAGGGTCCAGTCACGGGGAAAGGGCTCAGTCGGGGAAGAGCTCAGCTGCGGGGTTGGGTTCAGTTGCGGGGTGGGTCGCTCAGCTGCAGGGTCGGGTTCAGTCGCCGAGGTGGGTCGCTCAGCTGCGAGGTGGGCTCAACTGCGGGGAGGGGCTCAGTCGGGGAAGGGGGTCCAGTTGCGGGGTGGTTCAGTCACTGGAGAGGGCTCAGCTATGGGATGGATTCAGTTGCCGGGGTGGGTCCAGCTGCCAGGGGAGGGGTCTCAGCTTGCGGAGTGGGGTCTAAACCCCCAAAACGGACAGACCTAAGCTAAAAGATAGAGTTAGCAAGGGGGAAGAAGGGAACTAACGAGGAGATAGGAAGACAATACAAACGCCTGCCTACACGCCGGGGTAACTAAAAGCTAGTCGAAGACCAAGGAGTCGCGCCAACGTCATCGCAACACCACCACTTCCCTGCAAAAAAGACAACCACGGCAACCAACTTCGAATGGGAGAGAAGGGGAGGTGGTAGAGCTTAGATAGGAAGAGGAGACTATAGTGGAGATAAGGGGGGAATCCCTCCCTCCATTAGGAGAAAACTTACGCGCACGGCATTTTCTTCGGGCATAAGTGGTAGTTAACCACCCCTTTGACTTTTCAAGACAAGGAAGGCACGCCCAACCGGGGCCTTTAATGGGGCACGCGGGTTGAGGAGGACCGAGGGGCAAAGGAAAAAGGATTCTTTCGAGGAGAACCAAGGAGAGAAGGAAAAAGAATTCTTTCGAGGAGAACCAAGGAGAGAAGGAAAAAGAATTCTTTCGAGGAGAACCAAGGAGAGAAGGAAAAAGAATTCTTTCAAGGAGGACAGCCATCGTCTGGCCACTAGGATCAATAACCGCGCTCCCTAGCTTGGAGGAGGAGGTTGCCCTTCACCGCTTGCCATGGAGGAAGGGGAAGGCGCTATAAGCTGGGAGACGGACTTCCACGCCGGGGTAAACTACTAACTATTCCCCCACCCTCCGGCGGGGCCAAGAACATAGGAAGGCCAAGAGCTAAATGTTGCTAGGTCCAGTTCAGGTCAGATTAGAATAGATAGGCTTAGAGTAGAGTCCAAGAGGTTCCCGAAAACATAAGACACTCAGGAATCGGAGTTAGGACGACCAAGATATTGACGGATGAAGTTTAGGACCCGGGACGGATGAAATCGGGGAGATTTCATCCAACCAAGTAGAAACTTAGGATTTAGCTAGGTAGTAGGGGGTCAGGTCCGTAGGTCAAATTTCGACCTCAACCGAGTTGGGAAGCCATAGGAAACCATGGATGAAATTTGATAGCCTTGCGGTCAAAACTTCATCCACCCATAGCGGGTGATTAGAGAGTCCAATTTGAACGAGCCTTAGGTTTTTAGAAATAGCGTGAGGGGACCTCTTACTATGAGGGCAGTAGAGTAAACTTTAGAAATAAGGAACATAAAACATAACCTAGCAAGATATTCAACATAAGAGTCAATTAGAACCACGATTAGGGAGTCACGATTAGGAATTTAGCACAAAAGATCCGTTGCTTGGAAGGCACAATGGATTGACGCTTAGACACCCGTTAGAATAGGACACTATCATAGAACTAGAACCTGGTTGTGTTCGCCGATTTACCAAGGGTGGGTAAATAAGCGCCCACTCCCCCACATTCTCTTAAAATTTCAGCCCCAAATATAAAAATCTCCGCTTGTAGGTACCTGCCCAAAATTTCTATACAACTAAAAAACACAGTCCGATCCTTTAGGGGTTAAAACCTAGTGTTCTTTGGCCTTCCAAGCAATGGGCACTTTGTTATGTTGGTTTTAATCTAGTTCAAGTACTTCAAAACACACTAATTGTTAAAGAATTAAGACTTTTGTGGATAAGTAAGAGCAAGTAAAATTTAATCTAAGCTAAAAATATATCTTAGCTAAATTATAGAATACAATTTGACTTTTCCAAAATGTTAAGGTAGGCTGGATTCCGATATTCCTAGTAGAAGATATTCAAGGATGAAATTTGTCACTATTTCTAATCTAAAATCTTCATCCGTCAATTAAAAATAGCAATTAAATTCAAAATAAATTCAAATATCACAGTTGAGTTTTTAATTAATTTAACCTATGACTTTCAAAGACAAAATATAATTTTGATCCTTTTTTAAGGAAATTCATCCAAAAAGTAGCCAAATTTCATTCACACTTTATGCCTTCAAAATTAAAGTAATTTTAAAGCGGAAGTAGGTTTTGAAATCTTCAAAAGATTCCCTATATATTTATAGTCTTAAAAGATTTTTTAGTTATTCCTTTAGTATATTCCTAATTGTTTTTTTGTTAGTCCTATTTTTAAGTTATTAGTCTAAACTTAGTAATTTTTAAGGATTTTTTTATTTATGTTAACAATTATTTTTCTATCAAGGTAAAAAGTAAAAAAATTTGAATTCTAAGTAAAAACTTATGAATAGATGAAAATTCCCCTTAGTTGGGTGAGAGTCTTTATTCACTAAGTTTTATATAGAATAAAGGAATAAATTGGGTCTTAATTTTTTCAAAATATTCTAATGTTTTCTAGGTTCCTTTTGAGATTCTTTTGGATGAAATTAATATTCTTTTTATAATTTAATTTAAAGTTCATCCATTTATTAATTTTGCAATTTTAATTAATTTTGTTATAGGATTTTAGCGATTTCTAAATTCTAATTAGAAAATGATATTCTAATTATTAATGTTAATTTTTAATTTAAATTGAATGATGAAAGAGAAATTCAAACAACAAGTTTTAAAAGTCATACCTTTATGTCGAATGTGTCAATGGATCCATCGTCGCAAAGTACGAACATCACAGGGAGAACGGCAGGGTGTCACCCTCACGGGGTTTTTTTTTGCACACTGCAGTTACACCACCACCCCAAACTTTATGTTTTAAGAAGGTTGGAGGGGGGGGTAACTGCATTGTGCAAAAAAAAACCCGGGGGGGTGACGCCCTGCCAGTTTCCCTATGCATGATAGTCTCCTCGTGGTCTTCCATTTCCTTTCATAAATTACAAATTTTTAGTGGAATTTTGAAACATCCGTTGTCAAATTCTTGTTCTATAACTTCAATTTTTGTTAGTTTTAGCAATGGAAAATAATTCTCTAGTTTTAAGGATTTATTCTAAATTGTATAATTCATTTAAATCCCCAATTTTTCAATGAACAGTAATATTATTCCCTTACCAATTGTTTATTAGTTTTTTGTTAAATATTCCATTATATTTAGTTGTGTTTTATTTTATTGATTTGGCTTATTAGGCCTAATAAAACAAAAGCTAAACAACAATCCAAAGTCTTTAAAATCTCATTAACTAACTACCAACAAAGATTTGAGTATAATAGAACAACTTCAATAGTGAGATTCTTTTTTAAAATGAATATTTTAATCTAAATTGTCTCAAGTGTGAAATTTCCCTTCTCTTCTCTTCTTTTTTCGTCTTTTCTCTCCCTAATTCCTTCTCATTTGTGTTTTGAAAGTTGAACGAGTTTAGGAGTTAGTGATAAACCAAGAGAATGAGATAATTTTTGCAACGAATGTTGGAGGGAAGTTTTTAGTTTTAAAATCAAAGATTTTGGTTTGGCGAGCAACAACTGACCTTTGGAATTCTTAACAAAGTTCCAGTTTTGAATACTTGATTGGGTTTACATTTGTAAGTTAAAGTTGAATTACGTACTGTCCAATTCGAATGAGCTCCTGGTTCCGTCTGGTTTCCCAATTCTAAGTGATCCCTTGGCCTGTTGCTGGTCCACCGGCTCCCTCAGTCGAACCCCTCTCCCCAGCCCGTTGCCCAGCTGGTTTTCTGTGGTCCGGACACGTGTCGCTACGTGACTGGTCTCCGGTTGTTCCGTCGGCAGCTCACTCCTTCGTCCAGCAGCTGGTCCCTTCATCCAATAGCTCGCTCCGTCCGTCCAGGCAGCTGGTTCCCGTGGTTCCCGATGCTGTCCTCGTGGTTCCCGGAGGTTCCCGATGTTGTCCGTCCGTTCCCTGGGGTTATGACTGCCTTGAGCTCTGAACTGCCTTGGGCTCAATTCTGATCTTTTTTCTAATGACCCAAAGAAAAAATACGAAAAAAATAAATAATACTATAATAAAGGAGTACTAAGTCTAAATACTCTTTATGGTTTTTAAAGATAAAAAGATTTAAACTTCAATTAGATTTAACTAAATTGAAGGGTTTCTAAGTGATATGATAACTAGCAGAAATAAAGAAAGATAAAGCAATAACTGGCAACATTTCAAAAGCAAAGGCCCTCCACACGTATATTGACAAAAAGGGAGATTTCAACAGAAAATTGGCTTTAAATAAGCTATCAAGGGAATGTTTTCCGTGGGATTCCAATTTTATAAAGTTAAAGCTTCGCCCTACAAGGGAGCAACCCCAGGTTTTCAATGACAAATTTTAACTTTAGAAAGTCAAAGTTTTGTCGTGCGGAAGCAACCCCAGGTTTAAATGAGCTCTAATAATCAAATTAAGTTTATTTCGAGTAGTTAAATCCCAAAGGAAAACATTATAATTAATTCCTCAAAATCTCAAAGAAAGTTGCACTTTAATCGCTAAAGGAGGTATACATGAAAGTGTTTGACTAAACATTAGCAATTAAATTCCAAATTTTGTTGTACAACAAATACTTGGACTAAACTTAGTCTAATATGCTTTGGGCAAAGTCAAGCCTTAGTTGCCGCTTTAAGCATATTAGTACTATAAACTGTCTCACATACCACAATGTGTTAGTTTTTTCAAGAATCTTAAACGAAATCAAATTTTTGGGACTTTTGGCCTCCAAATTTAAACAAGAAAACAATAACTTTTGAAGAGACCCTCCAAACCTTCAAAGTGCAAAACAACTTAAATAAAATAGTCAATTCTTGGCTTTAAAAAGTGCTCCGACAAAGTGTTGGTAGCACGACAAGAGCAATAACAAGAAATGAAATAAGAGAATGAGGACCACTGACAACCTCAAGGAAGGGACTATATACATGTTCCCAACCCCTCTCCGGTAACTTGTCGATGGAAAATCTCTTACTTCCTATCTAGATATTTTCTTAAACTATCATAATGTAATTTGCAAAATAATCTTTGTTTAATGGAAAAAAAACTCTAGAATTCCCTCAATTTAGCTAGTAGATCTTGGAAAAATCAAATCCAAGATCTTATTTCAAAGATATTTTAAAATTAGCCTAATTAATCTAGATATTTTGCAAATTAATCTTATGTTAATTCCAAATTGTCTTTCTTTAGTTCAAATTTGACTTTTTATGCAAGCAAAGAGATCTTCAGCAAATCCAATCTTTGATTTTCCAAAAGATATTTGTAAAATCACTATAGATTAATCACAAATTACTATAAAAAAATCAAACTAAGGGTTGACCCTCTCTATCTTTTAGGGGACAACTCAAAATCAAAAACCAATTGCGCCATCATGTTCAAAAGGCTCCAATTAGCCTAAGAAACCCCTCACCCCTCCTTCCTCGGCCGTTTTTAAGCGTAATTTCGAATCACGGTAATTCCAAACAAAACTCAAAACTCTAACTCTTGGAGTTTGCACTTTTTGATGAAAATATCTAGCTGGGGTGGTTTAGAATGTTTATGGAAGTAAGAATTGACCCTTTATTTGCTCCATTCGGGCATTTTTAGCTCTTGGTACACTAGTCAACCCGTCGCCAAGTTGTAAATTCTTGTGGAATTCAACGTCGATCTTGATTCTGGTATTTGGAAATGTCGGAATGTTGGAATGTCTTCAAACTTAAGAAGGCTCTTTATTAGAACACAAAACACTATACTAATTTTTAGTGAGATTTTACCGCATCATTTGTAATTTCTAGAAATTTATTAGTGCACTTTTAAGTGGTTGACTTCTTGTAGAATCAACATGGAATTTCTCAATTTTATGAAACTTTTGGGAGAACATTTAGGACGTTTTTCTAGAATCATTGCAAGTTTCACGCTTGCATTGCACTTGTCTAAATATAATAAATTTGAATAATTTCCACCCAGAGAAAAAATCATTCTTGATACCGAGGAAATCTTGAATTGACCGGATCTCAATTTGACCTTCTAGCATGCTTTGACTTAGAAAAACACCTCTCTATATGCTTCAATCACCTTTTCCTCCATCTTGGTCTGCAAACGGTTTGTATTCTCAAAACTACTTGTAATATTTATAATAACAAACCCAACTCTTTCTCAAATTGGATTTTGACTCAACATGAATAGACTCTATTACTTAGCCAATTTGATACATGCGTACATATAGATTATTCGTTTAACCCCTAAATGTCCAAATAACGTTTTTTGGCAACATAGCAATTTTGGGCAGCTCACTATAGATGGAGTTTTTTCCTTTTTCTTTGAAAATTTCACATAATATGGGGACAAGAAGTAGTTTTAAGGCCCAATAATTTTCATAACTTTTTACTACATAGTTCAAAAGTTATTGCATGATATATAATTTTCAGTGTTCAGCGGGTAGCATGGGTAGCTCGAGTAAAAAAAAACTTCTTTGAAATTGATTCTCTAGATTTTTATATATTTGGTAAGCTTTGAATCATTCCATTTTGACTAATGAGATGAAAGTTATGAGGAATTTTAGTTTGGGTTAGTTTAAGGGGTAGTTATGGAATCTCTACTCTAAAATAAACTTTGAAGTCCTTTATTTAATTCAATTTTAAATATATTTTTGGAAAGAAATAAATACATTAGGTGTGTATTGTTTATTAAAACATTACAATCATTGGGATTGGCATTTTTCAATTTTATAAATAAATTGTTAACAATTTAGTATTTTTAATCATTCTCTACTTCTTTCTACTTACTATTTTTTTCCTATATGTTGTACAATTTCAAATGATCTAAATTTTTTTAAGCATGTAGCCAACTTGACTTGAAGAATGAATCCAAAGAGTAACCACCATTTTGGACATTTTTTCATACAAATGTGACCTTGTGAAGTGCAGCTGCCTGTATTTTCACAGGGTAAAAAAAAGGATTTTTGTCACCTCAAACGATAATAACTTGCAATCTACACGGTGGAAAATTCTGAAACTTTTTTGACATCTTCTCTAACTATATTACTACAAGATCCTATGGTTTTATTTTTCCAGAAATGTTTTTCATCTAAAATTTGGTGCTTGTATATGCAAGGGCAGTTTTGGAGTAGTTTTGGTGAAAACATAGTCTCCGACGTTTAGGGGTTAAACTTATCAATAAGACTTCGAATTAGTGAAAACATAAAATTTTATGTGTTTCATGTCTCTAAGACCATTTCTTACTACTTTAGTAGGGACTTCTACCAAACTCTCGGTACCTCTCTTTTTATATATTTTTGCATAAAATTGATATAAAAACTAACTAAAAATTGGAAAAATAGATCTAGAGTTCTAAATGCTAACTTGAGGGCTCATAGAGGGCAAAATCAATCTTCCTCAATTTATCAATAGTTAGGGAATCTTTCACATATGAGTAAATCTTGACAAATGGATGTCGCTTTTGACTTTCCTGAACGCTTTCAGCCCTAAATCACTATCTACTGGCTATAGATTCTTCTATTGGCTTCTCTTAAAAAAGTGACTCCTACGTGTTAACAATTGAGATTTCTATTATTTTTTTGATAGGATGGAGAGAAAATCTATGTTTAGGAATCCACCTAAGGACCTCTCTAGACTCTCCTTAGAACAATTTATCCATGCATGGTCACATGCACAGTGATTTTAGACTATCTTAGATAAGTACCCTCAAATCTATTGATTTCCATTACTTTTGAGGTTCTAACCTATTTACAAGTGGATTTTAGGGGTGTTTTAGGAATAAAAGTCTATTTAGGACCAAATGCTATATTGGCATGTAACATACCTATTTTGGTTTTATACTTTGGGGGGGCTTTTTGTATGATATTATAACTTAAATTGCAAACTATGAGCCCCAAGTGACGAATTGGGAGCTCACACTTGACTATTTGACAACTCAAACTATTTGACTTTAGAACACTAGTGCAAGACTAAGCCAACATATTGTGTGTCCGCATATTTGGGAATTAGATGGATACTAGGATACAATAAGAAATGAACAGCATATCCCACAAACAATTAATAAAATTAAACTTTATTCTTATAATTATCAAAATGAGTGATTTTCCTACATCAAAAGTGACCTTTGACACAAAATGATAGACTATTTGACCTTCCCCAAATCAAAGAACCACCACTAGGGAATTCCTTGAGTTTTGTTTTCAAAGTTTTCTCACACTACAATTACCATCCATTCCAACAAAACCATAGAAAATTAGATATTGACCTTGTAGGTAATAACTTGAGTAGTATGAGGGACAATGCAATTGAAGATTGAAGAGAGGTGTTTTGACATAAAAGCATCCCTAGAGTTCAACGACAAAGTTGGTTCGTCAAATTTTCTTTTAAGTGAAAAGATTCTTTGTCCATCGAGATTAAAAGGAGGTAATGAATTTAGACCTTACAAAATGTGAAAAGTAAAAATATGAACCTGCACTTAGTATTCCTAAAGGCTATCCAAAAAAATTCAGATTTTTCCAAAATGTTGAAGATGACTTTACGAAAAGTCAAACGCTCAAGCCAATGATGGAAAATTCCTAGAAATGATCTAGAATCCCTCTACATACTCTATACTAGTCAAAATATATGAAAAATGAAAATTCCATCATCTGGGATTCTTACATTTTTTTGTATTGACAATTTGTTGGCTTTTGTGAGCTTGAATGATCTAGGAGTAGGGGTCATGATTTTCATTGGCTCATTTGGTCAATTTGAAGTCAATGGTACTATCCATTTGCCATTTGGAGCTTTTATCCAAAAGATAAGAAGTATCTAGCAATAGATTTGATCTTTTCTAGTAATTAGAGGTATTTAGCACTTAATTCCAGAAACTTCTAGATGTTAGAATGAGGAGAGAAGGGTCTTGAAAAAAGTAGAAAAGGTCACTCTCTCTTCTCACCCACACACCCTATTTGTTATTCTCAAACCATTCACACTTTGTTGTTGTTAAGTTTTTTAATCAATTTGGCCAATTAATGTTTGTTTTGTGTTTGGGAAGCATTTTGCTCATTCATCTAAGTGTTTGGTGCATCTCATAAAGGACACATGGGTCCCTTCAAGTTTTAACATATTTTTGCTCATTTATGTGGATTTTGTAACTTTTATCATTAACAAATGACTTGTGGTCTCATTGAGTTTCATTGAATTTGGGTCATTGTGTCTTTGTGGTGCTCTTGCAAAATTCTCAGTATTTGGGTCAGTCTCTATGTTTAGCACTAACCAAGCTTAATTTGTTCCATTTACTAAGATACTTATCTTTCTTTGTTTAATGTTAAGAATACTTTTGTTTTTGTCTACTTCGTTTGATTTTTGCCGTATACAGTGAAGCTTTGACTTCATGTGACCCATTTAAAAATTCATCTTTGTTCCTTTTTTGCATCCCTTGCTTTTGTTTAGTTAGTTATTTCTTCCTTTGAGATTAACTTCGAATGGCAAAGCTTTAAACTCATATAATGTGTTCTTACATCCAACTTAAATATTTATTTTTATTTTGTCAAGCAACATATTTTATCATTAAAATTGTAGAAAATTGGATAAAGTCCTTTCCAAACCTCGGTACCTAAACCTCATATCTTAATCATCTAGAATTATCCAATTTACTCAACATTTAATTTGGGCAGACCAAGTGACAAAAACAAACAAAGCTTATAGCTAGCCACCTAACGATGTACAAGACAACTCTAACAATACTCAATTGCATAATCAAGGAGAGGATCTATGGTCACATGGCATAAGAGCTAAAGCAACATTGAGCTACATGATCAAATTGAGAGGATCCATAAGGCCTCTATAGTGTTGAACTACACCATTGAGGAGAAGATCTATGTCTTCATGGCACAAAAAAAATGACAACGCTAAACCACAAGATCAAAGATGAGGATTGGGGTTCTAACTTCTAAAAGTGGTTTTGACCTCTAAATTGGGATTCTGACCTCTAAATAAGGGTGTTCAAATTTTTCTTGGAAAGCTCTAGTTGCCATGACTAAGTTGCCATGATTAGATACCTTCTCATATCAAAGACGATTGAAACAAAAGAGTGTAATTGAGGAACATACCATCAAAGAGAAAAGAAAGTAGAAATGAGCGAGAGGCTAGTGGTGTGAGGGAATTAGTACCAAGGAATAGATAGAAAGAGAATATGAAATTGTACATATAGTCCATAGTCATAAGCATTACATGTGATTTGACTCTCGGGGAGGGCTGCGAGTTCCCAACTCGACCCCCCCCTGAGAACCGCCGATATCCGTTGTTCCCGGCCTGTGCTGACCTGGCCGAGATACGGCCAGGTCAGATTTTTCGAAGAAAAAATAAAAAAAAAATAAAAAAATAACTTTGTTTCTCAGTTTAAGGACTTAAAAAAAATTTAAAAAAAAGAAAAATTTGACAGCGGCGTTCTTTTACTGCCAGGGGAACAACGCCGGGAACGGCCCTGAAACAGCCCTTAAAATCCTGAAATCTCTTCTAATGTGTAACTCCCATTAGTGAGGTTTTGATTTTTGATTAAAAAATTCCCAAAAGAAAATTAAACAAAACAGGGTTTAAAAAATAGATGATAATACTTAGTACAAATTAATGAAGCTTATGTCATTCCATTAGTTTGATTCTTAGGCTTTATTAGACATAATTAAATCTATGTAGTTGAAGTCAACAGTAGCAACTTAGAATATTTAGAATTGGTAGAGAAAGCATTAAAAATCTCCAAGAAATAGTAGAGAGAAAATTAGGAGAAGAAAAACACACACACTAATTTTGGATTCAATTATTTTGTAACCTTTCTATTTAAGCAGTACGCAAAAGGCAATAAAATCAACAATTATCAAGCAAGATGGGTACTACCACTCAATCACAATCATGATACAAGAAGATGGCATCGTCATGTCAAGAACATTGGAGGTATGTGCTTAAACCATGCTTTTAATTATTTGATTGTTTTCATAGAAATAGGAATGAGAATTAGGCTATTACCTGTAAGGTCGGGTCATTAAAACCCAACTTTGAATTTAGAATCAAGTCGTTCATTTTTAAACAATCTTGAAAACATTTTTAACTTTTAAAATAGATAAAAATTGAAGAAGATACATATGGATGAAGTTTCATTGTAAGAGTGGATGAAAAGTAGTAAAAAACATCCAAACAAAGTCATAAAAAAAAAATAGAACTTAGATTAAAGACAAAGGTCAAAGCCTAAAGGAAAATTCAATTTAGAATAGTAAAGAAGTAGAAAACAATAAATGAAGTTTAAAAGTACATAATAGTGGTTAAACTTCATGTGCTTATAACTTATGATAGGGAACACTACTAGAAAACGCTGAAATTTCAACACAATTTTGTTGATTCGGTCGAGTTGTTTCGGTCATTGTACAACCAAAATTTGTTGATATTTCAGCATTTTCTAGTAGTGTCGAAGTTCAATCCTTATGTATCTTAATCTCTAAGGGCCTAAGCCTTTCCAACTGTATTTTTCCTATGAAAAAAGAGCATGGGCTTATAATTATCCCCATTGAAGCAAATTGATTTCTTTTCAAAATCTAACCGTATGGATGTTTAAAGAGCTTGCTTATTAGTATGCATACAAATTTTGAGTGCAAAATTGCATAATAATTATAAGATTATAACAAGAGAAATACACATTTTCTATTTTTAGTATATTGCCCCTTCCCACAATGTTTCATAAATTTGCATATAAAAGTTTTTTAGAATTGGAGGTGACATGAACAACCACAAATTGTGTTAGCACACTAAAATACACTCTCAAAAAGCTTAATATCACTTGAAAAGCAATTAAACTCATTACACAATCCACCTTGCAATTGTTGAGATACAATTTTTTTTGTTATATAAACATAAATCACAAATAATTCCAAATCAACACTTGCTTGTTTAAATTTTGAATGGTGAAAATCATGAAAATACTTTACTCTTTCCATTGGGACCATTTTCAAAGCAAATGGATAAATACAAGTTTTTAGATCTCAAATTAAGTGAAATTGCTCAAAGTTGGAAAATGAAGTAAAATTAGCAAGCTTTACTCTTCCACTAATGGACATGTATGGTTTTGCAAACCTCTCAACAATCAAATATGTACCTTTTTCAATGAAATATGAAAGTTTTCAATAGTTAACTCTAAAAACTGCCCCAATTTTTTTTAAAGTGGTCAAAGGAATTTAACTACCCACTACAACATGAGCTTGGAATTTTAGATCGACCATATTTGGTCACCTAGGCATTTAGGGGTTAATGCTTTAGAAAGGCAATTGTAGGATTTAAAATTTTATAAACTAAAAAAAATTTAAAACTAAAAATAGTAAATTAAGATAAAGGTTCAGAATAGTAAATAACAAGTAGATGGTCAATTTAAATCTTTTGAAAACAACTAAGGAACAATTCAAAATTAGAAAAATTTAGAAAATCTTTAGAACATTATATAGCTAATTCAAGCTTAGAAAATAGGTTAGAAATAGAAAAAATAACATAGGATAAAGTTTTGTCTTAGAATTGGATGAAAGTAGTATTAATCATTTGTCCAATCAAAGTTAATTTAAAATCCAAAATCAGAAGTAAATTTGAATCAATCAGTCAATAAAAATTGATGGATGAAGTTCGTTTAGACAATTTAGAGGTCAAAATTAATCCACGGACAACTTCTGGTAGGAAAGTCTGATTAGCAAGTGCTTTACCATTTTGGAAAGTGCATGACATGTTCTACTATTCAGGTGATTAAGAAGTTAGATTTGTCTAAATTTCCTTTGAAGGTCCGGAGTTTTGGACAGGGGCCCAAATTGACCAAAACTACTAACTTTTGGAAATTGTTTTATTTCAAGTTCACATTAGATCCATTGGGGTTTAGCACAAAATAAGATTTTCCATTGCTTAGAAGGCACAATTAGACACCAACTAAATACCCATTTGAGAATCCAACAACAAAAACACCAAGAACTTAGTTGTGCTTGTTCTATCGTAAGGGTGCAAATAAAATACAAACATTTTGAGAATCCCACAAGAATAATTTATAGCTAATTGTTCCTCAAATACTCTTGGGTTGATTGACAAAAGTGGTATCTCGGGGGGTGCACTTAGTTCTACTATAACAAACCACATGCAAACAAGTGGTTTCTAATAAACTATAATTTCAACCTAAAATTTTGAACATTGTTTAATAATGACTATAGCTTTCTATTGCCAAAATTTCCAACTCAAATAAAATATGAAATGATTTCTAGAAGAGGTTGAAAATGAACTAAAATCTCGGGGGGTGCACTTAGTTCTACTACAACAAACCACATGCGAACAAGTGGTTTATAAAAAAATTATAATTTCAGTCTATAATTTTGAGCATTGTTTAATAATGACTATAGGTTTCTACTGCCAAAATTTCCAACTCAAATAAAATATGAAATGATTTCTAGAAGACGTTGAAAATGAAATAAAAAAATGGCATGTTTTTCAACTCAAATAATTATAGAGAACACATTTAGATGACCATTGAATCAATATTCAACTTAAAATGAGTTTTTAGTAGAGAGTTATTTTTAGGATTTAAAAAAAAAATTAGACAATTTTTTCTTATACAATATAGAGGTGTGAAAGTTATTTTTCAGTTCTACAATGTATCTTTTTACTTCAAAAATTTGTAACTAATTATTATTAACAAATAAAAATATCAATAATTCAAAACATAAACTTTCAAAGTAAGAAAATATTTTCATATTTTTTTTATTTTTTTAATTTAAAATTCAAAAAGTACATAGGGGGTCCAAAGTTTTATTCGGACATGGTTTCTAATGGAAACTCTAAGTGACCCCCCCGAGACTAAAATGACATGTTTTTCAACTCAAATAATTATAGAGGACACATTTAGATGACCATTGAGTCAATATTCAACTCAAAATGAGCTCTCAATAATGAGTTATTTTTAGGAATTTTTTGTTCATTTTTTAGACAATTTTTTCTTATATAATATAGGGGTGTGAAAGTTATTTTTCAGTTCTACAATGTATCTTTTTACTTCAAAAATTTGTAACTAATTATTATTAACAAATAAAAATATCAATAATTCAAAACATAAACTTTCAAAGTAAGAAAATCTATTCATATTTTTTTATTTTTTTAAATTTAAAATTCAAAAAGTATATAGGGGTCCAAAGTTTTGTTCGCACGTGGTTTCTAATGGACAATCTAAATGACCCCCCTGAGGGTGGTATTCCTCAAACTCTGAACTAATAGTGACATAGAAGTAGTTCAAAGACTCTATATTTGTAGTCTCATTAGTCCTACTATAGTCATTAATTGCATCCATGTTCAGCCCATAAAAAAAACATTCTTATAAGGTGATTTTTTGGCCATGGGGAAACAAGCCTTGTAACCTACAAACATCTATTTTTTGTACAAAATAGCTATTGTGGCTAGAATCTCTATCCATGATAGATAGAAACAAAGAACGTTGCATATGATAACTCCATCTAAAAAGACTAGGACCATATACATAACTATTAAAGAAGTAATACTTCATCACCCTCTAATGCATCTTCACCCTATCTCTCCCAACATGGCAAATTCTCCTAGGTTAGGATCTTCTTAGAACCTTATTTCCCTCCAAAGTAACTTCAACATTTCTTTACATAGCCATAATCCACCCAAAGTTGATTTTATCTCTTTATGCATGCTTATTGACATGCTCTCTTGATCCTATAAATGTGCCTTCCAAGGGTGTATTGTATGATGTTCAAACAAAACAATGCAAACACAACCAATAGAAGTTAGAAAATAAATCAATAAAAAGACCCTTTTCAATTACAACTTTTAGCTTAGAGTATCCCCCTTCTCAGTTTTGGCAAATAGTCTTACCACGTGGCTAGACCATCCAATAAATCAACAAAAATCTAAAAAATTAGGGCAATTAAAGCATGACCTTTTTGTTATAATAAGTCACTTTTTCACAAATGAGTGAGAGCATCACCACTATGCATGTCAACCTAGACACATGTGGTAGGGTGTTTCTACCCTCATTTCTACCATAGGACCAACCCCACTCCGCGATGAAAATAGGGCACTAGCCAAAGTGAGCTATGAGTGGCAAAGTCCTTTTGAATGTTGTTCTACTATTTTTCAAAAGCATTTTGTACAACCAATAACAATTTACCACATGGTTGTAGGAATTGAAGATATTGCAAGAATTCAAGTGATGCATTGATTTGTGCTAAAATTGATTAAACAAATCAAACAACTTGTTTTTGTCAATTTTGATAACATCAATTTCAATAAATTGTCAATTTAATTTGTGAAAGTATAGTTTCTAGCGGTTCTAAACTTCATGACATCTAGTATTAAAAATGATAATTTAATTTCTTTGGATTGTTTGAATCAATTATGTGCATTACAAACTCTAATCTTTGTAAAAAAAATCTAAACCTAAGAATACACATGCAACTCTAATATATAAATTGAATGCATTGTCCTATTTAACAAATATTACAAATGCAAGGGCGTTATTTAAGATGTGACAATGGTTCATGTTGCAACCTATACTCTCTCTACTATGCGTTGAAACTCGCCTGCCACCCCTTGGTGACAATTCCCCCCCCCCCTGTCTCGAGAAGAAAAATTCTCAGCCGTGGATGCTTTTTAAAAGAAAATATTTCAGCCCCCTCTTGGTGATCTGGGCCGTTGAACGAGGAAATGAGTAGGCCGTTGATGCAACCACCTGAAGGGGAAATCGGAGCCATTCACCAATTTGGTCGGGTGTGTACTCCGAGGGTGATCAGAAATCCTGCAATTCCAAATTCTGGAGCGATCAAATTGCAATCCAAGTTGGAGGGATTGGAAGAGTTCGTGAGTTCGTGAGTTCGTGAGTTTGAGGGATTGGCGGATTGAAATTGCGGGATCAACACATCGACGGAGCAACCCAATCGCTTTCTTCGTCCCTTAGGAATTACAGCGGATTGCCATCTCTACAACTCACTGCATTCTTAGGATGCGTTCCTTTGTGAAATGAAGAGAGGGTGTCTTTTGATGTGAGATAGGGTGTCTCTTAGCGGACATGTTTCTTTTTCTGGATTGCAATTTAGGGACGTGAGATTAAATTAGAGTTTCTTTTGACGTTATTCGAGATAATCATTTGAGTTGTTATTCATTGATTGTTACATGGAGAGAAAAGTAGGTCGAAGTGCTTTGCATTTTAGATGGGTGACAGATTGGATTGGCAATGGTAGGCTGGGCTCCAGAGAGCTGGGGAGGATCAAGTTGGGGGAGCGCATCAGGGGAGCGATTGCTTGGTGAGGTTGGCCTGCTTGCCTGTTCTTGCTCTTTTGTTTGAGTTCTTGCTCTTTTGTTTGTTTTTCGTATTCTTTTTCTCAGACTACGGTTTATGAATTGCAGAAGACAATGCCGCCTCCAATGTCTCAAGTTTTGAAACGATCAGCCCGCAAAGACAAAATGCTTGCAAACATGGAGGAGCTACCTCCTACAGAGCATGGTTCTCAGCATCATGTACCTGCAAAGAAGTCTGCCATGAAGCAACCTGTGACCAAGAAAACTCCTAGAACACGAACTGCTCCCTCTAAGGAAATGGAATTCAGTGTTACAATTTCGGTTGGCAATGATGACATAAGCATGGAACACCTTGCAAAGGTCGAGGAATTTCTTCAAAAGGAATGCATATCAGGCCTGTGCTCTGTTGAAAGAGGTGGTGGCATGCTTAGGCTACACTTGCAAATGGTGTGCAGACTCTTCACATCTTCAGCTACAATGGTCAGCAAAAAATTGAAGTACTATTTGGGATGGGAGGCTCCCAAAAAAGCGCCAACAAGACACCACATTTTAATTAAGGCTCTTCGGAACCAAGGCCTCGACACTTACATTGGGATGCTCGGTTATTGCATCAAGAATAAACGCGAGGATCACTTCCAGTGTATTCATAAGGATGTCTCTGATGCACAGTTGGAGGAAGGTGTGCAGGAGTACATTAAGTACGGTACTCCTTTTGCTAAGAATCGAGTTATTCTCACTCACAAGAATCTACTTGAACAAGCTGCTACATTTTGCAAATACAAATTGCGAAAACAATTGGGGAGTTCTCTTCCGGGAACTCTCCTTCCTATACTCCAATCAGGGCAGTACATACCATCTGCCTTGTGGGTTGTACCCTGTGCGCCAAGGAGGCATGGAATTCAACAGAGCAGCAGCTTTGTGGAATTGCATGATGAACCCGCAGTCACTAGAAATGCAAGATGTCACGCAGATTTTCTTCGAGCACACTAACCCTGGGTCTCAACTAGCAGACTTGGGCCGGCAACGACTTGCTACTGAGCTTGAAGAGGCACGTGAAGGTGCAGCACATGAATATGATATTCTAGGTATTTGCATTGTGAATTTTTCCCTTTACTTTTTCTGTATTTTTTTTAACATTGCTTTCATTTTTGTTTCTCATTCCCTTTGCAAATTTCTTATGATTTTCTCTCTTATTTCCACAGATGATGTTCTAGTTCCAACAGCTCATAGAGCGGAATCACTCATTGTTCTTGACGAATCTCAAGACAATGTACTTCCCCATGAAACCATTATAGGAGCAGAACCAAATGACCATCGTATTACAAGAAGTCCAGCTTTGTACATTCCAGTGGTTTACAGAGACCATGACAATGCAAATGACCTTACAGTGTAGTACTTCTAAGCATAAAGAACTTCATACTTAGATGAAACTGTGTAAGAAAACCTTTTTCTTACAATTTTTGTGAAATCAAAGATTTTGATGACTTTGTGAAGTTCTCAATATGCTAACTTTTGTGAAATTTCAAACTTTGATGACTTTGTGAAATTTTGAGTTTCCAAAACTTTGTGAAATCTGAAATTTTGAGGAATTCCTCAAATCTGAAATTTTCAGGAAATTCTCAAATCTGAAATTCTCAATGCTTTGAGTGAAATCCCATTTTTTTGACTCATTTCATTTTTTTAATGTGTTTTATGTGTTTTCATTTGTTTAATGCATTAATGGGGGCAGAAAGTGTCACTATACACCTTGAGTGCCTAAAAACTATGAATTACAATGCTAATGCAATTCCCATTCGCTCAATTCCAAAAAATGATTTAAATATTATGAGAACCACATCATTTGCACATTTGTCAAATTGTAAATATTTTAAATTCTATAAATGTCAACTTCCTTCAATTTTGATGTACAACAATTTGAAATGATGTATACCAACATGCCAAGTCACAAAATGTTCTTTTGGAGTTCTAAAAAAAATTGACAAAATGTTGAGTAATTATAAATTATG
This sequence comes from Rhytidiadelphus loreus, assembly GCA_947034895.1. Classification (NCBI taxonomy): domain Eukaryota; kingdom Viridiplantae; phylum Streptophyta; class Bryopsida; order Hypnales; family Hylocomiaceae; genus Rhytidiadelphus; species Rhytidiadelphus loreus. Next base: position 50,467,233 of record OX344765.1, read on the forward strand.
GCACACAAAACTAAGTTTTAGACATGACTAACATTCAAATTAATTCTTTTTCAAATTGCAACCAATCTTTTCTCCCTGAGGGTTCACTCAATGTATTCTTTGGATCACGTGTGAGCAAAATCTTTGAACCCCTATCTTATATGGTAAAAAATCATTTAAATAGTTTGAAAAAATTATAGTACGTTTTACTATGTTGGAAGTTCATATTGTGAATTTTTGAAATTTTCTTTATTTGAAATAATTACTTACAAATTTTGTAAGAAAATAAATACATTGTATAGTTGGAAAAAAAATTCGACCCCCTATTTTATATGGTAAATAATATTTTAAAAATAATTTTTAAATTTCCAATAAATTAAGGCTTGTTTAAAGTTTATGCATACCAAAGTTGGATACAATTGTCATTCAAATGCAATCTTGATAAATATTTGAAGTGAAAATACAACCATTTTAGTGCAATTTTCAATTGTGCATTTGGATATCTTGTTGAATTCAATTGAATCCAAAAAAAATTCACATCAAAAAGATATATTGATTATCTAACAACACCCAAAAATTTGGAGCTACACCAAAATTTATTAAAAAGTAAATAGGGATAGAAAATTTACTTGATTGCACGTAATGTCCAATGAAGAATACATTGAGTGACCCCCCCGGGTCTTTTCTTCAGTCTTTCATAGTAATGTGCTATAGGTCATACAATCACTACAACTTTTGTATATCTACTTTTGCACCTTGCCCATTGATGCTTATGGTAGGTCATTTGAATGAAAAAGTTTTAATGCATGATCAATTTTGATTGTCATTGTATACTTCCATGTAGGAGGGGTGCATGAATTTGTAGAGAGCTTTACAATAGTACCTAGAACATGGCCGAAAGACACATGGTCCAAGAAATCTCACTATAACAAACAAAACAAACTAACTAACTTAAGGTATGGACTAGTGTGCCCTATGCCATCGCCACAACCAAAATAAAAGTAAAAATAATTTTTTAATTTATAAAAACTTTGAAATTCAATATCTTTTATGTATGAAGGAGTGCAAGGGCTTTGTTGTAGTGTGAGAGGTTGTGTTATTGATACAAATAGAAAGCTTTATGCATAAAGGACTACAAGGGCTTTGATTCATGGTGTTTGGCTTAGGTGTTTGGACATGTGACGGGAAAGTTATGATTTTTCCCAAATAACAGATTTTTTAGTTCAATTTTTTAATTCACAAAAAATTTGAAATTCAATAACTCTTACACCATGGATCCAAACGCTATGAGAAAGAGAGTCCTTGCAAAGACCTATCCAACAATACAAGAATGTCGATGGATGCCTCATGGTTTCTAACATCTCAATGTATCAAACAAAACAAACCAACAATCTAACTCAAGGTAAGTTGTGCATGAAGGAGTGCAAGGGTTTTGTTTCATGGTGTTTGGAAATGGGATGTGAAAGTTATGGGTTTTTTTAAATAAAAGGTAATTTAATTCAATTTTCTAATTCATAAAAATTGTGAAGTTCAATAACTTCCACATTGTAGGTCCAAACGCCATGAAACAAGCATGTGCACCTTCCTTGTGAAGAACTTTGTAACGGTACCAAGAACACCTAGACACCTCATGGTTTTTTAGATCTCAACATATCAAACAAACAAAACAAACAATCTAAACAAAGGACCAAACGTCATGAAACAGAGCCCATCCATCTTTCCTTGTGGAGAGCTTTCCAATAGTACCAAGAATGCTACCATGGGATTCACGTTTTTTAAATCTCAACATATCAAACAAACAAAATAACAAATAAAATAACAACCTAACTTAAGGGATCAATTAGTGTACCCTATATTGTTGTCACAGCCCAAATAAAAGTAAAAATCATTTTTTCATTTTTTCATTCATTAAAACTTTGAAATTTAGTCATTTTCATACAATAGTGTACCTTAGAGGTTGCATTCTTAGTACAAATAGAAAGTTTATGCACAAAGAGTGTAAGGGCTTTCATTTGGGGCATTTTGACATGCCATGTGAAAGTTATGTTTTTTCTAAAATAAAAGATAAAGTAATTCAATTTTAAAATTTTAAAAATCTATAATTTTTACACCATTGGTCCAAACACTAGGAAATTGATATGAACAAAAAGTTTTATGCATGCACGAAAGAGACCAAGGGCTAGGTTGTTTGTTTTGTTTGATACATTGAGATCTAAGAAACGATGAGGTGTCCAATGGTGTTTGATACCATTGGAAAGCTCTTCACAAGGAGGGGTGCATGGATTTCGTTTCGTGGCATTTGGAAAAACAATGTGAAAGTTACCAAATTTCAAAGTTTTTATGAATTTTAAAATTGAATTAAACTATCTTTTATTTTGGAAAGTTCATAACTTTCATGTCGCATGTCCAAACGCCACAAAACAAAGCCCTTGCACTCTTTTGTGCATAAAGCTTTTTATTTGTGCTAGTTTCGTTGCATTTAGACTTATAGTGTGAAAATTATGGATTTTTTTAATTCAAAAATCGAATTAAATTATCTTTTGTTTTGGAAAAACACAACTTTCAAGGCACATGACCAAATGCCACAAAACAAAGCCTTTATACTCCTTTCTACACAAAGCTTTCTATTCATGCCAATTTTTTGATATTTGGACATATGGTGTGAAGGTTATGATTTATTTTAATTCAAAAATTGAATTAAATTATCTTTTACTTTGGGAAAAACACAACTTTCACATAGTATGTCCAAATACTAGTAGAAAACACACAAAAATTGACAAAATTCTGTTGATTTGGTCACGTTAACCTGGTCATTATTATGTTGATATCAACAAAAATCTGTTGAAAATAACAAATTTATGTTGAAATCAATATAATAGTGATTAGGACAACGCAACCAAATCAACAAAATTCTGTCAAAATTCCTGGATTTTCTACTAGTGAAACGTCACAAAATAAAGCCCTTTTAATGAATTAAAAATTAGAAAATTATTTTTTCTTTTCTTTTGGTTGTGGCAACAACATAAGCACACTAGTGCAGTATGAAAGTTATGATTTTCCAAAATAAAAGATAATTCAATTCAATTTTTGAATTCACAAAAAGGTTGAAATTCAATAACTTTTACACCATAGGTCAAAACGCCATGATATAAAGTCCATGCATGCCTCATGACCAAGAACACCTCCACACGCCTCATGGCTTCTTAGATCTCAGCGTATCAAACAAATACAACAAAACAAACAACCTAACTAAGGTAGACTAGTGTGTACAAAATAAAAATAAAAATAAAACTCTAATTTTTAATTCATTAAAACTTTGAAATTCAATAATTTTTACACTGTAGTATGAGAGGTTGCAATCTTTGTTTTGTGGTGTTTGGACATGCCATATGGAATTCATTTTTAATTAAAAAAATTCACAGCTTTCACAACCTAAGTTCAAATGCCATGAAACTAGCACAAATAGAAAGTTTTATGTACGAAGGAGTGAAGGACTTTGTTTTGTGGCATTTGGACATGCGATGATAAATTTATGTTTTTTTCAAAATAAAAGATAATTTATTTCAATTTTTGAATTCATAAAAACTTTGAAATTCAGTAACTTTCACATCGTTCGTCCAAATGCTACGAAACAAAGTCCATGCACTCCTTTGCTAAACTTTTCAATGGTACCAAGATTGCTTCCTTATGGTTCCTTGGATCTCAAGGTATCAAACAAAACAAACAACCAAAGTAAAAGTAAAAGTAATTTACCAATTCATTCAAACTTTGAAATTTAGTAATTTTTATGCATAGAAGAGTGCAAGGGCTTTATTGTTGTGTGAGAGGTTGCATTTTTTATATGAATAGAAAGCTTAATGCATGAAGGAGAGCAAGGGCTTTAAATTTTAAATTAAAAGATAATTTAATTCAATTTTATAATTCATAAAAACTTTGAAATTAATTTAATAACTTTCACATTGTATATCCAAATCCCCACAAAACAATGTCCGTGCACACCTCCTTGCTAAAAGCTTTATGATACCAAGAACACCCTGGACACCTTATGTTTTTTGAAATCTCATCATATTAAACAAACAAAACAATTTAAGGTATAGACTAAATTAAAAGTAACAAATATTTCTAACCTTTTAATTTGTAAAAACTTTAAAACTTTAAAATTCAATATTTATTATGTACAAGAAGTACAAGGGCTTTGTTGTGATATGAGAGGTTGCATTCTTGGTATGTATAGAAAGTTTCATGCATGAAGGAGTCCAAGGGCTTAGTTTTGTGGCGTTTGGACATGCGATGTGAAAGTTATAGGTTTTCCAAAATAAAAGATAATTCAATTCAATTTTCTAATTCATAAAAACTTTGAAATTCAATAACTTTCACACCAAAGGTCCAAATGCCACAAAACAAAGCATGTATGCCTTGTGTTGTTGCCACAATACAATGAAATAAAAATAAAATAAAATATTTTAATTTTTCAAGTTGTACAATTTTTGAAATTCAATATCATTTTTTGTGTGAGTCAAAACACCACAAAATAAAGCCCGTGCACTCCTCTTCACATAAGGCTTTCCCACGGTACCTTACCAAGAACACGATCCATGAGATCTCACTATAACAAACAAACCAAACCAATACAACCAACCTAATTTAAGATAAGGATCGATTGATGTTATGCAAGCAGCTAATGCACTAGCAAACCCAACTTCTTCACTTTATTTATTTATTTTTTGATAACAAATGGCGAACCATTGCATTAAAAGAAAACAACAAACACTTTGGTTGTGTTCTCACTCACTATAGTGGAATGGCCAAGTGTTAGGTAGTTTGCTCTAAAAGTGCCCATGCTTCAAAAGCAATCATGATGTTGGGCTACATTTTGCTTTCTTCAATGTACCGAAAGTGTACATTTCAGGAGATGGTCGCTTTTAGTGATCCTTGTGTTTCAACTTCAAAAAATCATAACTAATTCCACAAAGGTCCAAAAAATATGAAACAACTTGGGTTAGATGCTAGTTCCATTTCCCTTCCTGCGAAAATTGACTGAAAATTATTTTAATTTAAAGAGTTTAGCTTCCCCGAAAAGGCAATCAATCAGCTTTTCAATGGTGTAACTCACACCTTCCCTTCCCTTTTTGATGACGGTGATATTAACGGCACCATCACAGTCCCCAGTAAGTCCCCAGTAAGTTAGCTGCCATTGTAAGCAATTTGTATGAATCAGCAGCAGCCCTACCTTACAACTCCTGCGCAATCTCATGTTGTGACTTGTGACTTGTGACCTCCACATGGCTTGGCTGGACGGAGATGAGGGCTGCCCTCCCTGACAAAATAATGCCTCCCCTTCCCTTCGCCCAGTCTGTCTGTATACCTCAGTTAGTGGCTCTGAATGGGGTGTTCAAAGCAATGGCGACAGTTAACAACCCACCCAGACTCAGTTGATGACAACCACATCATGATGAGGTCGGAGTAACTTCTTATCATAACCTCACTTCACTTCACTTCTTCAGTTGCTGTCGTGGAGAGGAAGGAAGACAGGGAGGACTGGACCAAGTGCAGGATCGGACCAACTTGCAGGTTGGACCAATAGCAAGATGGGGGGTAATAAGTTAAGTTAATTGCCGGGTCTCAACAGCCAAGTTTGGGTAAAATGTGGAAAGCCCTGTCCGGGTTCCAAGGATCACAGACATAAATTGCGGGCAAACATGACATCAATACCAGTACCAGATAACTTGGGTGTTAACTTATCACATACACTCAATGTATGTAAGTTAAGCTTAACACAATGTAAGTTAAGGAAAATGAGAAAATGCATGCAGCCTTGCTGCTCATCAAAAATCCACAGCCGTCAATCTGAAGGGGAAAAATTGGAAACCCTGCATCAAAAAACAACTAAACAAGTACATTTGTCTTGTGAAATGTACTGCTCATGAGTTTTTTGGCCTTCGTTGGGCTAGTCCCAAGTTTTGCCTGTCGTAGGTAGAGTTACCTTAGTAGTTGATTAACTTTTTCTGGAAAACCTCCACGGCTTTGAGCCTCAACCGTCGATTTGGAAGGGGGGAAATTTGAACCCTCCTCCCTTGTCATCAATCTTCAAAAACAAAAACATAAAGTATATATATGATTACCTAATATTGATATGATATACTATGTATGAAATGCACATATCAATTGTAGTTAGAATAATTTCTCAAAAAATATAATATGTGGAAGGATGGGTTATCAATTATTTCACAATGAACTCAACAATGTACTCAAAAGACACATAGTGAATCAAAGAGGTTATGTAACTAACTATTACGGTAGGTGGTAGTTTGTACTTGTAGTACATGCACTTTGGAATGGTATAATTTTCTTAATCTTATTACAAATTTTTCCTATATGATTTTAAAATAATAATAATTTGCAATCACATACAAGTAAAAATAATTTCTATGGCACCAAATAACTCCCACTCCACAAGTTCTTGAAAACAAAAAAATGTAGAAGTTGATATGTAAATGATAACATTATTGCAATCGATATATTGCAACTAACTTACAATATGAGTAGGAATATGTATTTACTTTTATGACAAAGAATGGAATGTATATATCAAATCCTTCAAATGGTTGTGAAACTGCAATGAATATTAGGAACCTAAGTATTGCTCTGTGCTCCAACTAGTAGGAGTTAGTAAAAATGGTCCTCAACATCCTACTCCTACTTGGTATTACACTTGTCTAGTCCTTGTAAGCTAATTTAACAATGGAAGGAACCCATTTCTACAACTTCTCTTATTGAAACGGAATTATTTTTAGCTATTTTCTTTGTCTTTGGTAAACCCTAGAAAGACAAAGGCCATTTTTCCATCAAAAAACATTCAAAATTTCCATTCCTATTGTAAAGAGATAAACTCCCAATTTATTTTTTGCATATCTAACTACATGATCTTCCACTGGACCAATATGAAAGCGTGTAGAATAAATTTTAGATACTTTGACCATGTCGATTGCAAGATAATTGCATTAAAAGTGAAGAAAAACATAAGGGGTGCACCTTGTGTGAGTAGACTATAAGATTTTAATTTAAAAAATTTGCACCACACATGTTGATTTTATAATTTTTGGTGCTAAAGATTTTAGTGTTGAATTTATTTTGAAAGTCTAGAAATTTTTCAGAAACAATCAAAGGAGTGAGAACTTGTTGGAAAGCAAGAGATGATGTGAATGAAGAATATATACATGAATTGAAGAAAAGAGATTAAAGTCTTAAACTAGGGTTCACCTAAGGTAATATCCATCCATGAAGCACTATGCCAACAATGACACATATATATTTCTAGACTCCTTTGATTGACTTATAAAAAGAAAGATTCTAAGACTTTACTACAATAGCTATGTATGTCCCATCCTTAGTCCCATTCTTATTTAGACTAGGTAGGATTAAAGTAGTTGATCTTTTAACCCCTTAAGTTCCTTGACTATATTTTCACCAAAACCACTCCCAAATTGCCATTTCTAGTATAGAAGTACCAACTTTTAGAAAAATAAACATTTTTGGACAAGTAACCGTATGATATTGTAATACGATGGTTAGAAAAGATGTAGAAAAATTTCAGAAATTTTCATTGTGTGGATTGCGAGATATAAGCATTCATTGAAATCATTTTTTGGGCCCTATGAAAAACAGGGTAGCTTCACTTCACAAGCTCACTTTCCTATGAAAAAATGTCCAAAATGTTGGTGCTTCTTTGGATTCTTTTTTTTAAACAAATTGGCTACATGCTTAAAAATTTTCACATCATTTGGAATTGTACAACATATAGTTAAAAAATAGTAAGTAGAAGGAAGTAAATAATGATTCAAAATACAAAATTGTTAAGAATTTAGTTCTAGAAGTGAAAAATGTCAATTCCAATGGTTGCAATGTTGTAATAAAAAATTTACATCCTATGATTTTTTTTTTCCAAAAAATATTGAAAATTGAGTAAGGTAAAGGACTTGAAAGTTTATTTTAGAGTAGAGATTCCACAATTTGCCCGCAAATTAAAACTCCTCATAACTTTTGACTCATTGATCAAAATGGAATGATTTAAAGCTTTCCACACATATAAAACTCTAGAAAACCAATTTCAAATTTTTGTTTCTGAAAAAAGTGATTTTTTTTTATCTGCCCAAACTACCCAGCCGTAGAAAAAAGCAACATATTAGGCCATAACTTTTGACTCATATTTCCAATTGTCATGAAATATAGTGCATATGAAAGATATTCCTCATCTCCACCTTCTAGTAAAATTTCAGCCTAAAATATGCAAATCTATAGTCACAAGTACCTTCACAATTGAGATAACACTTCTTACTCCAATAACTAAGTCTAATAGATTGGGTCACATATGATCTTTACACATGTAGCCAACACTTGTTGATGTGCATTCTATCAATTATACCAAGTCTAAGTAATACTCATTCTAGCTTCCTTTACACTAGCCAATAATCACTCACTTGGTATTGTGTATCACGATCTATACATACTTTCACTAATATGCATCGTCACACACTTTTGCCACTCACTTTGCAGTTCTTACATCTCAATGGGCATAAGACAATACCATTCTAGATTCTTACTCATGCATTCATTACTAACAAGTTAACCCATTAACGTCCGTGGTCAATTTGAGGGGTGGGTGTAGTTTTTGTATACAATTCCAAAAAAGTGCCATTTTGTGCCCTCTTGATAAATGTAATTCCATGGGATAGGTTCTTGAACCATACAAAAAATGAAAATGATCCAACGGTTCACATCTTTGTAATAACTCTTCAAAAGATTGATGTGCCATAAACAGCCTTTGGCACCAGTGCAAAACTAGGGTTTGCTACAATTGGGCATAAATTTGGGTAAATTGTCCGGAAATTGACCCAAAACCTTTCAAATAATTCTTTATCACACATAATTAGTTGTCCTTTGAAATAAATATGCATTTTTCATTGAAAATCCCAATATGAAAGGTCAAGCTATTTCAAGTTTGAACAAGCACAACTCACTCATTTTTGCACACATTCTCTTCAAATTGGTTTTGTTAGGAGCGTATGAAGAAACTTTAAATGAGTTCCTCTTTAAGTTTTTGAAAATCAAATGTTCTACAAATTGTAGGAGACAAAAAGTACCAAAGTCAACCAGAAAGTGATTGACCGGTCCTTAATGGATTAAGTAGACAAGTTTACGGGTGTTTATGGGGTGACTCAACTTTTTGCTCTTCTTCTCACTTGTCATTTGGTGGTTTCCTATGACCATTGGTTGTTGCATAAGTCTAGTTTTTTAATCTGGAAGAAAAACTATTTTCTTTTGGCATTACAATCATTTTCCTTAAATTTGCAAAAGCAATCAGTTAAAAAGCAATTGGCTAATGTGTTTTCCTGTATTCAATAAAAGTTTCAAAAAAACACAAAAGAAATTGAAAATAAAAGGAACCTACATGAACTTTCATTTGTCAATTAATAAATCATTAAGGATTAATCAAAAGATTCCAATGCACTAGACCATGGAATATTTGAAAATGTATGAAAAAATTATGAGTTTTCAAAGTTTTGATCATAAGTTGAATAAATTATAATTAACTCTAGAGGACCAAAGTACATTTCTAGCATAAATTGTCGAAAACTACCACTATTTAGATTAGTGAGGAAAAAACAAAAGAATGGAAGTTTAAAAAAAAATTCAACCATATGAATTTGTATTAGACTACCATGGAAATGTGTGAATTTTTTTCAAAAACTTTGAGCCCGTAGATTGAAAGATTATATTGTTTGAGGTTAGAATTTTATTTTTTCCGAACCTTGCCCAATGGAGTTAACAAATTTTAATTCCTCCTAGAATGAGATTTTTGTATTACATATGTATTTTTATAGTTGCATCCTATAATTTATACAAGTTATAGAATTGGTAAGTTCAAAGGTAAGGTAGGAGGCTCATAAATGGCTCATCTAAAGGCTCATCCGCCTTTTTCATGTATTTTTTAAATGGAAATATTTTCAACTCATTTTTCAGACAAAGAATTATAGAAGAAGAATCTAACACAAGTGGTTTCATATTTTTTAAAGCATTTTTGAATTACTTCTAGATTTTCAAAGGAATTGTGTCATAGGTCCTTATTTATTTCCCTAGGTCTTCCATAAACTGTTCACTTGCAACTTCTAAAGAAAAATGGGGAAGCAAAGAGAATGATTGGCTCTTGCAATTAATAATGTTTTTTTCCTTGATTCATTCAATGACTATGGAGGTCAATTTATGAACTACTGTTTGTCCATTTCACAGCCATTTATAGGGTCCATTCTTAATGCCCGCTCCACTTCAGAGCCTCCTACCTTAGATGTGGAGTTTAGCAAAAGATTCCCTACCTACTTGAACCACCTATACTTTTTCACTTAGCATAATTGTTATATCCAATGGAAAAAAATTATATTCTTACCTAGGGATACATGCCTACAGTTTGTGACAAAATTTTAAAAAGATCCATTGAAAATTGACATTGTAGGAACCTACTTGAATTTTCAATTGGTTGTTTAAAGCCCACTAGGTCCTCTAGGAGTTATGCATTCTTTGACTCATTATAGTAGGCTCCCTATAAATCTCATCATGCCTTACAAGCACCATTGCATAAGATGCTCATAGATGATTGCAAGAAAGAATGAACAATTTGGATACGGTTTTACCAAACTAGATTTTATCCAAGCTATAACTTTTGAATTTCAAACCCAATTCCAAAAATTAAAAAATTTATTCCTAGATGATTTGATTGTAATTTTAACCCTTATTTTTCAAAAGAAAATCTAAAAATCATTTTATATTTAAAATTATTTTTTTAAAATTTGTCACACTTTTTTGTTTTGTTTTTAGTACTGAGGAGTATCCAAATTTAATATATTAGAGCTCAAATTTTGGTGGTCTATTCCCACACTAGTAGGTTATGTTCTATATGAAGTCAATAAAAAACCCCGTTATTTTATGTCCTCCATGTTCATGCAAATAGGCCAAAAGGGGCTCAATGGCATGCACACTTCTAAACATTAAAAATGGTTTTAAGTTCATCTTTTTGGTGAAATATCATTACCATCAAGTCTTCACAAATGTCCAATTTTTATTTATTTATTTAATTTTCTATTATTGATTTATTAAAAAATTAAATTAAATTAAAATTTTGAGGCATTTAGAATTGTAGGTAGAATAGGAATATTTCAACGTTTTGATTTTTGATAAATAAACTATAGTGAAAAAAAGAAAAGACCATCTGTGAGGATTTGATGGTGATGAGAATTCACCAAAAAAATGAATTTAAAATCATCTTCAATGTTCAGAAGTGTATGGTCCATGGAACCCCTTTTTTGGCCTATTTGCACAAATGAGGACACAAGATAACATATTATTTATGCCCTTTACATGAAACATACCCTACTAGTGTAGAAATAGACCACTAATTTTTAGCTCTAGTATATTAATCCCTAAAGTCCCAAGGCCATTTTTTTGCCAAAACCACTCAAAACTACCACTTTTGCTACTTTTACCTATGAAATAAACTTTTTAAATATTTTTTAGGATCTTGTTCTATACTTGTTTTAGATCATGTGATAAATTTTTTGTGATGTTTGATTGTGTAGATTGGAAGATATTAGCATTCAAAGAGAAAGAAAAAAAATTCTTTCAAGAAGTTGCTATGATTGCCCGCAAAACAAGAAACTCCATAACTTTTACATCACTAATCCAAATGGAATGAATCAAAGCTTCACATTTAGAAGAAAATATAAGCTATAAGAAAAAAATATTATAATTTTTATTTCAATTTTTTGTGGATTTTTTTTGTTGCTTAGTCTCCCCCATTTTGAGGTTATTGTGGCATAACTTTTGCTTCTGGGCACCAATTGGAATAAAAATTATATTTCCGGAAAGCTCATAAGTTCATCTATCTTATGAAAAAGTTTCAAAAAAATTTAGTAAAAATTGAGATCATAAGAGCCTGCCCCAAATCCATTTTGTTTCCCGTAGGGACAATGGAACTTTAGGGGTTAAATTTGGATAGTCTTCAATACTAAAAACAAAAAAACTTAAAAGTGTGACAAATAAGAGAAATTAAATTTTAAATATAAATTTATCTCTTAAATTTTTTTGAAAAATAAGGGATAAAATTAGAATAAATAAAAATATGAAAGTAATATTTTATTTTTGGCCTTGCATTTTTAATTCAAAAGTTATAGTAGAAGACAAAACCACTTTAGCAAAATCCTACCAAAATTGTTCGAATTTTCTTGCAATCACCCTCATGTTGTGTACATCTCTAATATCAATATGTACCTATTCTTGTGTTAACAATTTTAAAACATATACCTAAAAACTTTGACTCTTCATAACTTTTGCATACACCATCCAAACGATTTGTTCTTTGGTGTAGCAAAATCTCCTATTACTTGCCAATGAAAAAATATAGAAATCTCACCCATTAATAATTTTCTCTATCTACAATAAAGAAAATGGAAATTTGGGGTGTACCTACTTTAATTGTTGTACAAAAGGGTCCAAAATTTATTCAAATTGTCCATTATACTATTATGGTCAATTTTGTTATAATGGCGATATTCCATTAAAATGGCACAAAATGAAACCACTGAAAAAATGAAAACAATGGAAAGATTGTCCAAGGGGAGTGGAAATGCGTGAACTAGGAGTGATTTGAATGTACTAGGTATAAAATTGGCACATGCAAGACCCTATCATGACACTTATTCTCCATTTGTAGAAGATATTCCATTAAAATGGCATGCGGAATACTGCCATTTTAACGAAATTGACCATCATTCCAAAAAAAATCCTAATATAAAAAACCAATGTCATTTGCCGAGGTCATTTGTGATCATTCATATTTAACATTGCATTCTTATATAATCTCATGCAAGCTTAGCAAATTTTGAGTTCAAAGAACCCAAATCCCATTTTTAGTGAATTTGTTTATTTTAACTTCATGATTTTAGATGATTATATTCGTTGAAAACCTTTGATGATGAATTCTCAAAATTCAATCACATGGGTATGTCAAAAAAAATCCATGTATATGTCTTTCATTTAGAAAACATGTCATTAAATCACAAAAATTTAGTCCCATGGAATTTTATATTTTAACTTCATCTAATTAGATAATTAAATACTATAAGTAAGTTGTGTTCTACATTATGCAAAATTCTTCAAATGGTACAACAAGATAGTTTGAATTATTTTTAGACCCTAGTCCACATTGTCAATTTTTCAAAATTTGTATTTTCTATTCGATTATTAAATTTACTCTACTTACGTATGAATTCTTCATTGCCTTCCCATAGCAAAAGAGACCCCATAGAAAAGAAAGATTATGCAAAGTTTTAATATAAGTTATGAACTAAGAAAAAGTTACATATCTTATTAATATGTAGATTTTACATGATTCAATCTCATATGACATTTAACAAGTGAAGTTGGTCCAATTATTAAAAATTATTAGTATTGATGTTAGTTTGGCTAAAATTAAAAAGTTGACTAGGAAAGATGTGAGCATTATAGTTATCTATTAGTGCTCAATTATTTATTCTTTAGTATTTTCAATTGTCTTAAGGGAAATTTTTTGTAATAGAAGTCTTTAGATATTTGAATATTAATACCTAAAGTCTCACGGCCTTTTTTCCATGATAACCCATTCAAATTTGCCATATCTATAGCAAAGACACCAAAACTTCAATTTTTTTTAATATCTAACCATAGGATCTTGTATAAGACTAACTTTAAAATGTAAGGAAGAAATTCCAAAAACTCTTTAACCCTTGAACGTTGAAGGGGTGATGCTCAAAATCATCCTTTTGTATTACTATGTGAATCATTGATCAAAGAAATAGCAAAAGCACCTATTGGAAGTCAAAGTACCTTAGGAGATCTTTCCTTTCCAAACCCAATTCCAAGGATGAGTAGTTGCACTTTTGTCCTACACTCAAAGATTCCTTGTCATCCATCGGACATTTGGCGTTTGCAAGATGTTTATATTTAAAGTGAAAAAAACAAGTTTTTGTGCACCTCACTTGACTAGATTTTTTGCTTTTGAATCTTCTTAACTTAAAATTTTTGCACTATTAATTTTAAATTTTCTAGTTTTTTATGTTGAAAAAATAAGTTGAGAGTCTAATTATTTTATTAAAAAACACTTAATTTTCATTCATTAAAAAATTGTCAAGTAGAAAAAGGTTAAAGATTGAAGAGAAAACTAAACCATTAATAACTCTGAGATGGAATTGAAATACACTAATCAAAACAATGAGATTTCTCTAAGAAGAAACCATAACCTTGTGAAAATTGAGTTCAGAAATGAATTCTTCAAGTTATTTTTTTCAAGAAGATGCTCCAATTGCCCCAAAACATGATTGTTAGTAATGTTCACATAACAAATCCAAAAGCAATGAATCAAAACTTCCTATATAGATAAAAATATATTTTATGAGAAACAAATTTTCAAATTTTTTTAATCTTATGTTTTGGTTGGGTTTTTTCCAGCTAACCAAACAAAAAAATTAGGCTTACTGTGCCATGATATTTGCTCCTGGGCACCAATAAAAATAAAAATAATATTTGTACAAAGTTAATGTATTTTTTTTGTCTTCACAAAAAGATTCAAAAATTACAACGGATATTGAGACTATAGGAACTTTTAAAAAAAACATAGATTTCTTTAGTGTTTTATGTTAGTACTGAAACCCTTGAGAGAAAAAGTGTCATTGAGGTGATTTTACGGAAAGCTTTTTGGAAAGGACATTTCTTGGGGGGGACTTCTTTGAATTCATGTTCAATGAATGGTATTGGATTATCTTTTGTAGTAATATTTTCAACTTTTCTACATAAAAAAATAGCAAATCCATATAGTATATTTTAGCAACTTCTTGATTTGCATTTAAGTCATGAAAATCTTCATTTTAAAATTTGAATCCACCAAATGAAACGAAGCTTATCAAGTTTTGTTTTTACTCCAATTTGCAATATTGAAAAATTCCTAAAATTGAGTATTTGTGAACAATTTGAACTTTGGGTATATAATTATGGAATAATTATTTTCTAATTGTAAAATGACAATGTAAAACAATTTACACCTAGATGTTCTAAACCTATAGGTAAGTTTTCAAATGTTTTGAGTATATGTTACATTTGATATGAATTGTTTCACTTTTTATTCAAGAATACAAAGTAATTTCAACTTTTCACAAAAAAATGTGAAATTTTTGTGAATAATGGAAGACATGTAATCACATTTGTGAACAATAATTACAAAAAAACACAATTATAATTAAATAGATAGTTGCAAAACGAAGTTTGAAAAAATGATAATAGTCTTGTCTTTTCAAGGTTATAGATTGTTGATATGGAAGTCTTGACTACTTTGAACTTGTTAGGGTAGACTTTGGAGGTGTACGTTGACTAATAGTGCATGATGGACCTATATTTATCAATATACAAATTCCAAAAAATCCATACCTCATGGTTGTAAGTAGACCCTTCATTCCACCTATTTTGTAAGTCCTATTGGTTTTGCTCAAAAGCATTCCAACCTTCTCATTTTTTTTTAAATTCCAAATTATTTTGGTCTTTGTTTTAGAAATTTATTGAACTCTAAAGGTCTACATTGATAACTACAAAAAAACTTTTCAACACCTTCAATTGAAAGGATATTGAGGTTTTCTTTGTAGGCTTTAAGTTTAGTCCACCCGATGTGGTTCCAAAGTGAACCCTATATATGTCAATACCTAAATCTCAAAGGTCACTCTGTAAATTGACTAAGGTAGTCTCCTCTAAAAGCGATCATGATGATTCAGGAGATGGTTGCTTTTAGTGATCCTTGCATTTCAACTTCAAAAAATCGTAACTAATTTCCATGAAGGTCCCAAAAATATGAAATGACTTGGGTTAAAGTGGGTACACCCAAAACCGCCACTTTTTCTACTAAGCCTATCTACTATTATTAGACTCATCAGATTTTTGTACATGGCATTTGGATATTGTATGCAAAAGTTAAATTCTAAAAGTGATTTTTCCACATAGGTACAAAACTGATTTTGGAGATGTACACATAGTGAAGATGGCGCTTTAAGGTCAACGGCACATTTGGCTGTACCTACCTTAGATGCAATTCCATTTTTCTTCTTGCGAAAATTTAATGGCAGTCAAAGTGGCAGTCTTGGAATCTCGCCCGAAAGAGATCCCCTGTTTTCGGTTCTATATACTTTATCAATGAATTTCCTACATTGCCGACGTAAATACCTTGTTTCCTCTGGGGTCCCATTTTTTTTCTCTTCGTGGGATCTAAGGGCACCTCTACTGCACAACCAAATTTTCGTAAGTGCTTAATATCAGGTGCATTGCCAGTTGCTAATTGATATGGGCTGACTTTGCTGCCTGCACATGGGCGAAACCTGATCAAATCGGCGGCATGTAATACCGCGTGGCCCCATGCCGTCAGGGGTAAGTTGCACTTAAGCAGTAAAGGACGTGCAATCCATTGTATTCTTTTAATCAGGCTTTCGGCAAGCCCATTCTGAAAATGAATCTCCGCTAGTGCAACTTCTAGATTTATGCCCTGTGCGGAACAATAGTCTTGGAATATCTTAGAAGTGAACTCGCTTGCCCCGTCCACTCTAATGTCTTTCACGCTATTTTCTGGGAACCTGACTTGCATCCTGATAAGTTGTATAAGTAGTTTTGCAAATGCATGGTTTCTGGTGGATAATAGATTGATCTCACTCCACCTAGATGTGGAGTCTATCATCACCATGAAGTACCTAAATGGTCCTGATGGTGGTGAGATGGGGCCACATATGTCTACTTGAATGCGATGAAGAAAAGGCTGTAGTTCCTTATCTCTTATTTCTTTAGCAGGTCGTAAGATCAGCTTGCCTCGCGAACATGCCAAACATGATTCGGGTAGTTTTGATGAGATCTTTATATTTCCTGCTGCTGACTTTAAGGTATTCTTCAGCATTCGGGTAGATGGGTGGCCCAGACGGTCATGCCAGAGCCTGGCATCGTCTGCTATCTCACCTGTAAGTGCTATGAATTCGTGTGTTGTGATCTCAAATTCGATGAGGCCGTTTGCTGTATAATAGAACTTCTCAACACAATCACCGTGTTCATTGGTAAGGGTTTTGAATCTGCGGCCTTCCTTAAAGATATGAGTACTTATCTCGTATCCGCTGTTTGATACATCGTTTTCACAGAGGACCTGTCTTCTTGCAGTGGGAATAAGAAGAGCTCGTTCGGCATATATTCGTGAGCCGCCAGGTAGCACAAACGTAGCAGGTCCTGATCCCCGCACTGCTAGATTCAAACCGCTCATCGATGCAATCTTGTAATTTTCTGATTGCATTTTCGTGAAGTACTTGTCACTTTTAATGACTGTAATCGTGGCTCCTGAGTCTAGTATCATCGTAGATTGTTCTATGTCCTGAGATTCATCCATGACAGCATTCGTTTCATCATATTGTGTCTGGTCCAGATAATTGTATTCATCGTCATTTTCAGTGCGCTGTTTTTTATTTTTATCGTTGTTTTTGTTGTCCTTCCTGGTACCTCTCCAGGGTGACAAATTATTATTTTTTCTGTCTTTATCGACAACGTCATCTGGAGTCCGACAATCACGAGTAAAGTGTCGTTTCTTCCCGCATCTGAAACACTTCCCAGAGGTTCGTGCTTTGCTCTTTTTTGTATTGGTGTTTTTGTCTTGTTTACCAGGGTTCGCTGATTTTCGAGCCCCTTTTACCTGTTGCTTCCACGGTTTTCTTCTCCTGTTTGGGTCTTGTTGTTCGTCTCTTGTATAGTTAAGTTCTGGAATTGCGGTTGTCCCAGCAGGTCTCTGTTTTGCCAATTCCTTTGCAACATTATTAAATTTTTCGTTTTCAGCCAAGTAGATAAATAAGTCTCGTGAATTCTTGTATTCTCGTGCCAGTAATGATTCCCTGAGTCCCATTCTTTCTGGCCCCATCGTAGATAGTGTCTTAAAGATTATATCTGCCTCAATTACTGGCCTTTTGCAGTAAGCTAATTTTGCTGTAATTTTAAATAAGGCTAATTTATAGTTGTCAAGTAAGTCGAAATCCATATGACGAAGACTCAACCATGCTTGCCATGTCTCAGGGTATGTAATTTCTCGCATGGCTTCGAAACGAGCTGTGATTTCTTCCCACAAATCGTATGGTGTATCGTGGTGGTACATTTGGAGGGCGAGGTCATCTTTAAGTCTTAGACGGATGGCAAGTGTTGCAGTATCTCTTTGCATTTGATTATAATCTATTGCCGACTTTCCAAAAGTTAATGTAGCATCGGCTTCTCTTGCCTTCATCCGTTGTTCTTCTTCGATGGGAGTAGGTGGACGGACAATTGTGGATTCGAGCCCTTTACTTGAAAGGTATTGTTTCATATTTGTCATCCACATGATATAATTTGTACCGTCCTCTTCTAGTGGTCTGAAACCTGGTTCCGCTGGTATCGCTGGACGAGAGCCTGTATCTGTTTGTAGTGCCATGGCTCTTCTTCGATTATGGTTTCTGTGGAAGCGTTCGTGTTGTCCTTTCTCGCTCAGCTTTTCATAAGCAGTGCTGATAACGTGATAACACTTAGTCAGATCTCTCGTTGACTTGTGTAATCGATCTAGCCTTGATGCTCTAACAAATGTGGACACTCGCACTTTCTCTTCGTGGAGAAAGCTGCCTACGTACCTCGGTGAAAGCACACACACTATCTTTCCAAGGATCAGAGTGTACTATAACGTAGTTCTTGCCGGTTGGAGCGAATCGTCTCCCAAGGGTCCCGATCCCGATCCGTAACGACGGTTGATCTGAAACGGCATTGCTATAGTAGACCGTGGACTGTTCACGACTATGGACGGAACAGTACGATGACTGTTCACAGACAGTACACCGTAGCCAAGCATGTCTCGACAAATGAAAATTATTTTAAGGAGTTTAGCTTCCTCGAAAAGGCAATCAACTCTTAAATGGTCGCTTTAAGAGCAGATTACTTTAATTTAATTTAAAGTTGTCACTCAAAGTATAAATTAGTTGCAATTTGACTAAAAATAAAAATATATATAAATTAGAATATTTCATGACATCCATTTTAAATTTGGAAGGGTACAAATGTACATGTTTTATTTTAGGCAAAAAGATTTATGTTTCCTATGCATATAAATGTGTGAAAATGATTAAAATTGAATAATTAGTATTAAACTTACTTGTGCCAATAAGAATTTATTTGTTTCCTCCTCTCAAATCCGATAGACAATAGAATTTATTTCTAAAATTAGATGTCAAAATTTGAAAAATTATTTTTGAAAACTAATGTGTAAAAAAATTATTTTTAAATATTTCTAGTTCTTGCATCTATTAAACCTTATCTTGGATAAAAGCAACTAAAGTTTTTGCAAGAAATGCTAATCTTGATCATGAGATATGGTAGTCATTAAACCTCACCCAACTACAGCCTAATCCAATTTGGACCTACACATTCAAGTATATTAGCATATTGGCATGCATGCATGCATAAATAAATAAATAATTTTTTTTACACAAATTTTTTAGAATTATATTTTTTATATAATATATACTATTTATCAACTTTAAGAATTTAAAAATATTATAATACTTTTACAACAATCAATTTTTTTAATTTAAAAATATTATAATATTTTTATAACAATCAATTTTTTTAGTAATATTTATAACATCATAATATATTTTCATAAATATTATTAAATATTATAATATATCCTATTCATCAAATTTAAGATTTTAAAAATACTCTAAATTTTTTGTTATTAGTACAAAAAAAATCTCAAATTTGATAAATATAAATATTGGTTAGGTAGTCAAAGAGTTTCAAAGCAAATTTTTCTACCAATCACAAGCCTTTAGCATAATGTGGTTAAGAATTGGCTATTGAGTTTTGAATCTTGTACCTTCTTTTTACTGCAAGTGCACTATTGAATGACATATTTCTACTACTATGGATTATATGTGGCCCATCTTTGTGTATTTTGATGACTCATTCAATTCAATATGCAAATGTCAACATGTTGATTTAAGGTAGGAATACCATAAACGGTTAAAATAAGCATTTCACCCTATAAGATGTGGAAAATTCATTGAGAAATTCAGCTCAATGTGTGCAAAAATAAGGATGAGGAAGAATGCAAAAATAAATAAATCTTAAAAAATAAATATTTTATTGAATATAAATGTGAATTCTTCATTTGAACCCCATTCTTGTCTCATAGCTTCACCTAAAATAGTTACCTTTGGAACTTGTTCCTAATAAAGTTTAAGCCAATCAAAATTTCAGCAAATCGAATATTATTCAAATCAACATCAAAGCTAGCTATTGTTGGTTTTAGAACACCCTATTGTGCCATTAGGAGGGAAGAAGAATTTAGATAAATATTTGAAGTTGCCTTGTTGCCTCATTCAATCAAATACATATCAAACTATACTTTACATTTTTATATTTGATTTGAAGGTTTGATCTTTTGTTGATAGTATTTTAAAGTTGGTGAGAGCAAGCTATAGTCACAAATGTTAAATTTTATAGTCAAATAATAATTCCAAGCTCAATTTAGACGGCTTAATTATATATAAGTTAAATTTTAGTGACCATTGTTAAGTTGGTTTAGTTGATATCTTGGTTTAATTAAAGACACAATTATTTAGAAGGCATTTTTGTCTATCCTTTCATCTATATATGGGTCTTGAATGATAAGTATCCTACACCACCAAGAGCTACTATAAGTTTTCAAGAGCAACCAATGCGAATTGAAGATTTTTTAAATACAAATTTATTGAGAGAATTAAAATTTACTAGTCATTACTAATTTAAAGGAATTCAATTTTTTTTGGTTTCTAAAGCCTTCAAAGTTTGAAACCTTTAGGATGATTACAAGCAAAGATTTACCTATGTTTTTGTTACAATGCACTACTTTGCATTGTTGTAAGAACTTTGAAAATTCTTATCCCAAAATGAAAATTGAATTTAGGGTGGAAGAAAGGTTTAATTTACAAATTGGATATATAACTACATTGAAAAAATTTATCAAACAATTTCTACATGGTATAGATGATAAACTATACACTAAAAGTGTACTTTGTTACATTTTGTACTTTATATTTAGAAATCTAATCAATAACATTTTAAGAAAATTCAATTTTCTTAAAATAAGTCTTTACAATTCAAAGGTTGTAATTTTTAAGAACAAGGATATTTTTCTTTTTTTTTAATGTGCAATTGATAAAAATTGTAAGATTTGGATTGTAAGTTTTGATGAAGGTTATAAAATAGCTATGACAAAATGGGGTGAATTTTTAGTACAATTTTTCATACAAAAATGATTATTCTAGTACAAAATTAGTACAAAGAGGGCATTTCATGTTCCTTGGGTGCACTATAAGAAATAATGTACCAAAGTGTGTAATTAATTGACCTTCACTTGGTCTTCATTGATAGTATTGGAAGTAGAGAGTCCCTAGTTTTTCAAATAAATGTACAAAAAAAGAATATTCAAAAATTCAAAATATTATTCATAAGGTTATTGGAAAATTTTTAATTTAAAAAACTTAAAAATCTAACATAAAAAGCTTGCAATTGCAATAGCTCATTGCATGATTGGAATTATTGGAGTCTTGATAAATAGGGTATAAACTAAATTTGTTTGAGTTCATTTTTACATTCTTTTCAAATATAAAAAATATGTGTTTGAAAGTTAGAACTGGATTTGACTTATGTACATTTAGTTTTTAGTAGCATGGACCTTACGGGGCTAAGCCGAAAATTGGATTCTAAAGAATGACATTCACAAAAGTTTTCAACATGACCACTCAATTGTTTATATCTTTTATCATTGCATTTTTTCTTTTTAAGCTTAACCTTTAAACGTCTTATTGGTTTAGGGATTCTACAAGACTTAAAACAATGTATATTTATATTATTAGTCAAAATGTTTAACACCTTAGAAAAAAATGTTTAAAATTTGAAAACAGATGAATGTAATCATGTCCCAAATATATAGAGTCTTGTTTTTTCATTGATATATATATTTTTTCATTGACCAATATTCAAAATATACAAAAACAAAATTGTACCTCAATATATAACATTAATATTTTGAGACTATCTGTGGTGCACATACATGTGTATGGTCTGCCAAAGACCTTTAAAGATTAAGGATTAAAACTACCCCAATATAATAATTACTAGACATCTAGGGCCATATTTCAAGATCCAATAGTCATATTCATATCATAGTGATGTAGATAGAGTTTTGTATGTTGTAGAAGAAGACAATTCATCTGTGAAGTTTTTTAACCTCTAAAGTCCAGTGTCCTTACATGGGACAAAATGATTTCAAGTAGGCTCCTATGATCTCAATTTTTACTTAATTTTTTGGAAACTTTCTCATAAGATAGAAAAACTTTTGAGCTTTGGGGGAATATAATTTGTTTATTTCATTTGGTGCATGGGAGCAAAAGTTATGCCACAATAACATCAAAATGGGGAGATTGGGCTGCAAAAAAATCCACAAAAAACTGAAATAAAACTTTTAATATTTTTTTCCTTGTAGATTATATATTTTTCTATAAGGGAAGCTTTGATTCATTCCATTTGGATTAGTGATGTGAAAGTTATGGAGCTTCTTGTTTTGCAGGCAATCATAGCAACTTCTTGAAATAATTTTTTTTTCTTCTACTTTGAATGCTAATATCTTTCAATCTATATGGTCAAACTCACAAAAAATTTATCACGTGATCTAAGACAAGTGTAGAACAAGATCCTAAAATTAGATTCTAAAAAATATCTAAATTTTTTATTTCATAGGTGAATGTAGCAGAAGTAGTAGTTTTGAGTGGTTTTGACAAAAAAAATGGCCTTGAGACTTTAGGGGTTAAAAACATGCTAAGTTACAACTAGCAATGGAAAATCTACTAGTGTGCAAAAAAAATTAGAGGGTTTAAAATACAAAGGAGAAGATAGAAGATGGAAAAGATAGAACATGGTTGTCTCCACTAAGCCAAGAATTAACTTTTTCCATCTTGCATGGAGTGAGGTAGAAGAACCTTATTCAATTCTTTGCTCTTATTCCATTTCCAATAAAGTGCACCTACATTGCCCCTTTGAGTCTTTTTTCCATTCCCAAATCCCAGTGCATTCTCCAAGTTTGAACCAATAGAATTATTCAATTTCTCCAAATCTTGCCCAAGGGCTTTATATTAAGGCTAGATTAGAACTACAACTCATCGTATGTGGCCCCTCATGTGGCATGGTTTTGGCACCAAACCTTCCGGCCCCAAGGGAACAATTGGGACGAGGTTTTGGGTGTCATGAACTCCCATTTAGGGCTAGATTAAGTCTGGATTGGACTTCTCTATTTGATCATACAAATTTCCACCATCTATCAATGCAAGGGCTTTTGTTTTCATTTTTGGTACATGATTATTAATTGAAAGCTTAAGAAACATCCTCCAATCATTTTGAGAGCACTGGAGCTAAGTTAAAGAATATGATTATTTCTTGTTTTTGTACAAAATGTTGTGAGATGTTTATTATCAAGCATGTACTAAATCTTAACTACATTTATGTATAGTTAATTGTTCTATACAAATGTGTATTTGGTATATATATGTATAATTTCTTGTTTTGAGATGACTATATGCATGATTTTTTGTTATAAGATGTTTATTTGGAACATGCTTAATAATATAAAAAATTTGTACATTTCTTATTTTGTTTGTTTGAATATGAGATGTTTATTTGGTTCCATTTATTGATTTGTTCCATCTACATGAAATGTTTATTAGGTTAAGAACAATGTTTTTTGGTATAATTTTTTGGTATGTTCCATCTACATGAGATGTTTATTAGGTTAAAAACAATGTTTTTGGGTATAATTTTCTAGCACATTTCTTGTCAAATACAAATTTGTAAATGGAAGTCATTATTGAAGTTATGCCACAGACTTTGACATCTGTGAGGTGATGTGTGTTTTTACCAATTCTAATGACAAATCCTTGAAAAAAAAATATAATGAAGAAAGATTATGGTACTAGAAATAACATGTACAATAAAAACTTGATTTATATTTAAGTTTTATCATAATAAAAATCTCCATACTTTTCTTTAAAATAAAATTAAAAATGTAGATTTAAAAAAGATGTTTTCTCAAATTGTGTATTTAGTTGTGTGATTATTTTCAAACCCCTGTAGTGAAAAGACCAAATTTATTTATTTCTTGAAATTCTCATGAAAATAAATGACAACTATTTTGGGGCTACAACTCTAGTTTCAATGTCAATTCTAGTTTCAACATTAAGAAAAAGGAAAAGGTTTGAAAAAAGTAATAAAACTCTCTCTTTTATTTTTGGAATAGAAGAAATAGGAAGAAAAAGGGAAAAAAATGAAAAAATACTCTTTCTTTTATTTTTGAAATAAAAAAATAGGAAGAAAAAGGAAAAGATGAATGTAATATATATTTTTGATTGAGCATTAAAAAAATTCAAGAGCACATGAATTAGAAATTGGGCCCTAGAATACATTAACTAGGGTCAAAGTGATGAATTGGAAATTTGGTCCTAAAACTCAGACTCACCACTTTACATTATGTAAGTCTGGAATGTTGAATTGGGGCCGGATTGAGGGCAAATTGGGCCACCCTAGGGGTAGTAAGGTAATAGGTTCATAAATCAACCATTTAAGAATTGGAACTGATTTTTGGGGAGGTGAAACTTCTTGAAATATTTTTCAGTAAATTATCCTTGAAAAACAAGAGGAATTGACATTTAACCCAAGTTGTTTCATATGTTTTGAAGCTTTCTGGAATTTATTATGAATTTTTGAAGTTCAAATGCAGTAGGCTCTAAAATTGCCCACCTCCTGAAATGTACACTATCTGTACATTTTTGATAACATAAAAAAGCAACATGTACGAACAGTGTACACTTTGGGAGTTGGGCGATTTTAAGCCTGAGCAGCGCTTTCTGGACCTGTAACCCGGCCAGAAATCTCAGTAAATCAAAGCGGTAAGGGAGAAATTCGGGTTTCTCCCCCGTCGATGCTGACGGTACACGGCACCGGCTCCCTCGTCCCCAGCGTGCCGGGCCCGTGAGTGCTCCGAGCCTCAGCCTCGGGAGTCCGGGCAGCGATAAAGTAAAAGGCGCGGGACGCGGGGGGCGCGGGGGGCGGGGGGCACGCGAGCGAGGGTGTGCTGGTAAGGTCGTGTAAGTATATAAACCGAGCCAGACCCCGACAAGCCGGAGAGCCAGCCCGACCGCGGCAGAGAACGAGCGAGTGTTCCGTCTCCTCCCAGCTTGCCTGCCTGCCTGCCTGCCTGCCGTGCTGCGATTGTTCAGTTGTTGTACGTACGTTCTGTTGCTCGGGTTGAGACCCCATGCTAAGCTTCGGTTATGGACCATGGCCTGCCTTGTTGTGGGATGTAAATACAGTAAGCTCATATGATGATGATGATATGAACAACTTCCACCTCCAGCCACCGAAGAATAGGTATGTGAACTAACTTAGGAGATATACACTACACCACATACATGAACCACTCAACCCTTTTCGTTGTTCCCTCCCGTCCCTCTCTCTGCAGCAGCAACTGCACGCGCACCTCTTTCGCCGTCCCAAGCCCGCTCGCACTGCGACCATCGACCGCAAGCCTCGTCTCAAGAGGAGCCTCGCCCTCGGGGAGAAATTGGGGTTGCGCTTCGCATCGCAGGCTCCGCAGAAGCGGGGCGGAGTCGGCTGAATGCGTAATTAGGCACAACCCTCGCGCCAGGACCCCCCTGAGGGCGAGCGCCATCATCGGTGGACGCTTTCGGGCATGCTGGCCGGTAGGGTGTACCAGTCACTGGGGACCAAAAAACTTAGTTGGGAGAATTGCGTGCTCGCTCTTGATTCTGCATCCCGTGGATTTGCCTCGGGGTTCGCTGCCGGTCGGTTTTGGGGTGTGGTGTGCTTTTATGTTTTGGGGTAAAGTCGTTTGCTCGTGCTTTGGTTGAAATTCGAGGGAAAGGACAGATTAGGGGATAGTTTCGGGGGGCCATTGCGGGTGCGGGAGAGGGATGGGGATGGGGATGTGGATGTAGTTCGGGATGTCGATGGTGATGTCGCCATGCTGCGCCCTCCGCCATAGCCAGGTGCTTTGGCGATGGGAGGGTTTCCGGGTCGGCCTTTTTCGAGGGCTTGATCTGTCGGAATTCGACGCGACAAGTCTTCATGGCTTTGTGCGCATTGGGAGGGAGTAGCGACATTTGCCAGGGTTAGCTTGATCTTCCTACCGCTGGTGTGGAGACATTACCGCTAATTGTTATGTATCTTTGGGGGTGTAGGACTGGCACGACGTACCGATGGGGAAGAGGCGTCGACTCCAAGAAGTCCAAGATACCGGCGAGAGGGCCATGCTGCGCTAGTCTGTGTTAGGGTACATTACTACGGAAATTGGCTCGACGTGATCAGAGTAGGAGTTGCGACACTCAACTCGGCGAGTCGTAATCTTGCCAGGACTCATTGGTTGTTCTGTGAGTAAGTCCCGCAAGTTGCCTTGTAATACTCAATTTGCCCATGTTATATGCTAGGGTTAGCGGAATTTTCATTCGCGAAGCCAAGGAGGACGCGTTTTTTCTAATCCCTAGGAATGCCGGGGTAGGTCCGCAGGATCGGTAAGAGGATCGGTGATATATCTGGGGTTCTATGCGCTAGCGTTTTCTCGCGAGAGCTCATTTCGGAAAAGAAACGGAGATTGTAATATGCCATAGTTGTTGTGCGCGTGACCTAAAGTGATCCTATGCAGAAATTGGGGTGGGCTTTGCGAGGAATCAGCACGAGGGCTGCGTAGTAGTTATTCGAAAGCTTGCATTGAGGGACAATCCGGATTATTCTTCAGCCTGAGTAGTAGGAGGCACTGACTTGATGATGTGGACACTCTAAAATTTAAGTTTTTTGGGAGACAATAGTAGGAATAGAATTTCCATATGTTCTAGATATATAGGATCTGAAGGATCAATCCCGAGCTTTTATTTTCACTAGTCTAGAGAGGGATATGTGAATTGGCGATTGTGGTGCTTCTTTCGGAATGGGATCTGTTGGTATCCGGCTCCTCTCTGGTCCACTTGGAACAATGTCATATGCTAATCATGCTCGGAGGGTTGTAGCGTGGATCGCATACCTTTAAACTTTAAGACATCTTTAATAACTAGCAGTTCTGACATGTTTGGTCATGGCATTGGAAAGGTTACGTGCAAGGAAATCAGACTATGCTGGTTGTGTTCTGATTCTGGTGGTGGTTGTTGCAGGGCTGCAGGGGCCTGCAGGTGAGGATGGGATAACATGGATAAGGTAGAACCACGAGCTGGTACAGCTCCTCAGACTATTGCGAGGCCATGCAGAATAGCTATGTATCGGCCTCGAGAGAGGACCGTGCAAGAGCTCCTCCGCCATACCCAGAAGATTGCTGCGCCAAGGGTACGTTGGCACTCTATTTTTCTTAACGTTCCTTTTGCTTACCGAATGTTTGGGACCGTTCTCAGAATATATGCACACGTCCCTTCCTCTTGCTTTGAAGAAAGTCTGTTGAGCAAAATATATTGGAGCGAATTTCTGAGTTTCACTTAGCCGGTTAGGCCTTTACTGTATTTGGTTTCTACATTGCTTTCTGTTATCCGCGTGATCCGCTCGTTAATAGTCTCCTGTTTTGTTATTATTATTTGCTCCTTTCGTTGCGTTTGGTTTGGTAGCATGTTCTGGATGTTTTGAATAGGAGATGCGTTCTTGAAAGTTATCTTATCTCATTGGTTGATCACTACTAATACTGAACGTTGAATGGCGACTGATTTGAAGTTCATTATCTCTTGGATGCTGGTACCAATTGGAGACCCTAATTTTACAGTCACCCAGTCTTACTGGCCGTGGACTCACCTTCATCAGCATTGTAGTCAATCTTATTGTTGATGGAGGTACCATTCAACATTCCCGAGATTTCAGCCTTGGTGTGAATTGTTGCCTTGCAGCCATCGCCTGTGCACACTGATGGAGCTCGTATGCAAGGTCCGGGTGTGAAGGAGGTAGTGCACTTTTTAGGCACTAACAAACTTGCAAGCATGGATTGTACTGATTGCTGATTGGAAGAGGTGGTCGCAAATTTTCAAATCCATTCCAGCCAAAATGTGTTTTTTGGCACTAAATGCATATGTGCTATCAATCATAAAATCCACCAATGGCCGTCTAGGTGGAGCACATTTATCAAGTTAGTTTAATTCTGGCCTAGTTGGAGTCATATCTGAGAACATTCAACGGCTGTTTATCCAGGAATGCTGTACTTGTTGGGGCATTGTTGCGGCAGAACAGCTTCAGCAATGTAGTGCCTGTGAGTGTTTCCTTATCCTGAGGTTGATTAATATTGCATGGTAGATCAGAAGAGACTGATCACCCTCTACTTCTTTGTGGCAAAGAGCTCAACAAACTTTGTCACCAAATCCCATTTATTTTTTTGCAAGGATTCTTGTTGTCATCATTCTGGAAACAAGATTATAGTTTACAGAAAACTAATCAGTATAATATAATATTACTTGGTACAATAATAGAGTTGACAATATTAGAGTGTCTTCTCCTTGGTTGTTCTTTACAATAGGTAGAGTAATTGTAACTTCTAATGCGCCTTTATGATAGTTGTCACTTCTAGTGTGACTCCTTGAAAAGAAATCAACCATGAACGGTTGTATCTAATGGTATCCTTGTCATATGTTGCTTAGATAAGTAGGGGGTCCTTTGATTACACAATGTAACGTTCTTTCCGGAATTATGTTATCCTTAAATACATACTGTAATGGAGGTGAAATGCGATAACTTCAAATCAGACAACTGGAAGTTATTGATGACTTGTGCTGTGTCTACATCTTACTTCTTACCTTTTTTACCCCCCGTCTTGTTTCCTCTCTGGCAGGTGATCGAGGATTCCATACGACTTGCCTTGACCCGCTTGTAAATGTATGTACTTACTCATAAAAATCTCCAGCATGCTTCACCAGCGTTTCTGTATGTGTTGATTGTGTTGGTACAATTTAAAAAAAAATTGGTGTATTGTCATTGATTTCTCAAATATATTAGAGCAATTTAGGTACTTGTACCGATTTGGGTGGTTAGTGGGAATGTGTCCTTGGTTTTGAACTTGCTATTATTTTTTATACTAATGTTAAGAAGTCTGACTATGTGCAGATTGTTACTCCTGGGGGGCATTGGTGCTGCGGTCTATGTGATGGTTACAAGAGTCGGGGAGAGGATACTGGAGCAACAGACAAAACCCCCGGTGATAGTATGACAAGTAGTCAAAACACAGGTGGTCAGTGGAATTCAACTGCTTCCGGTGGGAAGAAAAAACTGACGCACACTCGTGGGTTGAAGGAAGTTGTCCAGCAAGAAGAAGCTAGTCTTGAAGATAGCAAGTGGTTACAAACAGCATCTCATGAAGGTAAGCTGTCAATGGAAGACCTTCCAAATTCGAGTCATACCTTAAGTACTGTGGGTACTGAAACTAGCAAGAGTAGCATTGACCGCGTTGCTTCACCTGGGGAAACAGGTGAAGCAAGCAGGAGGAGTAAACGTGGTCGTCCGCTCAAAAGTGCAGCCCAGGTTCTTCCTTTAAAGCGTCGACGGGCTGATACTGGAATCTCTAAGGCCAAGCATGATGACGGGAAGGCACCGTCCAATGTTCCAGAACCTTTAGGGGAGGTTGAAGAAGTGGCAGTAGAGTCTAGGGCGGCGCCTGTGTTACCTACATCTAGTTTAAGTATCGACCGTCCTGCAAGTGTCACAATTACAGAGCTGCTTGACGAAAAAATCCCCCCTGTTGTGGTCAAAACTGAAAGCAATGTCGCAGATGTGGACAAATTGGGAAGTAGAGCGGTTTCAATCAATGACGTTGACAAAGGGATTCAGTTTCGAGGTACCAATTTGAAAGATTCAGATGGGAGCTTCCAGTCATTGGCTATGAAGGATTGTTCTCCAGAGTCAAATGCGGTGGTAGCCCTGCCCAAGGTTCCAGATATTAGTGTGGTCCAGGTGATGGATTCTGGGGACTTCGATGCTTCTCATAAAGGTGAGTTTGCGGTCAGTAATTTGTTAGTTGACATTGCCACAATGGCATTTGTTGCGAATAGCTATACTACCGGTGATTATGACGGGGAAGCCAATCAGTTTGGAATACATCCGGACGTGCCCGCTTCTGGTGGTCAAGCAAGAAGTTTTACATGTGAAATGCTATCTGATTCTTGTGTCTTAAACGGGAGCTCTAGACTGCAGATTGTTAATTTTGTATTCCTGCTATCTTAGTCAAGTAAAAGAGAAGAATCGCATCTGATATCGATTTTTCATGTACTGGCAGTGTCGGAAGAGCAAAAGCTACAAGATACGGGTGTTGATACACTTGAACCATCCACAACACCTTCAAGCATTCCACAGAATGCTGGTGTCCAACCTTTGGGAAATGCTGTAGTGTTGGAAGGACTTGTTTCGGAGCAACAAGTGAAGGAGCAAGCCTGTAAGAATGATCCTGTATTTTCTGGAGAGATAGAAAAGACTGTGGCAGCGACTCATACGGAGAAAGAGCCTCTTTTGAACGAGCAGCTTGCCTTGGATTCCACTGGGAAGTCTAACGTGGAAGTTACTACGGGAAGAACCACATCATCTGCTTCCTTGCTTGTTTCACCTTCTCCTTCTGTCAAACTTACTAGTCCATCTCCTCCCTTGAACAATTCTGGCCCCTCTGTCTTACACACTTCGTCAGTATCTACTGCCTCGCCATTCGAGGGGTTTCCGTCACAATCAAGGGATGTCGTAACTTTTACTTCACCTGTCACTCCACAGTTTTTAAAGCCTGCTCTTGAGCAAGGTGGGGGTGATGGAAAGGTTTCTTTAGTCGCGAAACCACTTTTTAAGGCATCTAGTTGTAGCCCTAGCCCCAGTCCTTCTTCTTCTACTTCTCCTCCATCCAAACTTGAGAAATTTTTTCCGAGCGGTTCTTCTCCCCATGTAGAAGATAGGCAGCCATCTTCTGCGTCCTTGCCGCAGCCTTTAGCGGTCTCAAGCGTATTGCCATCTGACGTTAATGTTGGAGAGGCTCTAGATTCTCAGTTATCTAATCTGGTCAGTG
The DNA here is from genome assembly GCA_947034895.1 of Rhytidiadelphus loreus. NCBI lineage: Eukaryota > Viridiplantae > Streptophyta > Bryopsida > Hypnales > Hylocomiaceae > Rhytidiadelphus > Rhytidiadelphus loreus. The sequence goes on from OX344765.1 coordinate 50,498,416, forward strand.
GACTGCCAGTTCCGGCACAACGAGCACGAAAATGGCCGCAAGCCTCTGTTGTTGTTGTTGATGGCAATGGACTTGTGACACAACCAGTCCGTAAACTCAAGGCTCAGACCATGGAACTTCCTCAGTCAGGGCGTGTCAGCAAGGAGCTCAACAAGTCCTCTGTCCGTGACCAAGGACATGTGAAAAATGTGCTTCCAAAGGTACTGGAAAATGGTACTATTAGACTGGAATCTGACGAAGCCCTCTCTGGTAGATCCAAGGAATGGAATCCAGAGGACGACCGAGATGGATCACCAAGCAACCTCCTTGTGGAAGATGTACATCCTCAAAACCTATAATTTATTGTTACTCTGAGTTTGTTTTCGCTATCACATCCGATTTTGTGAGTTCATTGTCAGAAGGATTGAAGTTGAGATTAATTAGAGAGCAATGACGTATATGGTTTGAACTCAACGTGCTATTGGCACACAGGTCAAGGTTTGTGATACCTGCGGTAACGCTGGTTACGAGGAATTGCTGGCTGTTTGCAGTGGCTGCAGCGAAGGTGCTGAACACACGTGAGTATTTTTACCACTTTGCATTCATCTCAACCAAAGATTAGTGTGTTTTGCATGAACAAACAACTTTTCTGCTGACCTTCCGCAGGCGTGCATCGCGTCTATCATTCCTTTGATTTTGTGGCATTTAGTAGCAACCGTAGTTCACCACAAGTCCTGAGATTTAAGCTCTGAAAATCTCTTTGCCGAGGAATTATCATATACTTGACTCACATTTTTGAGATCAACCGCCTGTAACGTTCACTTCCACCTTCAACTTCTGTTAATTACAATCCTGTGGGATATTTGTTTCTGTGAACGTGTCAGTTATTGCATGCGGTTCCAAATGGATTCCTTGCCGGAGGGGGAGTGGTTCTGCGAAACGTGCCAAATGAAACAAAGACAAGGAGGCCCGAAACTTCTGGAACGGGTCATCGCTCCTTCCAAGTCACTGAGCCGTTCGACTTCCATAAACAACCGACCCAAACCTGTGTCTATGCAGAACAACGCTCGGTCCCGCCTGACAGAACGGCTCAATAACAAGAAGCCTCGCATGACTCCTGTTAGGAAATCACCCTCAAAGGCTCCTATTGTACAGACGCCCGTTAAAAGATTATCCAGCGACCTTCCTATGTCTCCTGTGTCTAGAAAGCTGCCAACAGAGAGCTCCACTTGGGGAGCTTCTTCTACATCACCCCCATCAGCATTGCCAGTTTCAACGTCTTCTGCAAAGCCTTCGCTTACGAGGGAGAATACTTTCAAGTCTGGTCCTGACACCGGGAAGGTGAAATTTTTGGCACCGTCAGCAGTCGCCAACTTCTCGTCTAATGCTCGAGCAAATGTTGCCAAATCTGCAACTGCGTCCTCACAGCCTATGAAAGCAGGTACCGCGACTCCTGATTGCTATACCTGTAATCCACTATATTTCTGACATTGATTTGATTTGGTTTGTTGTTTTTAAATAATTTATTTGAACTTAAATCGTCAGGGTAATTTCTGTCAATTGTGAATGATGTCAATTTTTCTTTTTGCTGACGAAGTTCTATGTCTGTTACTTACAGCTGCAGCAGGGCAAGCTGGTAACAAGAGCAGCAGGTTTGCATCACTGAGCAGCATATCTGAGTCGAGCACTCCTCTGAACAAGTCAACAAGCCTGAATACTTCTCGCGCGTCACTGACGACACCACCAACTCCAGTGCTTTCAAAATCTCCGTCTGGTAAACTTTCGGCTGACTACCCGGCGCTTACAAAGTCCTCTTCTGCTAAATCTTCTGCCGATTTCCCTTTTTTATTAAATCCGAACTCGAGGCAAGGGAATGGATTGAAAGTCTCTGGACAGTTGAAGAGCAGCCGAGATGGTGCTGTTCCGGATGGAGTTTCTTTGGCTTCTAGTGGCAGAGAAGCTTTGTCGTATGCTTCTCAGGCTTCGGGTTCAAAACTGATGAGACTGGGAAGGAGCGCGAGCAGTAGTGGACTTAGTGGTGAACCTCGTCCCTCGCCTGACACCCCTCGCCCCCCACTTGAATATGGAAGAGGTCCCCAACGTGCAGGGCAAACCGGGGAACCTCGACCCTTCCCGGACACCCCTCGACCTCCCCCCGAACATGGAAGAGCTGCCCAACGTTTTGGGCAAATTGGTGAACCTCGACCCTCCCTAGACCCTCCTCGACCTCCACTTGAACCTGGCAGAATGGCTCAGCGTTCAGGGCCAGGTTCAGGTGTGGCAGGTATGGCATTACAGGCTTGGACTTTCGTATACTAGTAGTATTAGGTGTCTTTGTATGATGCAGAACCGCCGCTTAATTGTGATGGAGGCTAAGCGTCTCATCTGAAATCCATACATGCCATTTTATCCGTTTGACCTCCTAGGGGATCCTGAAATTTGTACTTATCGGATTTAAGCTTTTTGTAACCGCAGGAATGGGACTCATACAGGATGCTTTGAAAGCTGGTGGCAAGGACAAGGCTTCATGCAGGTCCGAGCCAGCTTCGGGGGTTGGATCAGCGGTGGCTGGAAAAGGAATATTGGAACCTCCAGGGTTTGCTGGGAAGCAGTCAAAGCCAAGTACCAGTGTTTGGAGTGCACCATGGTTAGGAGATTCAAACTCCACACGGTGTTTCTCATGTAAGACTTTTGGACATAGTATCCAGGACTGCCCAAGCCGTAATTTTTCAGCTTCGGAGCAGAAGACCACGAGTGGATTATGTAATTCTCCGGGCTCGAGTCCCAAGCCTCCCAAGAGCACAAGGGAAGCAGTTCCTGTGTTCAGTGATATTGATGCACACGTTCCTGCGGTGGGATTGAAGGCTGGGAATGAAGTTAAGGGCAACTCTGGACCAGTCTTACATGGGTTACAAAGCGCTGCTGAATCGGTTCCAGCGAGTGGCAGTTCGGATTCTGAGAAATCAAAGCCTCTGCTTCCTTCTCCAACCCCAACTGATCTTTACAGAAGATCGTCAAGTTTTAAGAGTCATGAGACTTCGGCTGTCGGCTCTAAGATTCCTTCCTTGCTTAATAGTACCTCGTTTCAGCAGTTGGTCACTGGCCAGACTCCACCCGGGGTCTCACCTGTACCAAATGGGGACATCTCTTCACATAAACAGGGATTGAAGGCAGAGTCTGGAGGGGGTAATCCGTGGATACCTGGTGGGGCATATGACAACGAGGGCCCTCCAGGAGTACCCGGTATAGAGACTGCACAGGTCGATTCTAAGATTGCAGCTGTGCCAAATAATGTCTCGCATTTGGTAAAATCCGAGGGTGGTTCTCCATTAAATCCTTCGCAAGTCACTGCTTCAAAAGTACCGCAAGGACATGCCGTGCTGCAGCAGCCCACAGAAGCTGCTGCAGGTGGTCCTACGCCTCCAGTTTTGCAGCGAGTACACCCCCCTGCCTGGGCACCTCGGTCACATTGGTTGGAAGGGCTGCCTCCACATGCTGTACAAGGCCAGGGACCAGGACATGTTGGCTATCCTTCTGGACTAGTCCAGAGTTTCCCATCACCAGGACCTGTCATTTATGGCCAATCTCCACCAATGTCGTACCTTCCTTCACCTCCGCAGCCCCTTCCTCCATATGCTGCCGTTGCTCCTCCCCCTATTCCAACCCCGACACCACTTCCCACCTCAGCTGCTCTATTTGATGCAGCTGTCCCAAGTGCGGCGGTTGCTTGGCGGTAAGAACTATCCTAAAGTGGGTTTTATTTTGTTTAGGACATCAATTAGTCATACTTGAAGTTGTTAACAGTGAGCGCACTAGGAGTTAACCTCTCGAATCTTATTATGGACAATAAAGAGGAAGACTCGCATTAGAATTTATATTTTCTTTGAATTGTTTGAAGGACAACCTAGCATTAGAAGTCATAACGATTTTGCAATTATATAAGATTAGCTAGAAGAGTACATGATAATTATAGTTTCTATTATGCCTGCATGAAAAGAAGTCCAAAATGAACGGGTTTGTCTGATGATGTCCTTAAAAGTTGTTTTCTTTTATTCTTTTACTTGTATTGGATTAGATGCAATCACTCTCTTACAGTTTCTCGGTTCTTGTTTCACAGAGGTGCTTTTGAAGTGAACGATGGGCAGTCGACGATTGTGTTCGACGAAATACTTGCACATGTTTCTACTAAGGCTGTGGCCAAGGTTCACGAGGTTGCAACAGCATTGCCACAACAACTGCGACTGGAGCAAGTTCAGCGCTCCTTGGATCTGGAGACCTGGCCACGCCAGTTCAACATTCGACCTCCTACCGATGGAAGCATTGCGCTTTATTTTTTTGCCGATAATGGTGAAAGGTATTGTCATTTACATTTAGCATTGAGGCCTTTCCAACTCTAGAACGATAACCTGATGCTACGTTTAGATAACCCTTCTTGTGTTGGTGGGGGAAAAGTACTTAACTCTTTAACAGATCAGTGGAGTTGGTTCTGTCACTTTATTGTCTGAGATCTTTTCTAACTGAGATTGTTTCTGCTATACCTTTGCAGCTTTGAGAAATTCCGTCATAACCTGGTGGAAAAGATGGTTTCGCGGGACCTTGTTCTACGTGCTCAAGTGGATGACGCGGAGCTTCTCATCTTTCCATCAGACAAACTCTCTGAAAAATTTCAGCGTACGATATCTGATTTTGGAACATTTGGAATGATTTGTCACCTGTCTGCTGACTGCTGATTGGGTCCAGATTAAGTTGAATGGGTATCCTCATTGGATAGATTCTTCTGTTGTCGGAAACTGGCATCAGCAAATGCTTGACGTTGAGTTGTGTTACGTATGGGATGTGCTTGCTTCGATTTCTTTGGAAGTGTGTGTAGTTATGATTGTGGAAATCCTCTCCGATAGAATTTGGGATACAGGACTCTTGAAAATTTTGAAATTATTTACTCGATTTCTAAATGTGTCGCGTGCTGGTATGATGAGATATATTTGCCTCTCTAATTACAGGGTAAATCGTATTATAGATGAACATGTGTTGAAGTAAGGTATGTATAGGTACGTTTGAATTTTTGAATTTAAGCGACGTTTTTGAGTTCAGAACTAATCTCATTTCGTTTTTTTGTTTGTATAGGCTGGCATGGCCACATGTTTCTTTGGGGGGTGTTTCGAGCTAAAAAGCAGGCTGCGAAAACAACGTCAGCTTCAACACTCGTGGTCAAGGGACCTTTGGTGGCATCCCCTTGCATTGAAGTGGCAAAAATTCCACCATATATTGTGCCAAGTGCGGCGTCTGTTTGCAGTATAATATCGAAGACTAAGGACCCAAATGGTCCAAATATTGGGGACGAGAATACCGGGGAGGTAGACATGGAAGTTGACATGGAGGGGGGCAAAGAATTTGGGGTATCTGACAAAGCGGTTAAAAGGCCTGACAGTGCCAATCCGCCGGCCACTCCTCCATTGTCCCCAACAGGAGCAAGCACAAGGACGCTTGCAGCAGCTCCAGCACCAGAGATTCTTGCAGGAGGAGAGGGTGACAAGGTTCAAGGCAAGTCAGTTTCTATCAAAACAGATGATCTCGACCTGCCTCCTGGGTTTGCCCCAACCCTGGCTTTGCCTCCTACTCCGGGGACCCTGGAACCGCCCACTTCAGGGTTGAGTTTACCTCCTGGATTTGCAAAGAAGATGGAAGCACAGAAGCAGGTACTAGTTCCCATCAAGATTTTCTCGCTGCGTCGTGTCTTGAGTTGTCCCTAATGTACGCTGTGCTATTAGTTCGTTTCCTATGCTTGAACCCTAAGGTAGAGGCTACTATCTGCGTCACTTTAAGCATTTTAACATATATAGAAGTGTAATTTTTGGCAGATGTATAGAGTTATGGAAAGATCTTTGGCTACAAAAATTAAATCTGTTGTGATAAAAATTTAATTGCTATGTATGAATTTCTTATGCAGATTCAAAGTGGTAGACTGTAGACCATTTTTGAACGAATTGGATACACCTGTTTCACTCGAACATCAGTTGCCATAGACATTTTGCTAAGTCATGCTTATACAACTTTGCGAATAAGTCCAACCTAGTGCTAGAGTAAATGAGTCACTGTTGGTAACAGGAATAAGATTAGGAGACAGGATTAGGTCCTGATGGTTTTAGTACCCACTGCGGTAGTTGTAACAATAGTCGAGGATGTTTTGAAACGCTTACATTTGTTATTTGTAGATACTGGGGTTACACTTACATCACTGTTTTCAAACCTTCATTCTGCAGGTTGACCTGGGGAGCAGTGCGGATGCTGCGGATGCTTCAGAGATGGGAGGCGTGAAGTTGAAGCGCAGTCTTAGTTCTGTGGAGGTCGTAAAGAGCTCCAATACACTGCAAGCGTCACCTCTGTCTGCACCGAGTCCCCGAGATAATGAAGGCAATGCTCCTAGCTCACGCCCCTCGACAACCAAACGCTCTCGTTCCCTATCTCGATCACCCAGTCGGCAGAAGGAGAGGGACAAAGTTAGGGACAAGTTGTGCGAGAGGGTGAAAGAGCGAGAGAGGAGGGATATGGAACCAAAGCATGGGCATGATAGGCCTCGGGAGCGGGCTCGGGAGTTGCACAGAGACCGAGATCGCGACCGAGAGTACGAGAGGGAGAAAGACAGCAGATGGGATAGGTCGAAGGAACGGGAAAGGCCAAGGCCGAGGGAAAAGGATCGGGGTAGGGAAAGGGAGAGAGCAAGGGAGAGAGACCGAGAGAGGGAGCGCGAACGCGAGAGAGAAAGAGAGAGGGAGAGGGAAAGGGAAAGGGAAAGAGAGAGGCTCTCGGAGCGGGGCAAGGACAGGAAACACAGACCGAGAGACAATGACCAAGACCTGGACAGCAGACCAGGCAGGTACAGGCGGTCTCGGTCCCGCTCGAGGTCGAGAACTCCGGCCAGGAGGAAAGGAAGGTCACGCTCTCCGGGCTCTGGGAGACGGAAGGGGCGGTCTCGAACGCCGCCGCGTCAGAGGAGTCGGTCCCCCTCCGCTTCTCGAAGGTACCGGCGGCTCTCGGTGTCTGGTTCCGATTCCCAAGATTCACAGTCGCTGGAGATCCTGCAGGGCTCCGCAATGGCTGGAACGAGGTCGCGCAAGACCGAGAGAGAGAGAGAGAGCTTGCAAGGGAAGAGGAACGCCTCTGACAAGGAGATGGGGGACAAAAGCTCTCGACCTCGATGGAAGGCACGGCCAGTGGATGATACGCGATCTGGAAGCGCAGGGGCCAGCAATTCCAAGACTGTGGGCAGGTTGGGTCATCCCAACACTGTGCCGGTCTCACGGTCGGTAACTCCAGTTCTAGATATGAACGAAGGGGTGAGTGAGGCTTTCTCAGCGGAAGGGGCTGCTGCGTCCACTTCATTGCCGGACCTCAATACCGATTCTGTGGAGTCCGGGGTCGCATTCCATGATTTTTTGCCTGCAGATGAGAGTGTGCCATCCAGGGAGCCCGAAACGGCCAGCCCCATTGCGGAGCAGACCTTCTTCCCTGGCGTAGCTCGTGCAGCAGCAGTCATGCCTGCAAGGATGAACTTGCGACCTGACTCCGAACCACCTGTATCAGCAAGGGAGAGGTGGGGCGCTGCAGTAAGCAGCCTGGGCTTTGCAGTGAGCGGCCCACGTCTGGAGTATAACAACAGCACTATTCCGAGATCCTCTTCCGGGTATCAGTTTCTGCACACACCCCGACTGGACTCGGACTCTGTGTACAACCCGAACCCGGACTTGGAGCTGGCCTTAGGGGGACGTGAGAGGTCTCCAGAGGTGACGGTACCTTTACCTCTGTTTGCAGACGGGCATGCTAGAAGTCGTCCGGATTTAGGCTTTGCCCTGAATTCCAAGTCCCCTGATCTGAGCGTGGGCTTATCAACCCCTCACTCTCACCCGCACCCTCACCCTCACCTGCACCAACAGGGTCCAAGTGGAGGTGGAACTGCTTCTCTGTCTTTGAGTCTGGCAGTCCCTCAGTACAGGAAAGAGGGCAACTCGTGGGTGGAAGTGGAGGAACGTGGTCGTGGGTTATTAGTTTCCGATGATGTGGACTTCGCTCTGACTCTGTGACTGTGACTGACTGACTTGGGGTTGCGGTGCTGACTGTGTATAGTAGGTGAAATAAGTGCAAGGTTGGGACTAGCAACTGACCTGGGACCAAGTCCATCGGTGGTGGTGGCTTGGGTGGTTCGTCACGAATTTGTATCCATTGTCCCCGCAATGATTCACAATTTTGCAGTCTTGGGACAGTTAATATTTGACCTGTAGATAGTTACTAGGATAGATGACAGCCTCATTCAGAAGCACTTGCGGTGGCGCCCCTTCTGGCGGACTGACTATGTAATGTATTTTACGAGCAGCGGCTTGCTTTCTGTTTAAAGAACGCCTTCGTGGACAACTGGGACTCATTTGTGTTTATCGACGTTGCAAGTATCATAATTCAATCGCTGTTTACCCTTCCGCCATGAGAGAAATCGCTTCAACCCTCTATGCATACCTTACTTCGAAGGTCTGGCATTGATCACGTTGCTTTTTGATCCTTCCTGGCGTCAGCATTTTCCAATGTTGTGCAGGTCTAGAGACGTGGTCAATACGGTTGATGTGCGTTTTCCCTCTATTTATTCCTGTCCATTGAATCCAAGGGAAGCTTTCATGACACTGTTAACCCGTAGAGGTCCTGCATCCAAAACCTGGATGTGACTCGGTCTCGATTGTTGCTTTCAAAACATCCATTTTCGTGTTTGATTTAAACCAAGTAAATGAACCTTGACAAGTGTGCTCACTGCATATCTTCTTATGATATTGGTGAAGCTACTGTATGCCTAGTCGTTGACTGGCAGCTTTGCGATCCTGTAAGTCAGAAGCCAGGTCTCATCTTTCTACAAGTAAGGTAAAACAGCTCGTTGTGGTCAGAATTAAGGTAAACCAGCCTATGACAGGCAGATTGCCTGGTTTGCCTTGTTGACATATTTGAAATTTTGAATTTTTTTTTCATATAAAGGCAAAGATGAAAAATTGGTAGAACAATTGAAATTTTATTTTTTTGACAAAGTATGAATTTGTTACAGATTTTTGAAGTGAACTAGCCAGATGGCTCAAAACAGTCTGTAGACTATCCCACAACCATCAAAAACTATACCCATGGTGGTCATCAAACCACCCAATGCAGTTACAATATTTCCTAACATGGTTGAAATATTTTCTAACATGGACATGACAGAAAGGAATAAAAAAAGTTAGTTCCTGTAATGAATTACACTAGAAAGGGACAAGTTCCTAAAACAGTCTCTAACATCTCCATCACCATCATACAAAACATTGATTTCAGCCATCAACCTACCTAATAAAGTTTTGCTTACATTAATTAGAAAAAACCTGGCACAGATTGATGGAAAACTGTAATGGGAGATCTTATAGATGTCTGTATTAGGCACTTGGACTGTCATAGGCTGGTTTACCTTAGGAGTTTAGCAACATGCTGTTGCTGTAATTTTTCAATTTTTTTCCCAAAGTATGAATTTTTTATGAATTTTTGAAGTGTTCAGTGCATCATGACCCAAAAGAGTCTTTAGACTACCTTGAAGGCACAAACCAACAAAATCTGAATCCATAATGCTCATCTTACTCATCTAAAACAATGTGTAAAGCAATCACAATATTTTCTAACAATGAATGCACATTGAAAATTTAGAGTTCTAAATGAGGTTGTCATCCACAAACACATCATGCCAAGATCATATCGTGCCAACATGAGAGATAGCATGCCATAAGTCAACAAAGAACCCTGTAATTGGCTAACAATCTAATCACACCAAGGCTCAATAGCACTATTTATATTATCTCCATTGGCACAAGACTGCATTGAGGTTCAACCTCAAAGAACTCCAAGTATGAAGATATTGAGTGCTAAAGCTGCAAAGTTTTGGACTCGACAAGGCAGCATTCGCATTATTTGTGAGCGATGTCTTGACAGACCTGTGATTGAGGCTTCTTTGTTCTGTGCTAGAGGAAGAATAGAAGTGGGTGATTTGGTCATCCCTCGCATTGTTGTCATATTGAGAAACAAGGGCCAGTGACAAGGGGTCAGTAGGCACACATTCTTTGGACATGTTGATTTGCCCACTTTTTCATTGATCTTTGCAGAGTTGCAAACCCAAGGATATATTTTTCACACCACTTGGCAATGGGAGCAAGGTTGGTGGTTGGAAAAGGCATCTAGTATTTGAGATGTACTAACTTTGGGCTTTATTGACTACGAGGTACCACACACCATTTATTCTAACACCATTGAGGGTCAACATGAGGTGTGACAATATTATTTGTAAGTTCAAAGTTGGATTCCCCTCGACGGACAAGATATACTAGAAGTGGTGTACCATTTGTAAGTGCTACTATTCCCAAGTCATTGGGAATTGTTGGAGTGTGCCAATTCGATTTAGAAGCCAACGACCTTTTATTGGTACTTGAAGTCTGAGTGAAGTAATACTGAAGACTAGTGAAAATCAAACAGATTGGGTGGAAGACACTACAAGTGATGATGGTAGAGATTTCCACGTTACTATGGTAAATCACATAGTAAGGTCTATTTATGCTAAATCGGGTTTTGCTTGGGACAAGATGGCTTCACCATATAGTGGTGCCAACTGTGGGGTATGACGAATCTCAAGTGCCACATGCACTATGGAGATTGATAATTTTCAGAGGGAATTCACTATGTGGTGTGAGCTTCAAAAATCATGCAACATGGGTTTTAACCCATATATGGTATAGAGGGTACTATTTGGGTGCCATGAAGGAGCACCATTGTCAAATTATGAAGAATTCGAGCTAATTTACTCTACCGAAATTCTAGCATAGCGGGACTACAATGCCTCAAATTATGCTAATGTAAAGGGAGGAGGGCCAAGCATTGTACTACCGGCTAGCAAGGGGAAGAAAGAAGGGGACACAAGCATGGAAGACCCTGAGGCCACCGTGACTATATCTACTACACCAGTGGTAAACCCACCACCTTTCAACCCCATTGCACAATTTTTCATGCAATTGTATCTGGATTATCAAGGCCAACGAGTAGACAAGATGAAATCACTTAGCACATTTGCATGTGGAAGTAACAAATCGTTGTGAGAAGCACATTCAAGACTGAGGCAGTTAATATCTGCTACTTATGGAGTGACTAAACAACAAGCTATTCAACACTGGTATAGTATTTTAGATAAGGAATTGAAAAATCTTGTCCATGGTGAAGCCTTAAGGCTGGGTGTTCCACCTACCATGAGGTATGTATTTGAGACGACCGAGAGAATTGAGATCAATCTCTTGGAGCAAAAGGCTGCCATGAGATTTTTGTGCAAGGAAGAAAACCCGCCAGAGAAGACCAAGTCTGCCAAAGCTAGCATACCAATTAACACGGCAGATGCGGATATTGTATATCACGGATGTGGAAGAATTGGTCATCGCTGGCGGAATTGCAAAAAAAATGCAAAGAAAGAATCAGCCAAGGTTGGTGGTTTTTGTTCAGGTTGTAGCGTCAAGGGCCATGGGGAGGCAAGTTGCTAGAAAATACATCCAGAACTCAAGCCCAAAGAGAACAAAAATACTAAGGGTAGTGAATCTAAAGAGGCCAAGTCAACGGGAAGAGAGAAGAAATCATGGAAGGCCTAGTTCACAGAGTTAGAGACCAAGATGGCAGTAAGACTACATGTTATGTGGCATGGCAGACCCACATGGGACGCTAGTGGATGCCTTTGCGCTAACACATGATAGTAGAACCATATTGCATGATATGCCACGAGGTGCAAGTTTGGGATTGGATCCACAACGAAGTGAAGTCAACCGCCAAATTAGACTTCCAAAGTCATCTGCACTAGAAAATATGGTGCCTACTTCTTTTATGGTGTTACCAATTTAGAATCCAACCGATTTATGAAGAGCTTCAAAATCCAATGTAAATGACCAAGGTATGGGCATTGTGGTTGATGAAGCTACCATTGTGTGTCATGCTCCATTGTTTTTTGCAATCATGGTTGCACATTCGCAATTTAATGTGGTTAGAGTATTCTAATTAGTATCTACCATATGTGAAGATGGCACCTCACATCTTCGACATCATCATAACGCAGTTGTAGAGTCAACTCACTCTTTCTGATGCCATTTACTTGCTCCGTCCCTCCTATAAAAGTATAATCGTACACGGACAAGTTTCTTATGTGTCCTTGGTCAAACCCAAGCCTTCAATTGCCGACCCATAGAGCATCAAGGGTTGAACACCGGAATCCAATAGTACTCATTGAGGTGCAAAAACTTCCCCTTTGAACCCAACAAGGGTTTATCATTTGGCCAAATCATATGATGTTTTGGTAGGGGCTATGGTATTATATCCTATGGGATTCACCTTGGACTTTTGGGAGGAGACAACATCATACAAATTAGAATGGCAAGCAGAAGATGGGCACAAACACTACAAGGGGAATTCTATCCGCAGTGACAGATATTTGACAAAAATTTGTCAAATGCTTTGTCAATTAGGACGTGTTGATTAAGATGTCGAATTAATAGAGTTTTGTCATTTCTTAGTCAATTTAGATACCCCATCATCAATTTTTAATTATAGTAGTGTTGGAATATTTCAAGGTTCTTGAAGGCATTTCCAACTGATATTCAACCGCATTGTGAAAAAACAAATTTTAAATGCAATTTGCATTTCTTTTAATTCACAAAATCAAACCCAAACCCAAACACTAAATAAGATTCATACCCGAGTACTCATACCACATTCACTCCTCTACTCACTTTTGTAATTTTAGAAGGATACTGCTTTCGCAATCGATATGGGACAATGGATTTTGTATGGACAACAAAGATCGGACTCTTTGAATGTATCAACGGCTGACGATTTTTGTTTTTACATTTGATCTGATGGCAAAGCAAGATTTAGTTTTTTTTCCAAATTCAATCTGACGGTAGACGATTTTCCAATGGGGGGTTGGAGGGAAACTCAAGGCTGAACTTTTTTTTATCAGATAGTCAAGAAAATTGATGATTTTTTTGTTCAAATTATTTCTAAACAACAAATTAATTAAGCTTTAACACTTAAAAATATTACTAATCAAAATTCAGCTTCACATTCAAATCTACCTTCTAAAGCCTTTGACTACAAATGAATTGAGAAGAGAAGACAAGTCCTTTATACAAGAAGGATAGTAGTAGGTAAAACAATTCATATGGGAGATATATGAATTGGGATTAGTAGGATCTCAACCGTTTATATTTAATTCAAAAGCAGGAATTTTGTTCAAAGTGAAATTTGAGACCTCATTTAGGCATAGTAGAATACTTTTTTTCAAAAACCTTTAAACTAAAAAAAGTTGGGAAAGAAATTTAAGTTTCACCTCTAAAAATCCATTTTAGATTTAGATCCTTCACTCAAAAGTTATGAACAAAACTCAAAGAGGATTTGGAAGGGACATTATTTTTTTACATTGTTTCTGAATTTTGTCTATACTTTTTATTGGAGTATCTAAATCTGAAAAGGATTTTTGGAGATGAAAATTAAATTTATTTACCAACGTTTAATAGTCTAAAGTTTTCTAAGAAAAAGTATTCTACTATGCCTAAATGAGGTCTAAAATTCCACTTTGAACAAAATTCCTATGTTTTGACAATGAGTGGTCAAGCTCTCATCTTCAAATTATCCCATACTTTTTGAGAATTCTTGATGGACAATACATTTCACTATAAAAAGAACCTCTCAGTCTACCCTCCAATCACAAAATTTATTTGCCTAAATTTTTTTAGTTGGCATTTGTACATTGCCTACACATGTCTATTGTCAATTTAGACAATTATGTGTTAAAGTCTTGTTATTTTAGACTTGTTTCTCTTGTAGCATGTCTAAATTGACAAGAAATGATAGATAATTGACATCATTTTGACCAAAAAAAAAGGAAATTTATAGTATCGTGTTGCATACTGTCATTTTAGACAGTTTTGTGTCCAAATTGTGTCATTTTGGACGTGTTTTCCTTGTAGTGACAGCCTATTGTCATTTTTTTTTTAAACTGTTAAAATCTTGTCATTCCGGACCCATTTCCCTTGTAGTGACTCTTAGTCCCAGGCCTCGCCTTTTCCCGACTCTCCTTCCTCCTTTCCCAATGCAACTAAGGACAAAGGTTTGGAAGGGTTGGTGGGGCAATTCATGCAAACATGGCCCACTTGTCCGCATCCCCAATACTTTCTTTACTTTTGATAATCCAGACGCTCAGCAGCCATCTTTGTTAATGTAGTTGTTCCTCAAATAGCATCAATCTCCAGGGGAGTCGGTCCCGAAGTTGCTAGACTCGCTTGAAACTGCCCACCATGTTCATGTGCATTTGAAGAAACATTGGAGGGACATGACCTTGGCGTTGTGTCTACAATCGCTCATCAATTCTTGACGTCATTGCCATTCATTCATGAAACTTTCGTGGTTGTGCTTCTGTTGTGGAAATGGAATCAAGGACCTCATCTTTGAGCCCTCCTCGAAAACGCGCCACTAAGCTTGCCTCATTCCACTCGACTTGCGCAGCATGCTCATTAAAGGTTGAAATATAATTTGCCATGAATCCAGTCTATCTAATCTTGCCAAGGCGGTCTTCAACAGTGCTACGACAATCAATCTCCCCATGAACTGCTATAACCGCCTCTCTAAAAGCATCATAATTGACTAATAGATTATGAGGGCATCCCTCATCTAATGCTTGTAAAATTGGCATTTCCAATTTTGTGCCAACCCTGTTATGTACGATAGGACATAAACAATTTTATCCTCATCCATGGCTTACCTTGAAGACTAGCCGAAGTTGGGTGAACCATTTGTAGACCTCTCCTCCCTTCTTCCGTGAGAATTTCTGGGGTGGTGCTACCTTTGATTCTCTGCTTGTTGATTCCAAAGCATCAAAACCTCCCGCTCTCTCGTAAACATGATCAGCCACCCACGCAGGTACGAAAGTAAAGCAATTGATGTGGATGCAATCGCTAATTCAGAGATTTGTTGTACTAGATGTGGGATGGCCATCTAGAATACCGATTGAATTTGTTGTTGTATGAATGTTGCCAATTGAGAGCTTGGCCCTTCCACTCCTGATGGCCCTCCTCCTGCAGCGGATTCCTTTTGGTCCATCCTTTACAAGGCCCACAATAGGGTGGATTAAACTGCCCAATCAAAACGCAACCACCGCAGATTGAATCTCATCAGTGAACCTACACAGTACATGTATCACCTAGACCAACCACCGCATATCCTCCATTTCCAGCAACCTCACCAAGATTACAACGCTTCAACATTTGAGAAAAGTTAGAACAACTCCAGCGGCACCAAGGTTCATGCGTATGCTAGAGATTTGCAACATAAAAATTCATTCACACCAATCAAGTGCCAACCCTAAATTATCTCCACACATTCTCAATCATCAGGCGACATCAATTCTCTTATTCACTGCAGCCGCAAGGCTCAAAACATACCCTAAGGAATATTTCTACACAAACAAATATCCAAACTCATATCCTAAGAAATATTCCATCTATATTCTTATATTCCATCTATTCTTATTTCATATCCTAAGAAATATTTCTACTCTAACATAACATGGCTACAATAAAATAAATCGAATCTATAATTATTCTCATCAAATCATACACAACAGTCTTGGAACGTGGACATGATCAAGACTTCGCATAATGTCAAGGTTTAGGATTCAGGATCAAATTCCTGTTGATGCTCCATTCTACTTCCTTCTTTACTCAACTGGAGGCCCACCCAAGTCCACCCAAGTCCACCCAAGTCTCTCCTCTTTCCCTAATATAATTCCAAGATTCAATGCAAGCATAAACAAAAATAGTTCATTGTATTGATAGAATGCGAAGTGAGGGACAAAGCTCCCCTCAATGAGCTTTAAGGAAGACAACCTAACCACTATAACGTCCTTGCCTTGTAACCGTTAGTGATATCCGTCCAGCTGTTACAACCTAGTCGTAACATAGATGAAAAAGAGAGCTTCCTAAATTAGAAGTATAACTTCCTAGACTAAGAATAAAAGTTAGGTAGTAGTATATAAGGATGTCAAGACTAAGGAGATCCTTAGTCTTCACAATACATCTTTTGTATTTTAGTTTCTTGCTTTAGATATTCTAGCTACTTGTTTTTAATATATTTATTGTTTTTGCTCTTGTTTATGGTGTCATTTACAAGATTTATGTTAAAATTAATAGATTTATGTTGAAAGCAACAAAACAGTGACCAAAACAACACGACCAAATCAACAGAATTCTGTCAAAATTCCTACGTTTTCTACTAGTGAAAAGCCACACCAATGTTTAAATTCAAACACTTGGGTTAGGACCAACCCTTTTTTGGGGGTGAAATGGAGCCAAAAAGCACCATTTCATAATGAAATTTTTTTTTGCCAGAAAAGCTTCAATCCAATTTAAAATATGGATGAAATTGTCAAATTTGGATGAAAAAGTGTATGAATTTGATTGAAAAGTGTTTTATGGTACAAAAGATGGATGTACAAAGAAATAAAATGCTTCACCAAATTTTAAGTGATCATCATCCTGGCATTTTTTCAAAAACAAAAACAAAAGGGCTGGTTAGGACTAACTCAAGCGGGATTTTCTCGAACTTAGAGTTGGAAAATCTCTCACAAAAGCTTGTTAAGGTTAGTACTCAACACCAAAGGCTCAACTACAAATTAAGGTATTCCAACAATCTCACAAAAAAACATGTGCTAGTTAGTAGTAAAGGCAAGAAAAGAGTAGAAAAGAAGTGACTCGAACAACAAAATCCAATACAGAAGTGTTGATTTTTTTTTGCTAAAAAGGTCAAGTTGACTTGGACATTATCTAACACCAAATTGTTCATTGATTTGTTGATGTTTTTGTTAGTTTGGTCAATTTTTTCTTAAAATAGTTTTTTTGGAAAAATCCGGATGGAAGTTCCGCCTTGCAAGTAGCCACCACCATGAGGGTTTGAATCATGGACCTCATGGTTGAGGTCCAAGGCTCTACACCATTGAGCCACTTAGAAATGTTCATGTTTTAGAAGGAATTTGTATTACATTTATATTGTTTTTGCATTTATATTTTTTTCTTATGTTTTGTAAAAACAACAGACTTTGGTGACCATTTTGGCACAGTAAAATATGTTTTCTCTTAAAATTTGAACCAAGAATAGTTAGAAAATCAAGATAAATTTCACCTCAAAAAATCATTTTGAGACTTGAGGTCTTCTATCAAAAATTATGGACAAAATTCAGATAAGGTTCTTAAAAATGTCAACGAAAAAGTCCATTTCATCCCCGCTCTGAATTTTGCTCATAATTTTTTATTGGAGACTTTAAATCTCAAACGGATTTTTGGAGGTGAAATTTAGCTTAATTTTCTAAATTTGTTTAGTTCAAAGTTTTTTCAAAAATTGTATTTTCCTGTGCCAAAACAGTCACCAAAGTCTTCTGAGTTCAAAAAACACATAATTGTGAATGATTAAGTTTAAAATTAAATGAAAGTTGTACATAGAATTGAACCATGGGGATTTAAACATTGCCCAAATGACACAAACTTGTTTAAAGCTTTTGTAAGTGTAAATGAACAAAAAATGTTGAGTATTTTTGTTGATTTGGATGTTGTACTACCAAAAGTAACAAAAAAATTGTAACCGTTTTGTTACCTTGTACCAAATCAACAAAAACTTGTGAAACTGGTCGATATAGTGCCCAAATTAACAAAAATTTGATGATTTTTTGTTGATCTGCACATCATTTTCCACTAGTGTATTTATGCAAGGCAAGGCTTTCCAAAGGGACCCCAACGTCCTTTCAAAGGAGATTAAAAAACACAACAATTAGTCAAAAACTTTGATAGCAAAACAAGTGGTTTTGGCAAAATGACCAAATCCAAACAATGCCAATGAATTTGGTAGAAACAAAATACAAGTGAAGAGGTTGCAAAGAGAGAGGAGGAAGGGGCCTTTTAAATTTGTCCAAGGCCCCCATCTCCCCTCTAATTACCTACATCTAGTCCTAAGTAAATAAAAACTAATGAAATTCAAATTCTACCATGATTGTTGTGGATTCTATAACTTTTGGAGAAAAGATCCAAATGCCAAACCAATTGCACCATTGTCTTCAAAAGACTCAAATTAGTCAAGGATATCCTCTATTTCCTACTTCTAGGCGATTTTGCAATTGAAAACTATCATTTAGCAAAGCAGTGAAAAAGGTCCAAACCCCAATTAAATGCCACATTTAACTACTTTTGGACTATTCAATGAATTATGGACAAAACATCTGGAGATCTCTGGATAATAATATCAGGGGATCCCCAAATGTTTATTTAGATCTCCGAATGTTTTGCATTATCTCCTGATGACTAGTTTTTTTCTCTCCCGATGACCATTACTAATTTTGGACTTTTTAAAGTCCAAAAGTAGTTAAATGTGGCATCAAATGTTAGAGTTTGCATTTTCTCAAAGTTTTGATTAGCCAGGGTGGTTTAGAAGCTTTGAGAACGTATGAGAAGAGTCCAAGTTGACTTTGTTTAGACACTATCAACCTACTGCAATCTTTGTAAATTTGTCAAAAGTTGTTGCCGCCACCAGTTAGGGTAATTTTTGGTGTCTAAATGTCATGAAATTTGGTTGGGTGCTTATTTATACTAAAAAACACTATCCTAATTTTTAGTAAGATTTTACTGAGACTTGAATTTTCTAATGCCTAAAAATACGGTTGACTTTCCATGGAGTTACCTTCTACAATCCAGAAAAATACAATTTTTTTGAGAATCCCCTAAAAAGTCTTCTAAATATAGGTTCAAGTTTTCAATTAAACTTGAAACTAATAATAGCACTTGAGATGGAAATTCCTATTTCTTGATTTTAATTCTTCTGAGGAGGAATCATTTTTGAAATGGAAAATCTTGGCAATTTGGCTTCATTGTTACGCTCCTGGCATTTTTTTAATAAGAAACACCTTTCTTCATCCCTCAATCGCCCGCAAACTGAATTCGTGGATTTTACTTGCAATGTTACATTTGATGGTGTTTTTTCCAACTTTTTCAAATTGAACGATGCTCCGCTATGAACTCCTAACAAGATTCCCAAGGCTTTTAGATGACCTTTAGAATTCCTAACTAATTCTTTTTTTTTCTAGGGATGTCATGTATTCTTGATGTGGTTAAATCCTTCAAAAGTCTATTTTAGGTGTTTTCACTATTTGGCCATCAGGGCTCAATTCTATTCCTAACTTACAAATGACCTCTCAAACACCTATTACGACATAAAGTTTAGCAAATGGAAGTGTTTAGAGCATTTCTAGACTTTTTGCACCTAAAACACCATATTAGTAGGGACTTCCACCCAATATGATGTTAATACACTTTTTAGGACTTTTTGAATAGAAATACTCATAAAAATGAGCATTTAAAGCAAAAAAAAAATTCAAGGTCTAGGTGACAATTACGGAGCTCACACAACCCCAAAATAAAAAAATGTCAATACTATGGAAGTATGCCTAGAAATATGACTCAAAGTTCCCCAAACATGTTCCCTATGTTCTCTATGAAGTATTTTGGTCTTCCCAATGGGCATATAGTATACGCCCGTGAAGTATAAGGTTTAAAAATGACTAGCAATCATATTTTGCAATCATATTTTTTCCAAGGTGTTGGCCTCCAAGAATATGATTATGAGTAGTTACTAGTCATCTCTAGTCATATATTTGCAATCATAAAATATCCATTTTCTTGTAGTGATTGTATACAACGCATCTATGTTTTTTTCGATGTCTTTTAGAACCTCATTGTCGCATAGGACATCAACTCATTTAGCTAATGACATCCCAACGTTATTGGGAATATCTACCTCAATTCTACCTCCCATAGTTGCAATCCCATCTTAGTGCTCTTGTTTTGAAAAACATGCGTGTCTGTTGCTAACATCCAAAAAAACAGGGGTTTAGGGCTAAACCCTAAACCCTGACCTCTTGTATTTTGAAGAACGCTAATATATTCCAGAAGGTTCTTTACACCTTCAAGTTCTTCAAGCTCATTATGATTTTCCAACTACTAGACATTTCGGATTCAACAAGACATTAAAATTCATAATTATCTCAAGATTTTTGGTAGCCTCATATGTAGAAGGCTATCAAAGATTTTGTGTTCTCTTGTGACTTGTTCAAGATCCAAGAATTCACAACATTGACCATGTGGACTTCTATAACCATTACCTATCCCCCAACAACTTTAGTCTTCGATTTCTATAGATTTCATTACTAACCTACTACCATCAAATTCTTTTGATTTTATATATGTTATTGTGGACCCACTAACAAAGATGGCACATTTTGTTCTTTGCAACAAGACAATCACTAGAGAAGGTACAACACAACTTTTCTTCGACAACATTTATTGATAGTATGGATTGCCAAAGATATCATCTCAAACCGAGGACCGTAATTTGTTTCCAGATTTTGGCAATCCCTTTTTAAGATTTTCAAGGTGGATGTCAAACTATCTTATGCTTTTCATCCTCAAACCAATGGTCAAACCAAGAGTGTCAATCGAGTATTGGAACAATATTTGCATTGCACCATCAATTATCAATAACATGATTGGACCTCGTATTTAACTTTGGCTAAATTTGCATATAACATCATTCATGCCTCAACTTGACAAACGCCATTTTTTGCTAATTACGGATATCATCCCAAGTTTGATGTACTGAATATTTCAAAGGCAAACAATCAAATAGCCAAAGATTTAACAACATGGTTATTAAAGTTCCAAGAAATCATGAAGCTCTCACTACAACAAAAGCAGTGTTCTATGATTGCAAAATATGATTGCAGTGAGTCATAAAATCGAAAAATATGAAATCAATGTAGATGATTCCGAACATGACTAGGTCCAGTCATTACCCATGAGTCACTTCGAACATCAGTCATATTGGCAGTCATATGGATTTGGGGATATAATTAGCTATAATTAGCCATATTTTGCCAATATGGCATATACGTTGACTATCCTTGGGGCTTGACTTTTTCTTAAGCTACTCGGGCAAAGAAAAAAAATCATATGTAGCATATGACTTCGTTTAGTCATATTTTTGGTTGACGTGGAATATGACTGTATTGAGTCATGTTTTAGTTGACGTAGAATATGACTGCGATGAGTTATATTTTGGCTAACATGGAATATGACTATGATGAGTCATTTTTGTTTGTTGATGTGGATTGTGGAATATCAGTTTTATGAGTCATATTTTCTGCTATGTGGAAAGTGAGTCATATTTTTAGATGATGTAGAATATGGATATAAGTCTCGTGAATCATATTCTTTGCTAATGTGAAATATGATTCTTATAAGTCATATTTCTAGTTGACATGGTAGTTAATGTGGATGTCATTAGTAATTTTATGACTGACCGCAATTATATTTTGGGAAGTACAAGGTGATATTTTGATACATAGAAGTATAGGCATTATATGACTACAACTAGTTATATTTTGGCCAATATATATTGTGAAATGTAACTCAAGTAAGTAATATTTTGGATAATTGAGAGTCATATTTTTAAAATTTGTTTGTAGTTTGTGATTGGGGTGATTGAGGTCTAAAATAGATTTAATTACAAACTACAATTATATTTGTCATGCATTTTAAATGAATATGACACATTGCAATTATACATCAAGATGATTTAACAATTAAAATAAAGACTTTATGTAGTTAAAAATACATACACATGATTTTAGAGATATACAAGAGACAATCATATTGGAGAGGGAGAATACAAGAAGGAATGCAACTCTCTTCATTGACATTTATTGGCCAACAATATAAAACATTTATGTCACAATGAATCATTCACAAATCCAATAGGGCCTAGGTTGCAAGTAGCCTCCAACAACTTTGTTTCAACTTTTGGTTCCTGCATATACAATTAAAGATATGAGAGGTTAATTTTAGTGAATAAACAACAAAGCTCAAGCTTTTAAGGTTTACAACAACACAAAATATATAACACAAGTTTAAAGTAGCAAAAGAAATAAAAAGAAATAAAAAGTAAGAATTAGAAGTAAGAATAAAAATGGTAATGAAGGAAAGAAGGAAAAAAAAGTGGCAAGTGCTAAAAAATAACAACAAACAAAAGTTAAGATGCAATAAGAAATAACACGAAGCAATAACTAAGAGGCAACAAGAAATAACAAGAAACAAGAGTTAAGAGGCAACAAAAAAAACAAGAAGTAAGAATTAAAAAGCAATAAGAGGAAACAAAAAGGAAGAACTAAGAAGAAGAAAGAATAAAATGCAAGAAGAAGAAACAAGATTCATCAACTAGAAAGCAATAAGAAGTAAGAACTAAGAAGCAAAAAACAAGTAACAACAAGTAAGAGCTAGAGCTAACAAACAACAAAAGGCAAGGAAGAAGAGCTAAGAGAGAGTGGCAACTAAGGTTTCAAACCCCTAAAGAAGTGATAGCTAGGGTTTCAAAACTTTAAAAAAGTAGTGATTAGGTTTGAAAATCCCCAAAAAGAAGTAGCTAGGATTTCAAAATTTTAAACAATGACTTGTTCATATTTTTTTTGAATTGCCCATATTTTTCTTGGGCTATCCAAAAATAAAAAATGTCATTCCCATGAAAATATGACTAGCAATATAACTCAATGTTCTCCAAATATGTTCCCTACGTTCTCTATGAAATACTTTAGTGTTTCCAATGAGCGTATAGTATACGCTTGTGAAGTACAAGGCCCAAAAATGACTAGGAGTCATATTTCTCCCCAAAGTGTTGGCCTCCAAGAATATGACTGTGAGCAGTCACTAGTCATCCCTAGTCATATTTCTTTAGTCATAAAACATTGCTTTTGTTGTAGACTTGTAGTGTCTAGTTAGAAGATGTTGAAGCTCGTTATAAGGTTTATGCAGATATACTTAGAAAAAAATCATGCGAGGAATCATATAGTCACTTGAAGTTTTGATCTTGTTTACTATTCATCTTTGATTAGCAAAAAATGAACAAATTTCCTTTAATTAGGAAGACAAATTGTTAAAAAGAACAAATAATTAATTGACTTCCATTTGGAGTAATCTTGTGAACCAATTGACAAGTAGTTCCTAGGAATTAGTGGAAGGCCAATAAGCAGTTAGACGCTAGTAGTTTAGTAGTTACTTTTTCTCTTTCTTGATATAGCCAAACAATTTGTAATTGTAAGCCCCCACTCTTTTGATCTTCAATTGCAAACAATTTGTTGTTTTACTTGTATATGTGAATTCTTTCATTTTCAATAGATTTGGAATCAATAAATTGTCCTAGTTGTGGTTTAAGTGTTTAACTTTTGGTATTAATTTGTAAATCCAGTGATAGGATTTCTAAGTTTAGTGTGGGTGTATATAAAATTGAACAAGTGGTTTATGTGATTATTGCGTTGAAAGTGTGAGTGATTAATTGTTGAATTCATACTTTATGAGAAATTGAAACATTGGATTCATTGGGTGTATTTGCTATATTCCCTTTCTATTGGTGAATGAATTTGTGTCATACATGTAATTATGTTTCATGAATGGCGAAGATTACAGACAATGTATAGAGTCATAATTTCATTGCAATTGGAGTTGGATTTTCTTGGTGTTCTAGGCTTATCTTTTGGTGAGAAAGCAAATCTTGTTCAACTTAGTGTAAACGACATGGACAAGTTATTAACAAGAGAAGATGGAGAATATGTTTGTATAATCAATGTGCAAAGATGAAGTTGTAAGATATCAAATAGGAATCTGAAGAAGTAGTGCATGGAGATCGGACCTATAATTGGGTAATGCAATACTTGATCAATTGTTTTATTAAATTAAATTAATTGTGTATGTGTTTGAGCTTGAGAATTTGGGAAGTTTAATGTTGTATTAATTTTTATTAAGTTGAAAATATTACAATTAGTTAATTGTCCGGAATGTTATACAAATCAGTTGGGAAGGTAGATTCATTGTTAGCAAGTTCAATATAAACTGATAAATTATTGGTAATCATTAGATGAGATTGGGAAGGGGGTTGGAGGGCCGTTTTGGGCCTATTTCCAGCTCCGTTCCCCCCGATCTTCTCGAACTCCGGTGTTAGATTTTTTTTTATAAAAAAATAAAAAATTTAAGTCCTTAAAATGAAAAACAAAGTTTTTTTTTTAAAATTTTTTCGGAAAAACCATTAGTGATTTTAATCTCTCTCTACTTACCCTATAAAATCACTAATGGTTAATCACTATAGCCAGATCAGTGCAGGTGGGGAACAACGAGTTTTAGCGAGTTTCAGGTGGGTTTTGAGTTGGGAACTCGCAGCCCTCCACAACAGCCAAAACACATGTAATGGGCCACTTGTTCATGATTGTTTAGTTGAAGGAGACTATTGTTGGTCGAGAATTATATGTGTGGGATGACTAAATTTTTTTTCTATTGCTGGTTATTTGTGATATAATATTCATGCTCATCATTTTGAGTCATGTATCACTTGAAATTCGATTGATTAAAAATATTTGTGATTCACTGGAATTGACTAATTGTTGTAGTTTGGAGTTGAGAAGTTTGTGTTTTTGAAGGAATAGGGATGAGGAAGATTTTGTTTAAAACAAATTATCGTTTGATTTTGTGTTGTTTGTAAATGATCAATCCCTATTTGTATTTCAAGAACTCAAAGTATTATTTCAAAGTATAGATGAGTAATTCTCCATTTCAAGAACTAATTGTTAATTTAATAGATGTATTGTACAAGTTAATTAACCTTGTTGATTTTGAATTCTATGGTTATTTAGTTTTTGTAAATCTTGGGTAGGTTCATAGAGTTATAAAGAGTAGAATTAAGACAGAATCTTGTTAGATAATTCTCGATTATGTATCTCTAGAACAATTTGTTGGATTATAGCAAGTAGGACGTGGAAAACATAGGCAATGATTAAGAATTGGATGTTAACTGGTTGAGCATAGAATGTGTTTTAACCATTAGTGATTTTATAGGTAAGTAGAGACAGACAAATCATTTTAGCTTACTTCCAGAGTTAAAGCTTGAGTGAATCAAGAATGTATTGGACGAGTTGTTTAGGATGATATATGAAGTAAGGATAACTTGGGAATAAAACTGAATCCAGAATTAAGTTGGGGTTTATTGACATAATGGTTTTAAAATTGTGCAACAAATATTTCATGGAGCATGCATTACACACTTTATACCCTGCATTAATTAGTGACAAATTGTTGTAGTCATGACTAAGACTATTTCTTTGAACATCCTAATTAATAATTAGGATAGCTAAATAGATATCGCAACAAATTGTTTGATAATGTTATTCACTAGTAATTAATGAATGTGTACAAAAATTATTATGTAATTATATATATTATATTGCATTAGGTTTTAGAGCATGTGCATGACAAATTGTAGTTCAACCTAACTAATTGTTATACAATTAAGTCACACACTAGATAGGAGTGGGAGTACATCCATTTGTCCATAGCATTAGTAACGGCAAAGATGAGGCATGTTAAAATATTTTATACACTAGCATGGATATGATATCAATGAGCACACATGGGAACCATCAACAAGTGTGATCAATGCACCTCAGAAAGTACAAGAATTTTATTGATTGTATTCTCATAAACCAAAGCTTATATCTAAGTCTCCTCTTAGACCTCTTTGTTAAAGACAGAGGTGATGTCAAGAACAAATAGTAAAGGAAAGCTTCTAAAAGAATTTCCTAAACTTCTTAGACTAAAAATAGAAGTCAGGTAGTAGTATAAGGATGTTAAGACTAAGCCATCTCTTACATTATAGCTTTTTGCTATTAATATATTTATTGTTCTTGCTCTTGTTTATGGTGTCAGTCACACTTGTAGTGTAAGCCAACCTATTTTCCTTACCATAGTACACTATCCATTATTCCAAATGTCATAAAAAGAAAAACATGATTAGGTACAATCATTGCAAACTTTGGGTGTATGCACTTTTTACTCACAATAAAATTATATGTACAACAAAATTAATCACAATCCCAACCTCACTTTCACAAATTTCTTGTCTAAATTTATTCTAGCTACGCACTCTTTCATTTTTCTAATTTAATTGCCAACATTTGTATAATAATTTTACATGAAAATAATTGTGACCTTGGATGAAGTAAAAATGAGGAGGATACTTCAAAATCCTTGTCACATTTAAACAATTCTCTACCACAAACCATTACATTTTTTTCATACACTTGTCTTCTACAATGGGTCCAATCCAACGGAACCAATTCTCCAAAGTTGACACAACACAATCTCTAAATTTTTAGAGTCTTGACCTGATTTATAACTTCTATGGTACTCTCACTTACAACTTCCATCAACCATTTTAAAGGTTAAGGGTTAACCCTAAAAGGATGCCGAGCACTCTAAATATCCAATAGATGACTTCACTTGAGACTATAGGATAGAAGAATATGTAAATTCATCCTACATTTTTTTTGGAAGTTGCTTGAGTACTTTTTTAGTGAATAGTATTGCAAATTTCCTCAATCACTAATTTTTTTAAAGAAGATGCTTAATCTACAAATCACCCTTGTAGTGTATTTTGGCCATTTCTTGCTATTTACTCTTGATTTGAATTTTTTACCCTAAAAATGATATTTTTTGAATTTGAGTCCATCTATTGAAATGAAGATTATCAAGTGCAGTTTCCACTCTACTTGGAAATTCTGAAAAATTCATATACTTCAATATTCTATATCAATATGAACTTTGGGCTATAATCATGGTTTGTTGATTTCCTAATTTCATAGTGACATACATAATAACTTTAGCTTATACCATGATGGTATACTCTATAATATACATATGTGGTAAAAATTTGAGATTTTTGAGTATATTTTGTATTTCGATATGAATTTTCTTCATTTTTTTCTTATTCACAATAATTTCAAATTTTACCGCAGAAATTTGAAAATTTTACACCTTGTAGTAAACATACAGTATGATTTAATCTCTGAAAATAAATATAAATTTTTTTAAATTTCTATAAAGCCTAGATGGAAAATGGCCGCAAACAGAGTGGAGGCTTGAAATCAGTGGTCATGGGCCATCCTGAGCATGCAACATCAGGACCAATGCAGGCCCTTGCGGTCATAGGTGGGATATGAAATGATCGGGAGGACCGGGCGGCATGTTCCTAGAAATTCAATCCAAGCCGGTCAGGGTGGAAAGTCGATGAAACGTCGCAAAGCAACTAGAAATGGAGGTACGAATGAATTATAGATGAATGTGGAAAGGTCGTCCTTGCGTTTCACAAGGATTATGCTGACGTGGATTGTGACGGATGAATAGAGGCCGTCGATTTAGACACGTGGACGACCGGTATGGATGGAATATTGACGGACGAAGACGAAGTGAACGAACGACTGGAACACACGAGATTATTGGATGAATGATGTCTGCTGGTTTGCGGCTTCTCTCACAGCGCTGCCTGCAGAAGAAGCTTGAAGCTCTTGTGTCCCTGTTCCTCGTGCTGTTTTGTTGAGGGTTTGCTTTGTTCCGCGGGGTTCTGCAAACGCGATTCGCCACTCGAAAGCTCTGTTCTATGAATTTTCGCAAGCTTTTTTCTTTGCAGACTTATTTTTTCTTGTTTTCGTGAAGAAAGCTTAACGACGAGCTTTTCAACGAAGTCTAATCGCTGTTTGCGGCGAACTTCTCATTTTAAGCAGCAAAGTGTCGTTACCTGGTTCCCGCAGTGCACTTAATTTTTTCTTATCTGGAATGGGAAGATTGAACAGAAAACTACGTTGTTTTCTTGCCCATCCCGGTTTGTTTTCTGTGTGTTTACAGAGCAATCGTAGTTTTGCGTGAGAGGTTGCATTGTGCACTGACTCACTGATATCATTCTTTTATCTCGCCAATTCTTCACGTGCACGTCTACTTGTAGCAGTTAGTCAAGAACAGGTCTGCCGCAGGCGGAAGTATTATCTTACGAGAGTTTCTGGAAGTCACAAAATATAAGCTCCGGAGCCCTAATTCTGTGCAACGATCGGCGAGGATTTGTCGGATTTTCAAGAAGACTGCGGCAGGTATGGTCTACTATCGAGCTTCTGCAGCCTGTGATGTATATGTCTGTTCTAACATTTGGTTACCGCTCTCGTCAGAAATTTGGGAATGACTCTATGCTTTCCAAGGCAAATACTCAATCCTTTGGCTATTTATTCCGTATCGAAATCCATTGTCTATGGAAGTATTGACCAGTGCCCTTTTCAATCTCCTATCAAACGTGCTTGTTATTTTCCTATGTACCTTTAAAACGTCGAGGTCCAAATGCTATTATTAATTACACTTAGAGTTGTTTTCGTAATGGACATGGTAGAAATTGGTAATACTGAAAGCCAGATGGTGTTGGAGAGTGCACATTTGAGAGAGCTCTAAGCTCGATCACCGTTTCTTCATGGATCGAGAAGGGAATCCTGTTATTTATGCAGTATATAGCGAAATTATTATGAGGACGGTGTTGTATGCTGAGGAGCAGAGTCTATTCGTTATTTTTCAAGCTGAGTTATCATCTCCTGGTTTTCTGCTCGGGAACGAAGACTTTTATTTTGAGCTTAATCTTTAGCTTCTTTAATTTTCTATCGCACTAGATTTATTTAATCGTTGGTGAAGAGACTGGGCATTTCAAGCGCGCCATTATTTAGTTGTAACGATCCTCCGACATTAAGCCATAATTCCAAGGATCCTGTAGTAGCGATCTCAAAGAGAACCAATAGATGTTGTATAAACAAGGCACTGAGAATCTGAGGGAATTCCTGATGTTGCAAAGGAAGTGAGACCATTCATCTGATTTGTATTTTCCTCGATTTGGCGTTCTTAAGGATCATAAGGAATGATTATGTTTTATTAGGATTAAACAAATACAATTCGAAAATTAATATATGCGGGCTGGGTTAGGACGTAGTAGCATCTGTGGTAATACTAGATGAGGACTCGACCAATTTTATTGTTGAGGAATGGGAATAGTGGCATTGAAATCGATTGTGGTGTCTCCTCTTGCTTAGTGGTGCGTTGAATTGGATTTTGTCTGTGCTCGGGTAAACGAACTTTTGTCGTGCTCGATTTGATTGTGGTATTCGTCACTTCACACTTACAGTTGAGATTATACAGTTTGCAATTTTTTCCTGCGGTTTGGCGCATTTTTTTGTGCTGAGAGAGATTCTCATTGTGTTATTGTCGCGTTTGACTGGGTTCTGGCCGTGTAAAAACTTACGCTGCCGGAAGGTACCTCGGTTGTGTGTCGCTTGTCATGGAAATAGTCTTACGAGTGTGACCGAATTCATGTTGTTGTATTTGGTATTCTGAGCTTGTTAATTTAGGAGCCATCTAAGTGTCGATTCCCTTGCTCTTTCGTTACAAGAATTTTAAAAGGACTATTAATGTTCAGTCCACCCGTTAGTTCATGGATTTCAGTTACCTGAGGATCCTCCTAGACTTGGCACTTAAAATTTCTTCCTACTGTTTCAGTTTTTTCTGAAACACTTCTGGTTGTTGTTCTCTTGCAGGTCAGCTCGGATGAATTACATGTTATGGATTGGGTTTCCCTTGCTGTGTTTTTGTGATACAAAAGTCTCGCATACCCCGCTTCCTCTCAGCTTTGCTCTCTAATTTGTGACACAGGTCTTCCGGATCCTGTTGTCTTTTGAATCTGCTTCTCAGATGTGCTCCTCTAATGACCAGCTCCCTACTCAGGATAAATAATGTGGCCTACTAAGCTGCGTGCAGAAACGTTGCCCTCTCGAAATGTTCGTAACCAAGAATGCTGTTAGAGGGCTTTGTTAAGGACAGATCTGGCAGCACTCCACTACAAATTTCTTTCTCCGCGGCATTACATGCTACGTCACTCAAGACCAAGGCGACTCGCTTTTAGGCGAATCATCCCATTGAACTTAAAGTTTAGGAAAACGTCGTCCCACTCAGCTGAAAGATCTAGGACAAGAATGCTGATGGAGGTGTGGCCAAAGGATGACGAGAGCTCCATTACGCTCCGCCTGGCTCCTCCCTTACGCCTCGAGGCTGATGGTTCAGGGAATCCGATGGAAGTCTGGCTCAAGGAAGATGAAACCAGCGACGTGACATTGCGGTTGGTTCCTTTGCAAGCAGGAGACCCGGACAGGTTTTCTCAAGGGGACCCAGGGAAGGTACCACCTAGTAAGAAGTCTAGAAAACAGGGCCCGAGAATGGATTCTCAAGAGCAAGGTCAGTCATCAAACAAAACATCAGACCAGGGAGCTGCAATTGCAACTTTGCATGTCCACTCTACGTACCTTCGCAGGTATTGCATGTTCTTGCTGTGAACCCTCTTCATTGTTGCAGATATTGTGACCCAAGTAATCTTCTTTATCTATCGATCCAAAGGTATTCATCTTATTTTGAATTTTCACTTAAGAGCTTTGTTTTTTTTGGACTTTCATTTCTCGATTCGGTAGTCGAAGAAGCGATGGTCCGACTCTTTCTGTACTTCATTAATATGTCAACAGACAAGTTGCTTGAAGTAATTTTTATGTCTTTGGGGCTGATACATTTTTCTGATTGTGCCTAGTATTGTCTGGAGATTGTACCCAGTATATGTTTGGAGATTGTGCCTGCATTCACCTCGTTTGACTTTATACCTCCAAAGGGAGTTGTATCTTTGCTTGCTGAAACTGGGTTCGCTTTTGCAGGTGTCAGTACTTTGATGCGTGCCTGGCAGAACGCTGGTCAAACAATGATCTCCCACTTGACCTTACTCTTGAAGCTCGTTGCCATCCTCGTGCATACACACGGTGTATGCAGCTGTTATACGGGCCAGAAGTTTCTCCATCTTCCTTCGAGAATGTTGCCCACGCAATTGAAGTTCTTCCTGTGGCAGCACAGCTTGTATTCCAGGAATGTGTGGATGCTTGCATGCGTTACTTGACTGTCATGCCCTGGAATGCTGTGAACCTGTCCGAAATACGATCTGCCGTCGCTGCGTTTCAAATTGCTCCTACCCCGGATTTAGCGGCTCGACTCGGCACCTTTGGCACGCTAGCCAAGGATAGCGCGTTGGATGCTCTGAAGCGGGTGCTAGAGACTCTTTTGTTGAAGAGCATGCAAATGGATCAGCCAGAATTGCTCGAGAGCAAAGTGCTTGAGAACAGATCAGCTTTTGAAAGATTACTGAAGGTCTCGATGCGAGGTCCAACTGTGTCGAAATCTGTAGCAGGTGTGGTGAAAGATGTAATGTATGAAGCACTTCGGAGAGCTGTTGAAGATTTTCGTCAACATTGCAGAATTCCTCATATTTACAAAGATGAAGAGTTTTCAATAGCTGGGAAAGGTCTCTTTTGGCTCTTGAATTCCCTTGTAGATTTTGGAATCGCAGAGGAGGCGACCCGAACTATCTTCATTGACCGATCATTCTCGCAGATGTTGTTTGGGATTTGGCCTCATGTAACTACTGATTACACCTACTCCGGACTCAATTTCATTCAGGATACATGCAACGTTCTTGTCCGCTATCTGGAGATTGTGGCCAAGGGAGAGATATGGCTTGAAAATTCAGTTCGACTAGCTTTGGTTGAAGCATGGTTACCGGAGCTTGTTGCAATCGACTTCTGTATATTTGAGGCTACCAAGAAGAGCGTCGACAAGGCCTTAAATGGAGTATTGAAGACACTTCCTCCCCTTGAGCAGGAAGCGTATCTTTCAAAATGGCCAACACAGAACTGGCCAAACCTGTCTGAAGCTTTTGATGCATGGTGCAGTACTATGTGCTCGAACCTTGCCTTCCTTGAAAACAATGATCAGCAGCTACATGCCTAAACAAGTGTTATTGGACTTCCTACATTCTTCCTTGGATCCTAAGATTTTTGATCGTCCCTGTGTATATCTGGCCAAAAAATAAATGCTGATGAAATGGGTCGAGGAGGGCACATGAACTCAAATAGCACCCAGTCCGAGAGAGAAGGCCCGGCCTGTTGTGTGTAGACACATGTGTTAGCCAGAATGACTCAAGATTGTTGAGTACAGGACAATTCTGTCTTCTTACACCAACCCTTTTATGCTCTCGTTGAGCAAGCCTGCGACTTGACTGTGTTCTAAAGCACCTTCAATTTTGACCAAAATTGACTGGGTACTAGCCAATCTTCATACACTGAGGATGATTAGTGCTGTACCGTGTTCTGGATTGCATCTTTGGAGGAAACGAACCAGCGGTGACCTAAGTCTTGGCGGTTCTCGTTTCTTCAACTTCAGGTTGTCCTGCACCAGCTTGTACATTTGAAGAGATCAAGACTTGGTGAAGATCTCGGTAGACAGAATGAGAAGTGAGACTTCCCCTTGAATACATAGCTTCAAGAGTCTCTGTCCACATCTCCTCAGCAGGTTGTATATTACAAGTTGAAATTTCCGTGTAGGTATTTTGGTGTATGGTGTAGACTGCAGTTCAGAGGATCTTGTGGACCTTCCAGAAGATACTAGATCAATATGCAAGGAACTTGTCAATATTGCACAGCGGTGAAGTCCTTAAATCATGTAGGTGCTACATCTTTCTACTTTACTCAGATCTGAAATAACTTCTGTGTGTTTTGATCTTTTTCAGACTCTGTTCGTCTCTGTCAAGGCTGTTGATTCTCATGCGTTTCAGAGAGGGTAGACTGGCCTCCTGGCTGGTGCATTGCGTAGGCGAATGTAATCTTGGTGACTACTGTAGTGGAGATAAATATGATGGTAATGTTATTGTAAAATGCAGACATTTGAAGTGAGCGCATTCTATCAGCATTTTGTTAACAGGTGATCATGATATGCTCGCGGTTGGCACTGTCATAAGCAGGAGCTCGTCTTTGTGGGGCCTTGATCTGATGAAGAATACCTGCAGTGGCAGTCAAGAGAAGGCGGGAGCTGTTAGGAGAGAGGTGCAGCTACAATTTTGGTGTGAGTCGTGTTTCCTCTCTTTGGGCTATTGCCATCCGATCGATTTCCTTCATTGGGCAGGCTCGCTTCCCTGTTTGGATGATTACACCATTACAGCTTGCGCAATGCAGGAACGTAAGAATATTACTCTGGTAGTGCCTTTGTGGCATGTGATAGTCAAAGGTGTCTGCATTGTGACAAGATTGGTTGTTTTTTGTTGTTTTCGTACGGAATGTACGCTTCTTCAACGCGAGCGATCAAGTTCAATGTTCCCTCCAGCCATCGACAAGCTGTCAGTTGATCCTCTTCTGAAGTTGAATGATGTGAGACTGAGGGCATCAGGAACACTTCTGATGAAGCGACGAAGATTTTGGTCTGATATTTTTGCAGTTCTCTCCTTCGACTGATGCCTTTTCGACTTATCTTGCTACATTCCGTTATTGACGTAATTATGCTTTGATCGTCACTAGCTGTTGGAACATGAAGTTGTCTATAGAGCAGGTTTACAGTGGCTAAGCTCTCTCATACTTAGTTGCTCTGATTCTTTCTGAGAGTTCATTATTAGACAGCTACACTGAAGGCAAGATGCCGTGGAGAGCAAGTTTTCAGACAATGAGCTTCGAAAATTGAGAAGAACAGAGAATGTATCTTTTCACTCATTGTTTTGAGAATGATGTTAACACATTTGTCTTTTGTGACAATTGTAGTGCACGCATTTGGAATCTCCTGAATTCGCTTGACGCACAGGTGGGTTTGATGCGAATTTCGGGGACCCTTGAAAAATACTTGTAGCCAATCACTTACAAAGGACTCACATTATGAATTGGCCGAGTTTAGAAAATACATGCAAGGACAGGCCCATGACCACTGAGTTCTAGCTTCACTGTCCATTACCCTGTTTGCTGACATTTTTCAACTAGATATGAAAGAAAAATTTTGTATTTATTTTTCAGAGATGAAAAAATGAAGAAATTTTATATCAAATACAAAATACATTAAAAAAAACTGAAATTTTCACTATAGATGTATAATAAACCAAAGTTATTGTGTCATTCTATAATTAGAAAATCAACAAATCATGGTTATAAGCCCAAAGTTCATATTGCTATAAAATACTGAAATTTATGATTTTTTCAAAATTTTCAATTGGAGTAGAAAGTGTAGTGGATAAGATACATTTCATTAGTTGGACTCAAATTCAAAAATACCACTTTTATGGCTAAAATTCCCATCAAGAGTAAATAGTAAGAAATGGCATGAATACACTATAAGGGTGATTCATGGATTAAACATCTTCTTTAGAAAAGTCACCAAGATCATAATGCAGGACTTTACAAAACTATTCACTGAAAATGTACTCAAGTACCTTCCAAATAAATTAATTGGATGAAAAAATATATTTTTTCCATCCTCCAATCTCAGTTGAGGTCATCCATCAAACATTTTGTGTCCACAATATCAATACAAGATTAACCTTGTTACACCACAACAACAAAATAGTTGATGAATGACTTTCAGGATTATTGTAGAGATGAAGAATTCACCTATTGGTCCACAAATTGAATCATTTTTGGCAAAGTACCTTGGTAATAGGTCTTGTCCTTCTAGGGTTAAATTATAAAGGGTCACTTTGACATCCCCTCTCTTTATCCCATTAATGCTCCAACATTCTAATTCTGAATGATGAATGTAGAGGTTCTAGGAACTTTTTAGACTACAAAACTTCTCATTCCTCCAAACCAATGTTTGAATTTTATTTTTAATTCTATATGTAATTGAGATAAATAATATATGTTTATAAAGATATAAGCAAAAATATGCAAAATTTTTAAAAAGGATTTAAGTGCTCAAGGATTATACTACCTCATTAAGCCATCACCTCCAACGTCTTGACCTTGAGTAGTTTTCTCCAAGGCTTCTTGCTTGATTGTAGAGAAGCCTTGCCTTTTTTAGCTTGTGTACAACTTCCATTTGATCAAGATAGTTGTTGACTTCCAAGTAATTTATTTGACTATTTCTAAGGCCTAGAAATGGTTCTTGATGAGATCATATTAGTAGAAAGGTGGTATTAGGGACCCAAACTACAATGCAAGAGCATGGTTCTAGAGACCCATTTGGGACCAAGCTAGTGCCCAAATGGGTCTTTAGAATCATGCTCTTGCACTGTAGTTTGGGTCTCCAAGACCATTTTATTACTAGTCTCATTATTAGTTTAGATGTAATGTACATATGGATGTGCAATTAAATCTTATCTTAGGTTGTCATTTTTCATTAGAATGTTGGCATGACCCTTAAAAGTCATAGCCCTTGTAGAAATATTCAAATTTGTTTAAAGCATACTTACCTTTTGATTACCAAAACTTGTTTTATTTCAAAGAATTGTTGTTTGAAAGTTCATACCATCCATACAATTACAATTTCAATTTGCTAAAATGGTATATTGAATCCTTTACGCCCTAGTTCAATGGATGGACATTGCGAGGCCTCACATTACTAAAAGAAGGAAGTTTAATTTAGTCTAAAAGATTGGTACGAATGAAGCATATATTACAAATGGTTCAACTATCTAAGCTTCATGAACCTAGACACCTAATTCCATCCTTAATGCCTTTATTAGGGTATAGACCTTGTAAAGAACCAACATGTTCATTTTTCCAATAAATTCTCAAGTCAAAATATGATGAAGCAATCACTTAACCCCACTATAGTTGGATGGATTATATTGTGGTCAACACCCCCACCAACTTTCGAGTTTGAATTCATGGCCCCAAAAGACCCACTAGATTTAAAATGAAAATTGGGATACAAGTGCTACAATGCATTATAGGCTAGAGGTCAGATGACACTTGGGCACCAAGTGCACATGACATAACTCACCATGCCATTACATCACAAAGTTACATATAAGATAACCGTTCCTAGAAAATCTAAGGTAGGAAAAGAAAATACTCAAAGGAATCTAAACTAGGTGTCGTGGGCTAAGGTCAAAGTATGTTTTTTTGTCATCCAAATATAGAAAGTCTAACCCTCAAGATGTTGGCACATCTGTTCAATGTTGGCATATGTGAGCATAAATTTATCCACCCTTGCTAATTAAATGTGCACAACTAAATTCTGTAATTTATGCTTTGTAGGTGCCTAGGCATTTTCCATTGTGCCTTCAAAGGAAAGGAATCTTTTCTAAGTGCCTACATGTCACAAATTTGCAAAAGAACCAATCCAAACCTAACTCAATTGCAATTTTTAGCCAAAAGGCCGAACTAACCAAGGCCACTGTGTTTTTTAGTCCAAGAGTTCACAATCTAAATTTAAAAATTCTAATTTGAAGATCAGTTCATGCCATTTCTAAAAACATAAAATGCATTGAAATCTGACACTCTAAAGAAAAGTTACAACTAGATGAAGTTTAACATTAGAAATGGCTATTTAAATTTCATCCATTCTTTTATACCAACTGCTAAATTCAATTTAACTTGGGATTTCAGCTCTACTTTTAAGTAGAAAACTTATAACTAAATACATGGTCACATATGGTTAGCATTTTACCTAAGCCCACAATAACTTTCAAAAATTTACCCGGAGTTAAATTGAAATTCCTTGCCAACATGGCACTCCCATGTTTTCTTAGATATTCTATAGAACACTCTTATGTTTTTTGTGACATCTCCTAGAGCATGAATGTTGCACATGACTAACCTTGTTTTGCACCAATCGTCCACGCGTTTTCTGCAACATCTACCTAAATTTGAATTCCCATAGCCACAATTCCATCTTTTTGCATTAGATGGGATTCTGTGAATTTGAAGGCTGCGAGTTCCCATGCATTTCCAAACGTTGGGAACTCCACTACACAGAATGCCGATGTGGTCGAGAGACAATCACATCAGCAATTTTTAAATATTTTTTTATATTTTTATATTTCAATTTTTCTTTTCAATTTTTTTCAATTTTTCTTTTTTCTGGCAACACAGGCTGGTTCCCAGCATCGAGAACTAGCCTAAAACGGCCCTCCCGAAGGTTGAATCCCATGTAATGCTTTTGTTCTTGAAGACATCCTCATTCACTTCTAACATCTAGAAAAACAAGGGCTCCTACTAGTGGTGTGATAAACATTTGAGTGGCTTCCACAACCTTCAACTTTGAATACAAAAGAGTAATAGTGTGCCCTAAATTTTGCATGCCCATAACATATTTTACCACCTACTCTTCCTCCCCTTATCGAAAAAAAGAGCTTTCTACACTATTTGCACAATTATGTAGTGCCATCAAAATGCCCTCGTAATGTACTACAAGGAACGCCACAATTATCACATGTTGAGGTCATTATGGAATAGCGTCTCTCAATTCTCGTCTCAACCACAACAATTGCCCAGAGGCCTATAATTCCTTGCTTGTCCAATTGCCATTGATTTTGATTTTGGGTCTTGTATGCCTCTTAGAAATATATTGATCTAGAATAGTGTCATTATTTGAGAGTCTTTGGATGGCAATGGGCTTCCCCTATATCTTGATCCCACCCCACCAATGGCAATAAGAGTGTTTGGACTTATGGATGTAGGAAGGCTTTCAAATACTATAGTAGTTATATTGCTGCATGATGGATCTTGAAGTGGGCAAGATGTTGGACTTAGGTTGCACCGCCTTGGAGTTGTAGCAGAAAGGACTCCCAATCATAGATGCTCATATCTCTTCCTTGCACTCATCTAGTCTTTTCTTGACTTCATTGACAAGGATGCCAGATTTGAGCGGCACCTCCTTCACCAAAGTCACATTTCCTACATGCATTTGTATCATTGTTATGGAATTGTGCTCCATCTCTACTCCCTATTACAACTACGACAATGAGACTACGAAATCATGGCAATAGACAACTAATTCTCCTCTAGCCTAGCTTGTGGCTCTCTATCAACTCCCATAATCTCTTGGCCAAGGTTTTTTGGAATGTAGATGGACACAACCAAAGTTTTCTTATGTATAAGTACAATTGTCTCATTAAGGTATTTGTCTCTAAATATGTTCCCAATAGTTTTTGTATCCCCTATGATGATATTGAGTGAAGCTTCCAACTCCATTTTGTATCTCTAGGTTTTTTTATATGATAATGAATTCCATTGTGTGTTGTATTCTTTACCATTGTCATCCCATATGGATTGCATCTGGAAACTCTACTTGGAATTAAAAATGTGTTGGGTTTGGGTGATCAAGTATCCCCACACACCATTAAAGGGGAGTGTTGAAGACACTGCTTTCCTAATCATAGTAGTTTTGCAATCACAATGGTTTTTTTAAATGAATCTGATTCAAATCTACGGCAGGGGATGGGTTTGGAATTCTTTTGGACAAGATCAACGGCTCTGGATATGTCTTGGGGGAGGATGGAGGCACATTGGTTTGTGCCTGTAATCACAGTAGATAGTTTATTAGCATGCATGCCATAAAGCAAATCTGAAATCACAGCTTACAATCATCCAATCTAGGTAGCTCGAGGACCCCAAATCACCATTAGCTACAAGCTAAGTATGCACAATTAACATGCCTAAAACTAACAAGCACTAGATCTAAAATTGTCCTAGCCGCAAGACCAAAAGCAAGCCTACTAAGACCACATTTGAGTTGTCTTGCTACAACCATAACTCCAATTAGCGACAAAAGCACCTCCCCGCCTTTTGAAAGTAGTTTGCTCCCACTTAATACCATAGTTCTAAATCCACCATCAAGGTTTATGGCAAAATTAGGCACACTTCTATCCGCCCAAGCTAATATCAACCCACATCAAGGCAAATCTCAACCTAAATGTAGGTGGTGAATTTTGAAGGATTTAGAGTTTAAGTGTAACTACTTTAGTACCAAAGCATACTACCCAAAGCCTAGTTTGGTGCTCATATTGGCCTTGGACATCACACCTTGACACTATTCACTATTAAAAATAAATAAAAGTCAAAAGCACTAAATACATATACATATCCTTTATTTATTTTAAATGAACCCCATCTTTCAATTAAAATGATTTGGAACTTCAATTGGTTACAAGAATACATAGCCAACTATCAAAATTAGCAAAATATTTCTACAAATGGATGCTAGATTTTTTGGAAACTCATTTCAAAAAAGGATATTGTTTTGTATGGATAAAAAAAAATACTGACAAAGTCTGGTGACTATTTCATTATAATTCAGTGAAGACTGCTGGTGCTAATAACGCTAGAGAAGTGTGAATGTAGCCTGTAGAGATGTCATGTTTAGTAGAAAAGAGCACAAAGTGTCAATCACATGATGTAAGCTCTAAAAGCAACCCTTTTAAGGGCTGGTCCGCCTTTTTCATAGGCTTCTGTGGACAGAATCATTTTTCGATCATTTTTCAGAGAAAGAAAAATAGATGCACAACCTAACACAAGTGATTTTGTATTTTTCCAAGCATTTTTTAATTACTTATAGATTTGTAAAGATTTAGGGCAGACATCTATTTTTCTATTGCAAGAGCCAATCATTGCCTTTGATTTCTGCACATCTCTTTACAAGTTGAAAGTGGACAGATTTTGGGAGACCTTTGGTGACAAATAGGTACCTACATTCAAAATCTTTGAAAATTTATAATTAATTCAAAAATGATTGAAAAAAATACAAAACCGCTTGTGTTTGGTTCCACATCTATTTTTCTTTCTCTAAAAAATGATCAATAAATAATTTTATCTACAAAAGCCTATGAAAAAGGCAGACCAACCTTTAAAGGGTTGCTTTTAGAACATACTACCTTAGTCCATTTAAGGATCACTCCACCTCCATTCTCCACCCAAAATTAACAACAACGCTAGTTTGTGAGCCCAAAAGCATGAATTTGAGAGCTGTGAGCATATGTTTTGTGAGCCCAAAAGCATGAGTTTGAGAGTTGTAAGCATATGTTTTGTGAGCCCAAAGCATCAATTGAAAAAAACTTGAAATCTTTGAAGCCAACAAAGAAAAAATGGAGACATTTCAAAATTTTGATTTTGATTTTCATCCCTATGACCATGGACCTATGACCGTGGGGCCTTGCTAGCATGTGTACCGCGCTTGGCTTGGCACGTTGACAGACGACAACTTTAAATCCACCCCAAGACCCATTTTTGTTCTTGTGAAAATGTTTGTTCATGATCAAGCTTTTGAAAAAATTCCAATGGAAAACAAATATTTAGGACAGTTGATCGAGGGCTCATGCAATAAACACCATCTCATAGGAACAAGGAAATTTTTAGAATGTTTTACCCTCCAAAACCCCAAAGGGGCTGCTTAGTGCCTAGAGGTTTTGTGGGGGGTGATGGGGTTGTGACACACATTCACACACTCAAAAGAAAATTTTTAATTTTTAAAAAATAGTGTTTTCAAAGTCCCCTAACTCAAAATCTACAAGAGGATTCTTGAAACAGCGAAATCATGGAAACAAACAAATAATAGATTTTTATTTTATTTTTTATTTTTATTTTGAGAGTACGTAACTCTAGACTCCATAAAGGGTCTTTTGGTAATGAAATGGGATTTCAAGGGGTTACAAAGTTGTGATAAAGGAAAAATAAATAAAAGTAAAATCTTTTAATTATTATTTGATTTTTAGAGTCCCAAACCCAAACCCTTGCAAGGGATTTCTTGATATTGAAAGGGAAATTTTGGGTTGATTAAGTCGTAGAAAAAGTATAATAAAAAAATATGATTTTTTATTTATTTTTTAGTTTAAATTTTTTTGAGAGTCCTAAATTTTCAACCCCACAAGAGGTCTTTTCATACCAAGAAGGGTTTTTTGGAGTGACAAAGTCCCAGAAACAAAACTTAAGAAAATGCTTTAAATTTAATTTTTTTCTTTAAATGAAAGTTCCAAACTCCAAACCTTGCCAGGGGTTTCTCTGTATCGAGAGGGTTTTTTTGAGCTAACAAAGTTGAAAAAAAAAAAAAAAAAAATCTTTTTTTTAGTTGAAAGTCTCAACCCCAAAAATCCAGCTAAGGGTCTCTCTGTACCAAGAGGGTTTTTTGAGGTGATATATTTGCCAAAAAAAATTGAAAAAAATAAAAACTTGGTTGAAAAATCCAAACTCCAAACCATGCCAAAGGTCTCTCTGTACCGAGAGGTTTTTTGGAGGGTGACAAAGTCACAAAAGAAATTCAATCATTTAAAAAAATCTCTTTTTTTATTATTTTCCCCTAAGATTCTCAATCCCCAAACTCCACAAGGAGTTTCTCGGTACCAAGAACCCCTTGACAGGGTTTGAGGTTTGGAATTTTCAACCTAAAATGAATTCTTTTGTTTAATTTTTAATTTTTTGTTGCAATTTTGTTACCCCCCGAAACCCCTCTCGGTACAAAGAGACCTCTAGTAGGGTTTGGGGTTTGAGACTTTCAACAACAAAAAAAGCAATTATTATTATTATTATTACTATTATTATTACTATTATTATTACTATTATTATTACTATTATTATTACTATTATTATTACTATTATTATTACTACTATTATTACTATTATTATTATTATTATTATTATTATTATATTATAATTTGAGAGTTCCAAATTCTAACACACACAAAAGATATCTCGATACTGAAAGGAATATTGGGGTGCCAAAGTCACAGAAAAATTAATTATTTTATATATCATTTTTTATAATTTTTATAATTTTAAATTCTTTTTTGAGTGTCAAATCCGAAAGCCTTCAATAGTTCTTTTGGTACAAGAAGAGTTTGTAGAGGTAATGAAGTTAAGAAAAAAAATTGAAAAAAAAATTATTTTTTAATTGTTTTGAATCCCACACCTTGAAATCGATACGAAGAAGGATTTCTAGATGTGACAAAGTCATGGAAAAAAAATTTGAAAAAATAAAAATAAGAATTTTGAGAGCCTCAAACCCAAGAGACCAATAGATATCAAGAAATATCAAGAGGGGTTTTTAGAGGGAGTTGTGAATTAATAATAATAATAATAGAAAAAATATTTAAAAAGAATTTTGAATTTTTTGGATAGTTCCAAACCCCTAACCTTTCAAAGGATCTTTTGATATATATGATATTCCTTGTTGTATTTTGATATCAAGAATCTTCCATTTCCATAATTTTTTTCAAGATCAGCCTCCAAAACACCTTCCACTTTATTCATAGTAATAGGTGCTAATCCAAAAAATTCCT
Organism: Rhytidiadelphus loreus; assembly: GCA_947034895.1. NCBI lineage: Eukaryota > Viridiplantae > Streptophyta > Bryopsida > Hypnales > Hylocomiaceae > Rhytidiadelphus > Rhytidiadelphus loreus. The sequence goes on from OX344765.1 coordinate 50,540,506, forward strand.
CCAAAAAAATTCTAAAATTGGAGGCTTATTAACTCATAAGCTCTTTAGCTCATGCTTGTAAACTCACAAAATAACATCCCTAGGAAATCAGGGCAGTTTGAAGAAGATATGCACTTCTAGAGCATACTACCTTAAAGGCCGTCAAACAACCAATAATATGTTGTACTCATAAGAATCATTTTTCAAATAAAGAAACGAAGACGAAATCAAAGCCAACAACTGCGTCGACGACTATGTTGGGGATTCAGTTTTTCTTCGAACTGTGCAACATGGATGAAGAGTAAGTATCAGCAATTTGGGGGATTTTCTGATGGAGGTCGAGGTACTGATTTCTCACCGATCGCACTGATCAGTGCTTCTGCCTCTGCCTACATTCCGACATCAGTGCCCGAACATCAAAAAGTGTTCAACATCAGCAAGGTAGTAAAGCCTATAATGCAACAGGAGGTTCTCAAAGCATCCTCTAACAGAGATACATTTTACTTTCTTCAATGTGCGTAACAGTTAACTATCAGAGGGTGAACGCTTTTAGTGAGCCATGGCATTCCAACACCAAAATCCATCAAAATTCATAAATAATTCCACAAAGGTCCAGAAAATATAAAACAACTTGGGTTAGATACAAATTCCATTCGTCTTTCAAGAAAAATGTACTGGAAAATATTTCAAGAAATCAAACAACCCGTAATTGCGAATTCGCTCTTAAAAGAGCTCTTTATGGACCTCCTAACTGGGCTCTGAAGTATGGGCAATAACAGCACCAATGTAGGAAGCAGGAAGGCTATTGAGGCCAATAAACAACCCCTTGAAAGCTCTCTCCAGCGTGAGTGAAAAATGCATTGCGACCAACTGCTGAAAATTGAACAAAACTAAAGTATACCATATGAATATACTCGCATCCTCACTAGTGCTTCTCTGAGAGGACCTGCCTATCAGTGTGCAAAGCAGAACAGTTCTGGAGTCCAGTGGTAAACAACTTCCACCTTCTGAGGGGGAAAATGTGCGTCAACTATTGAAAATTAGACACAACTGCGTGGATTGGTTGGTTCACGAGGGCAGTATGCTCTGCACGGATTCGAGGAAGCACGCAACTCTCAGCATGTCAACATCGCCTGTACATAGAAAACAAGGTAGAGCACCCATTCCTGTGAACCCCACCCCAATTGCATAATAATTAGTAGGTCATTACTGCAAGGTGGGGAACACATATGAGTTACAAAACTGCAAACAATATCCAAAGAATTTGAAGTTAAGAGTCTCTACAAGTCTCTAGAAGTGAGGACGAGATCCTTTCACAATAAGTACTTTGTGATGGTTCTCGGAATAGCAATCATTCAAAGTGCCAGGAAGCAACGCTTGCCCTACCTGAGCTCCTTGCTGGGTCGGAGACCAGGGACTCGTCAATATTCGATGTGCTTTACGTAACTAGGATTGCCCACGGGTAGGCGGGAGAAGGACACTTGCGATCTGTACACGGGGCGTTCGTTGTAAGCCGCGGTGTACGTACTGCCCACGGCATTCGGCTCGTAGAATGTACGAGGGCTGTACTCGCGGTCGCCTGTGCTGATGTACTCCGCGTCGTGATGGCGGTGCCGGTTGAACGACGGCATGCGGCGGACGCTGTAGTAGTCGCGGCGCGCGTCACGGGGCTCTGGCCGCTCGTTAAAGCTGGTGATGTACTCGGCCTCGTGGTGTCGGTGCCTGCTGAAGCTCGGCATGCGACGGAAACCATTGTAATCCTTCTCCTCGTAGTCCTGGCCGCGCGGCCCCACGCCATCGTAGACGACCACCTTGCCACTGGCGAACGAGGGAAGCCGTCCCAAGCTCGCCCTACTCCGGCCACCCGAATTCGACCGGTACAGCCGGCTCTCCTCCGGGCCGTAATTCGTATACGCCGCTGCTTGTCGACGGTTGATCTCCTCGACGACCTCATCCTCGGAGTCGTTGCTTATCAGCTCGCACTTCTTCTTCACCGCTCTCTCGGCCTTCACCAAGCACCTGTCCGTGTCGATATTACTGCCCCGCACCACCACGCGGTCGTGGTCCTGGTCGCAGAAGATGGACTGCACGCCTTCCACCTCACCCAACTCCTCCTCCACCTTCTCCTTGCATTTGTCGCAGCACATGGGCACCATGAGCTCGATCACATCCTCGTCGTCCGACTCGCCGCGCTTGGAGTTGTACCTCCGCCGGTACTCGCGCGGCGACTCCAGCGACGCCCTCCGATACTCCCCGCGAGGAGATCTCTCGCTGCGCACGTACCCACTTCGGTGTTCGGAACCATAGCCATTGCGGTAGCCCTCTCCATAGGGACTCTGGAATCCGCTGCGCACTTCCGAAGTCGCGCTCGCTGGATACCCGTAGTACCGAGTCGATTCGATAGGTTGGCGCCGATCGTAACCAGTGCGGTATCGGTACTCCGGCTCATCGTCGTCATCTTTCCCGTGCAGTAGCTGCAGTGCAATGTAGTCGAGTCACCACAATCAGAAGGGTGCAATCGATCAAGAGCGAGTCACATACAAACGTACGCTGCTCACTAAGATGCAAGGAGTTCGGAAACTTGAACGCATGGAGAAAATTGACTGAGAACGTGGAGGCAGCAAACTCTGCAAGCGAACCAAGTTAACTTCAAGAGCTTCGACGCGTCTTGACAATATAAGAACCCCACGAGCCAGAGAGATGCCCGTTCACAGAAAAGTGAGTGTAACACGCAGATAACATCCTCTCGTGCAAGACGGAGCGGCACGATAAACATACCTCCTTGATGCCTTCCACAATGCGCGACATTGTGCCGACTCAGCAACAAGCTCGGGTCCCAAACGCAAACTTAATGAAACTGCAAAGCAATCGATCCAGACGGCTGCTGCTGCTGCTGCTGCAAGTGGAGCCCGACGGTGCAAGGACCACCCACACGTACCCACGGCACGAAGAAAAAGCTCGATCAAACAAACTGAAATGCTGCAGCACGATGCTGAAGAAACAGACAAGCTCGCGTGCGCAAGGTTAACTTGAGGGGGTCACTGGAACCTTTGCGAGTTCGCGAACTCGACCTTCCTTCGCAAATTCACTTCCCTTGTAGAGGCTCCGCGACAGAAGGGTTCCACACAGAATATGTTGACCAGCTCTTCTACAGCTCACTCAGTACAGAGGTTTAAGCACACAGCCAAGCAAGCCAAGCGAATTATTAGCAAGAGGGGGAACTGAAAAGATATATATAGCAGCCAATTGGTGTGTCGGAACTCGGAAGGGGCGGTTTAGGGTGGGGGCATTGATTACCCAGTTGAGGGGCATGCCGGACCTCCCTCCCTGGAGTAAAAGACCATTTTTATTAAAAAGCTCTCAACACAGAAAACTCGTGGACTCCGTCTCTGTCTCATCAGGAGCTGGGATGCAAGGGGTGAGCCGGTAGGGCATCCTCATAGGTAGAATGAGTGTTTTGCCCTCTTACAATTGAAAGAAAGAAAAAAAGAAAAAAAGAATCCATACAAAGACGAATGTGAGAAACAAGAGAGCAATTGAATTTTCTTATTTTTTTCTGACAGACTATGAATTTCTTATAAATTTTTGAAGTGTATTGTCCAATTAGCCCAAAAGAGTCTCTAGACTACCCCAAAACCAATCACAATATTTTCCAAAATGGCCACAACTTGAAGGAATAAAAAAATCACTTGCTTTGATGAATTTATATTGAAAAGGTAGAAGTTTCTAAAGCAATCATTGATAACTCCATCACCATCATCCAAGGCATTGATTTTGGCCACTAACCAACCTAATGTAATCCTAATCTCATTTATTAAAAAAAAATTGTCATGGGTTGATGTAAGACTCTAATGGGTCATTTCCTAGGTACCTATCATTAGTGGTTTGCTTGTCCCAAGTACATTTACCTTAGTGCAACACCAAAATTGGAGTGAAGTGTACATTGGTAACCGTGATTTGCCAAGACCACTATAATTAGCTAACTTTTGAAGTATTGTAGTCTATTTTCTTTGTCCAATGTCTAAAATTGAGTTTTCTTGTATCTATTTGAAGGACTTTGGAATGCACTTCCAATGATAAAAAATTTAAGTTCTAATTACAAAGCAATGAAAAGTTATTGTTATATTTGGCAAAGCAATTATACTAGATTATTAGAGACTCCCTACGGGCATCCTTAGTTCCTTGCTTAGTCCACTCCAAAATTTGTCCCTCCTAATAAACTTCTAATTCTTTACCAATTTCATAATTAGAATTTTAAATTTTTACCATTGGAAGTGCACCCTATAGTAAGGTAAACCAACCTATGATAGGTAGAATGGTTAGTTTGCCTTGTTTACATTTTAGAAAAAAATCAAATTTTTTTCTATACATAGACAACCATGAGAAATGCAAAGAAAAATTTGTTAATAAATTTGTTATGAGTTTTTGAAGGGTGCTACCCAATTGGCCCAAAACAGTCTCTAACTACTCCAAAATCACCACAAAGTATACTCATAATGGTCATCTAACCACCTAAAGAAGTCTCAAAATTTTCTAACATGGTCACAATATTTTCTAATATGGCCATGACATAAAGGAATAAAAAGCTTGGTTCTTATAATGAATTTACACTATAAAGGTAGAAAGTCATAATGCAGTCACTAATAACTCCATCATCATCACCCAAGGCATTGCTTTCAACCACTAACTATTCTATTGAAGTCTTAATTTCATTTACTAACAAAAATCTGCCATAGATTGATGTGAGATTGTAATAGGTGGTTTTCTAGGTGTCTACATTGGACAATTTGCTTGTCGTAGATTGATTTACCTTACTTTGAATAGGCACAAGAAATTGGAGTGCAAAGTGCTTTGGTAATTGTGATTTGCCAAATCTTGCCAAAAATTGAGATCAAAGTCTTTGGAGACTCTTCGGACTTTAGGGATTAACCCCTAAAGGACCATTGTCCCCTTCGGAGACAAAATGGATTTTGGGTAGGTTCCTATGATCTAAAATTTTAGTGAAACTTTTTGAAACTTTCTCATAAGATAGTAAAACTTAATAGCTTTGAGGGAATATAAATTTTATTTTAATTGGTGTCCGGGAGCAAAAGTTATAGCATGTTAAACATAATTTTGATGTCACCGGGTAGAAAAAGAAATCTACAAAAATTTGAATTTAAAAAAAAAAAAAAAAAAAAAATCTTCTTAAAGATCATATTTTTGTCTACATGTGAAGCTTTGATTCATTCCATTTGGATTAGTAATGTGAAAGTTATGAACAATCTTATTTTTCGGGCAATTTGAGCATCTTCTTGAAAAAATAACTTATAGGATTCAATTTTGAATGCAATTTTCACAATTTCTCAAAAAAAATTATTTGACAAGGTTAAGTTTTCTAGCTAGAACAATCTCACTGTTGAGATTATTGTATTTCAATCCCATCTTAGAGTTATTAACGATTTAGTTTTTCCTTCAATCTTGGACCTACTTCTACTTAACAATTTTTTAAAGGATGAAAATCAAGCGTGTTTTTTTTTTAAAATTCCCGGGAAGGACACTCCCCACGTTTTAGCAACCTACATGCGGCGGAAAAAGTAATACATGTAATACATCGGTAAATTTTCTTTTTCAAAAAAAAATTATGGATAGATTTTACTACTTTAAAAGTTTATGTTTTGAATTATTGGTATTTTTTTATGCTAATAGTAATTAGTTATAATTTTTTTAAGAAAAAAGATACATTGTAAAGCTAAAAATAACTTTTACACCTCTATATTATATAAGAAAAAAAAATTGAAAAATGAAAAAAAAATTCTTTAGAATAGCTTTCTATTGAAAGTTTATTTTGGTTGAATATTGATGCAATAGTCATCTTCATGTGAGCTCTATAAATATTTTAGTTGGAGAACATGCCATTTTAGTTCATTTTTCAACCCTTTCTAGACAATATATCTTATATTATTTGGAATTGAAATTTTTGTCAATAGAAACCTTTAGTCATTGTTAAACAAAGCTCAAAATTTTAGGATGAAATTATAGTTTATTCAAAAGTAAATAGGGGGTCAAAAAATCACTCTGCACACACGTAGGTACCCCAAATGTAGTGAGTGTCCTCCCCTAGTTGTTTTTTCTAGACTTTCAACTCAATTCTTCAACACAATTTTTTTTTTTAATTCAAGGTCCATGATGCAAAAAAATTCCACAAATGGCAAATCAAAGTCATCTGAAATTGCAGGCCAGTGTTCAAAAAAACTTTCTTTTTTCAACTTTGAATGCTAGTATCTTCCAATCTGTACGGCCAAACTCCTTGAAATTTCTACCACATGATACTTGACTAGTAAAGTATAAGATCCTATGGTTAAATTCTAAAAGAAATATTCTGTTTTGCTTTTCTGGATGAATGTAGCAAAAATGGTAGTTTTGAGTAGTTTTTGAGAGAAGGATGGCCTTGGTCCTTTAGGGGTTAAGAGCCAAACATTCAAATTTTATTCAACAAATAAATGCAAATATATTCAAAGCACACAGATAGAATCTAATTTTTTTCATCTATCTAATTCTTTGTAAATTTTTGTATAAATTCTTCAACATTTTTTCAGTATAGATTTTCAAAACTTAGCTATGCTAATATTCTACAATTCAAAAGATACAAGTATATATCCTACAAAAAGTAACTTTTCCAGTAAAAAAAATGCATGACCTGTGGAAAAGAACTTAAATGAATATGTGAAATAGAAATCTTAAAAAATCACAATACCTTAACATTTTGAACTTAAAGGGGAATTTTATGGTGAAATATTATGGATATTATCCAATCTATAATTGGTTTAAAATTTACTTTTTATTTTTTGGTTAAAAATCTTATTAATATATACCAGTGAGTACATTAGTAGAATGTACATGCAATCATTCGTAGGTGTAATTTCATTACCATTTGGATACAATCTCTAAATTATGTTTTACAACCTTTTTGAAAAATTTCATTAATTTGTCCCCCTCAATTTCATTTTATGATATATCTTTACATTTTTGGAAATTTTGACTACTTCCTAGTCTTGAAAAGTATATTAAAAAGGATTGCAATGTATAGGAGGGAGTTGCACAAAGGTCCAATCCTTGAAGTTTAAAAGTGTAATGCAATCATTTAGAGGTGTATCTATGTTCTTATTGAAAAATAAATGCCTTCAATTTTCAATGTATGATTGGTTTAAATAGTAAGTGCTTTCAATACGATTAAAACAAAGTTGAAGTTTACTAAGTATCTCCATTCTAATCCTTCAAAATTGAAAAAGGTTATCAATTATTAAATGGATTTGAAACTTGATAACAAATCAATGAAAAATATGATTTCAAACCAATTATATGTTTTTGAAAAATGAGAAATCCATTTTTCCAAAACAAAAAACTGAATTAAAATTTAGAGTAAGTAGATTTTTCTTAACTCCTAAAGTTTTTTTACTATGCTCACAAAAAATGTCCAAAAATGTCCAAAAATGTCACATTCTAATGCATTGAGTATAATTGAAATATAAAAGTCTTTTTCAAACTTTAAACCATACAAATTTGTACTAAACTCCTACAAACTCCCATAGGATTGTGTGGGAAAATTTTTAGCCTATTTGACCAAATAAATTGCAAGATTATAACATTTGAAGTTAGAAAGGAAAAAAATTGGGTTGTGTCCAACTAAATCAATTATATAGTTTGCCTCCACTTTGTAGAAAAGGAGGCACTATTAATACGACTATGGAAACTAAGACCATTAGGTAGGTAGGTATGTTAGTTATTTGCATGCCAGTTTAAAAAAATAATGGAGGTGTTGAACATACACACAAAAAATTTGCACTAAGAAGATGTCTAAAAAACAGCAACATTATGAGTAAGATTTAAATTTTTGGGGTGAACTCATTTTTTGGAAAAAGTAAAATCCTGAAGGTCAACCCAAATCTTTACTTCTCTTAATCAATTTAATTTGAAAAAAAAAATATTCCAAAAAATCTCATGAATTTATACTAGAATTTGTGCTAATAGTTCTACAATAATTTTTAAACTTCCATTTTTAGTGCATTAAGTGAAAATACAAAATTAAACATTTTCAACTACACATTATTTCTCTATGCTACTGTAAAAATATGTAGAAGAAATTCAATACATTCGGCTTAAATAAGTTTAAAGATTGCAAAATATATGAGTTCAAAGTTAAATGAAAAAAACTTCACAACTTGCTTGATTGCTTGCCATCTATATTAGCACACTCTAGAGCACACTACCCAAGCTGGCTTTAAACTTTTGAACCCTATAACTTTTGACTTGGGCACTTGATTGGGAAAAAAAATCATATTTTCAAGAAGCTTATAGAAATGTTCATCTTTGTTAAAAATTTCATTTTCATTTGCTCAAAATTGACTTCATATGAACCTACTCAAGCTTTCAAAAAATTGCATGGGAGCTTAAAAGACTTTACAGGTTACATTTTGAAAAATGAAAAAAATTCTCTTAGAGTAATACGCTCATGTTCAAATACAAGGGTGTAAAATAGTCTAAATCAAACCAACTGGCCCTTGCAAAATATTTACAGATGGTTCCTCCACCCATTCCATTCGCGTCTCAGTAACTTTTCTTAAAATCTTGTCCACCCCTTCTTTGCATATGACTTTTTTTTCTCATTCAATTTTGCAATATTACACATTTGCAAATATTGAAAATCAAAGAGTGTTACAAGTGTGTACATATCTCACTCCCGATAACCTAGTTAACCTTCAAAGAAGTGAAGAGAACACTTTGGATTTTTGAAAACTCCATCAGACTCTATTGACTTATTTATTTTGAATTATTGGTTGAAATTTGTAATATAGATGCTAATCTACATATGAAGCTTTGTTTTATATCATTCAAATAAATAATGCAAAAGCTACAAGTTTCTATTTTTAATAATTTCAATGTCAAAGCAAGCAACAAAAAATATGTATTCTAAGAATAAATCAACTATTTTGATTTGATTGTTTAGATTGATACCTCCATAAAAACATTTGAATAATTCAATTCTAAATAATCAAATGAAAGTTATGAGGAGTATTGTTTTGTGGGCAATAAAGATAGTGAAAAAACGTAAAAGTCCCTTTTTGAACTCAATTTTGAAAGTTTCCAAATGAAAACAAAAATATAGGATATATATGCTCTTTACTATAACTATCTCACCTTTTGATTTACAATTCTCAATTTCCTTTCAAAGTCATTAGAGCTTTAGTTTTTTCTTTCACCAAGTACTTTGTAATTTTTATTAAAGACGAATATGATTTTTTTTTGGTTGAATTCTTTTCCATATATCCTCAACCCATATTGATTAAAGTGCGCATGTTATGGGACATATTTTTTCTTCAAATGTTGAAAGACAAAACCGCACCTTTGGAAAGGGCTAGAGAACCCTACTTTTTGAAGTTTAGGTACATTGACCTTGCAATGTGAGGTGATTTTCACTTAAATTTTTTTTGAGGATGTACTTGAGTAAGTTAACTAAATGATCTTTTGGTTGGACTTGTCAAAAAATAAATACTGATGAAGTTTTTAGCTTTGTTATGGGTACAAGTATTCAGAAGTACTTTGGCCTCAAAACATTCCAATCCTTTATGAGTTAAAAAAGTAATGAGATGTTTTTTTCATTTCCCCCAATTTGCAAACAATAATTTGAAGAGGACACAATTTGTCATAGAGGCCATGAAGTGCTAAAAAAACATAGAAATACGTATTAAATAACTGATGAGCCACGCTAGAGGCAAATAGGTTATTGTACATAATCAGTTGTATATTTTTCAATCACAATCTTTGATCTTCATGATCCAAGGATGTAGGAAGCAAGTTGAAAGGAAAGAAAATTATGAGTTGCAATTTGTAATGGCAATGGTGACAGGTTGCCAATGTGACGGTGCCATGTTTGGGTTGAAAAGTCAACAACCAGTTATGTAGAGGACAAAACATCCCTAGGCCTTTTCAATTCTATTTTTAGGTCTATATTGTTCTTCCGTTGTCCAAGCCTTAATCATATTTTCGCATCTAATAACTTAAGTTTGTCCAATCCAATCCTTTTGAGAGTTGGCTCTTCCCCAATTCTTCCCCGTCTTCCATCCTCCCTCCTTCCTTGTGAGCATCCCCACTCGTGCCTATCTCCATTGGGATGAAGGGGAGCACATATGGGGATTAGGGAAGACAAACTCCCACTACTGTAGTTTTTACCTCCGTTTTCAAGTTAGTTATTGTTAAATAGGCTAGGGTGAATTGACCTCCTCCTTTACCCTTGGAAAAAACACTGTGGAGTTTTCTATTTGCAATCAGATGATAAAATTTGCAAATTTTGAATTCATATTTGCAGTCAATAGCCCCTACTTAGCTCGGGTAGGTGTAGAGATTAGAAAAATCACAACGAAAATTAGGGAGCTTTTTTTTCACAATCCCCCGGACAAGGCAATGAGGGGGGCACAATAACGGGGGTTGGTATAAGTCAAAAGGGAAGTGCAGAAATAGTACCAATGCCAAATGACGGAATCGCCGTACTCCCCTCCCCGTTGGTTGTGCGAAGTGGAAGTGAATATAATAAGTTCCATATAAAGTGATTGTCCGTTTTCCCGTTGTGAGGGGTCGGTTCCCGTGGCTTCGAAGCTGGCTGACCTTGGTACCTTGGACTTGTTGCAGGGCAGTGTGGGCATTGGGCAGGAACCGTCCCCTTCCTTTCCCTGCTGCTGCTGCTGCCGGCGGGGCTGGGTACCCTATGGAGCGAGCGAGCCAGCGAGCGAGCGACTGACTGAGCCCTCCTTTGCCAAGTTCATAAGTTAAGTTAACACCATGATAAGTTCCGTTTCCCTTCCTGACAGGAAATCCCTCGCCTCCGACGAAGAGTACGCCAAGAATCCGGAGGTTTGCCACGAGTCAGCAGCTGCCCCCTGGCACGCTCGGCGTGTCAGAGATCTTTCCACAGCTCCATTCCTGGGCCCCCACCTATCCGGGAGACAGGACCCACTGACGGACTCGGCTACTGTAAGTTATCGATCCGTCGTCTCTGGTGGAGCCAGCCGGCAGCAGCAGGCCTTCCGTCCTTCCCCCCTCCCTCCCTCGCAGGCTCGCAGCAGCAACGGAAGCATTGGAACCGGGGATCTTTCCACCCTACTGTTGTAGGGACCAGGGAGGGAGGCTACGAGGCTACGAGGCCTGCCGGTGGATGTCCGTCCGTCCGTCCGTGCTACAGTAACTTTTATTAGATAGACTCCGAGTGAGCTCAACCAAGCTCACTACGACAACTACAGTGCTGTACAGTACTGTACAGTAGGGGACAGGGCCCATCCCATCCTTCATTCCTTGGCGGTCGGGCCGGCTACAATGAAATTTGAAGGTATGGTATGGTAGCCCTCGTGTGGAAAGGCAGTGGAAACGTAACATAGTGGGTGCGCTGCACCCAATCATGCTGCGTCACTTGAATAATCGAGAGACTGTAGCACCAGCGATCCCACAGCGTATGTAGGAATAAGTTAGGAGGAGTTTATGGAATTTAGTGCAACATGCGACCTTCAAGACAAACAAGCATCAACTTGGGCTACTTTGAGAGGGAGTAGTATTAAAAATAAAATAAAAAATAGAAGAAGAAAAAAGGATTTTGCAAGTTGGAAAGGATTCTTGGGAGTACTATAACACAAAACGAAACGAAATAAATAAATAAATAAATACTAATTCCAATGTGGAGGAAGTTGCAATCTTGACTAAAATCTAATTTTTTCAAGGATTTTTTCTAATGTCATTAGATGAAATTCAGCCCTTGTTAAAGGCTCTGAGTTCTCCTTACGTTCCCCTGTGTTATAATCTTTGCCACGGAGCCTACTGATGTGGTCAAGAAATTGCCACATCAGCATGTATTAAAAAATAATAATCTTTATTTTTTTATTTTTTTATTTTTTATCTTATTATTTTAATATTTTTTTCATCTTTTAATATTTTTTTAATAATTATTTTTTCAAACAATGAAAGCTAGTTTCCAATAGGCCAAAAAACATCTAAAGACATTTTAGTTACTGAAAATTTCAAGTAGCAATGGAGCGAATTTTAGCTACTTACGTGAATGTTGGCTAGGACCTTAGCTAAGACACAACGATTGTTGAATAGTCATAAGTCAGTTAGTTGATAAGTTCGGTCCTCAAAAATACAGAGTATTGATTTAAGGCTTGCCTTTTACAAGATTGATTGTTGACTTAGAATTAGGTCAATACATGAGTCCATTTGTTTAGTGAAACTCATGACACATTTGCGTTGTTGTATAGTCAATGAATTCATCTCTATTGGTCTCATACTACAAGTTTCGGTATAAGCGAGGTTGATAAGAACCATACTAACTTGATTTAAGTATCCACAAAGACAGTTGCATGGGGCAACCCCCAAGGGCAGTGAAGGCCATGCGCCTTCCGTCTAAGCATCAACTACAATCTAACCTATTTCCCAACACTATAGCCTTATTAGAACAAGAGTCTTTCTCACTCTTAAGGTTAGCTCTGATCGGTTTTGCACCCACAAAACATCCATCCCAAATAGAGCTTCAAAAATGGGTCAATGTCAATCTGTAGAATTAGGATGTTGCAACTTTGTCCTCACATTAACACAAGAAGAAGGAGCTACAACAACCCTCCAACAAAAAATCCTCACATTTGGTACACACCAACTATATCTATACCTTTGGCAGCCCTAGTTTGACCCTGAAGTACCCAAAGAGATAGGTCACATAGTATAAACCTGCCCAAATTTTAACCAAATCAAACCACAATCCAAGATGAGAGATAATGACAAATGAAATTGGAACCCATAGACTTAAAACCAACAAAAATAGACAAACCATAGACTAAAATAAGACGCACGAATACCTAAACCAACAAAATGGCCAACCATTAAAACTGCCCTAAACCCTCACACAACAACAAAGGTTGACGTAGAACCACACAATAGGAAACAAAGGCCCGACTCCCAAACTTAAGTAGTTGTGAACACCATAGATGCAATATCCACCCAAAACTTCCCACACCCAACAAAACCAAGCAATAGACAAAATTCTAATATATCGACTCCATCACTTTCGTAGCTACCAACGTCCTTGAAAATGAACTTCTAAAGTTTGTGGAATCCGACCTCACTTCAAATCACTAGTATGAATAGTGACAAATTCTTGATCCTAAAGGCAAACCATCCCAATAAATGCAAATCCTAGACACACTAGAGGAGAGCCTACCCCTCTCCCCCCCAAAACCAGTTCTAGTATTCTAGAGGAAGTTATTTGGAAGCTTCTTAGATTCTTCAACACCCCAATAGAGGAAAAGTGCCTCCAATTATGGCCTATGATCTTGATGTTATGTCTAGTGTCATTGTTGACATAAAAACAAGTGGATGTCACAAAAATGCGTCATGAAAAACACGATTTTTTTCTAGTGTGGCCTTCTAACATGCACTTTATTTTATATGCAACACAAGTGAGAGGTAATGGATCTCACATTTGGTGAGCAACGCGGAAAGCATGGTGTCAAATTAGGTCAGGACTTGTCTTCCAACAATCAAAAAATGTAGAAGCGATAGATAGACAGCTTGAAGCATGTAGACAATTGGTCACTCGACGACCTTCAAAGATCAAGAATAAGTTATGGAACTCCCCATCTAAAGCAACAAACGCCCTTTTCCAACTTCAAGGTCAACTCTCAAGTAACTTAAGCAATTTGACCACTTCCATGATCAAATTTACATGGATCAACCTAAAGAAGACCTCCGGGACCTAACCAATAGGGTCTTGACAAGGGCTAGAGTTCTCACTTGTAGTGGAAAACTTTGTCACACCAAAATCAACTCAAAGCAAGCCTTCTCGGGCCCCGTTTAGTTATGTGGAAAAGTAGAAGACCTCGGATTCGACCTTGGGAAGTGGCATTGGCGCTCCCCCTCATGTCAACAAATTGAATTTTTCAACTATTCAACCCATCAGGGGTATGCAATTAGATTGATCAAGAAACCAACACACTCAAGATTATTCAAGAAGCTCAATCTTGTAGAGCTCATAGACCCAAAATTCGAATAGGCGATTCACACCATTTGACACAAATAGAGGCCAATGAATCTAAAATCTTTTTATAGTTAATTATCTCTAGAGGGTTGTCGACTGTCAGCTACTATAAGAAACCAAAGTTTTTTAATGTCTAAGTTGATGGTTTTTAGGTGACATCAATTCTAATAACCCTTGTTTTTATGTCAACTATGACGTCCATTGAATAGATGTTATTTTGGATGTCATTGTTGACATAAAAATTAAGGTGTTAGATTTAATGTCATTTAAAATTTGTCAACTCAGACATCAATTATTATATTAAACATCACTTAAAACATGGTTTTTTTATGTTGAGTTCGGGCTTAGTAATGGGTTTCTCAACATTTTGTCAATGTTGTTGGCTCAATATACATGAAACCACAAAACACACACTTTTCTCCTATAGGGTGGCACAGAAGGTCTAGAAACGATTTAGAAGCACTAGACGGGTGCTCAAGATGAAAGAGCTCTTGTCGTGGAAGGAGGTCATTATCAAAATCACATGGAGCTCCTTCAACCAATTCGACACTTACACCCCCTCCTCCCGCCCCCTCAACATTGCCAACAATATACTCAAATTTATGATTCTCTAAAAGATGTGTGCTCATTTCAAATTGCAAGATGAAACTTATTGTATACAAAGTGTCAATACATTGGCATGGTCTAATACTTTCATGGCGGGGATGGCCCATAGGAACCACGTTAACTCTTACCTCTCCACATGTAGCGAGGATAGACAAAAAACTATTACACAAGAAATCCTTGACACTTGGTGTTAAAATGAGGTGTTTTATTTGGATAGTTTTTACCAACTCAGGTAGTATATGTCTTTTAGTTTGCCACCCAAATTTCACTATGTGGGTGAATTCGATTGATTGTCTTGTTTTCTCTTTTTAATTTATACTGTTCTTTCCACCTAATCAAACATGTTTTTTTAAGAAATAGAAGTAATACATTATAGTACTAAATTTTTTCCATTATAAAATTTTGTAGTGAGAGTTTTTGTGTGGATGACACTGAGTGTAGGTAGGATAAATTGGTGTTCAAGAAAAAAAACTCTTAGTGTATCCTCTTTTATTGCATAATTTGCAATAAGATAGTTTGCAAATAGTAGGTGGGCTTGTACATGGTTCAAGATGGAAAGCTAAACTAAATGTTTATTGTATTTTTGTGATTTGTTTTTTGAAGTGCTTAATTTAACAATTTTTGTGATGGAAAACCAGGTGTAAAGAAAAAAATTTACATCTAAAGACAAGTGTCATCATGAGCTTGCCTATTTGGGTGGGGTAGCTTTGCAATTAATTTATTCATGTGCTCTTATTCGTTTTTGCCATTGATCCTAGGTAGGCCCAATTGTAACACTCCAAGTTTGGAATAAAATAAATACTCCAACCGGACTTAAATAAATGTAACCTCTCTAAATACATAAACTTCTCTTAGTACATAGCCCTAGCACCATGCATTAAGAGAGGTTCTAGCTGTAGTGTTGATTTTGACTAAGAGTCTATGAGGTACATAAGCCTACTTAATGTAGATAAGTCTATTACTAAGCAAACTAGACATCTAAATATCTTGGACCAACTCCAAGAAGGGGTTTATATTTTTTAAAGGTAATGAGGGATTTCTACTACATGTGGCAAAAATCCCTCCTAGAGTTGGTTGGCGGGGAGTGTATAGGACCTCTACCTAAATTGTCTTCCAAGCAATGGACTCCTATAATGTTGTTTTTGGTTAATTTTTGGTTAATTTTGATTAGATGACTCTAGTTGAAAAGTGAGTAGCACACCTAAAATCACTGAAAGATAAATCCTACTATCCTTCAAGCATCTAATTAATCATTCAAGTGGATTGGGACAATTTTCAAAGCAAAAATCTAATTCAAATGCACATTTAGAGGCCCAAAATGGCCTAAACCAGGCCCTAACAAGAAAGTTCAACACATTAACAATCGCACCAAAATCCTAAATCCACCTATGCATTGACCCTTGAAATCCCCCCAAAATACTTAGATCCAATACTAACATGTTTATCCATTCAATTAATGCAATTCAAATTTTTCCTTCCCCATTTGATCATTTAAGTCACCAATCTAATTTTAACCCCATTTGGGCAGCACTTCTGTGTTTCCGTGCTTGCCCATACACCCTAAAAATCTAGGCTCCCTAATCATGCATTTCTCTCTAAACACCATTCATGCTAAAATCATACATTTTTTCTCCAAACAATAAAAATTCATACAAATCAAGTTACAAGCATAATGCATCTTATGATTCACATTACAGTTTTTTTCCAAATGGAGCATGGTAACAAACAAGAATTCAAGGTAAAGACCAAAAACTAGTCACCGTCATCATGACAACAAACCTTTGTACACTAACTTGGTTGCCTCGTCCTTGTCTTTGCTTCAAATTGGGCAAGCCATAGCTTTTTGGAAAGCTAAATTTAAGGTGCATTATCCCTTCAAAACTCATCTCCATTCACTTTGTTGATCTTCCACAATCGCCCGTCAAAATTGGCAGTCTTCAATTGCAGCAGAGGCAAACCTCCTCGCACAAAATTGATTTCTCCGACCTTGTCCTTGCTCCAAATTGAGCAAGCTACAATTTTTTGGAAAACTAACTTTAAGTTGAACCATCCCTCTATAATTTGGCTCCATCCAATTTCCCATGCTTCCGCAATCACACACCAAAGTTGACAGCCCAATCTTACTAAAAAAATCCTTGATTCTCTTCCGTGTTTCCCCATTAGACCTCAAAACCCTTAAAAATCAGCTCCAATCCTTCCTCCAAATCACCCCAAATCATGGTCTTTCACTTTTTCCTTCATCTCAAGCACACTCTCAAAACACAAACACACATGAAAAGTTGGAAGAGTTGATAGAGAGGGCTTGGAACCCTATTTTTTCCTATACCAAATTCACTAACGAACTAATTTAGCCTAATACTTTCATCAATACTTAATTTATTGTCAATTTGCTAAATTAGTGTAAAATGCACCAAGTTAGTGGAAATCACACTAGATTATTATAAATTTGCTAGTTTAGTGTAAACTGCACTAATTAGTGTTAAATCCTCTAAATTACTTTAAAATCCCTATTTTAATGTTTCTAGCACTACACTAGTTTTTTAGTCACAATTTTAATTTAACTAAATTTTTTTGTGCTTTTTATTATTCATTAATTTTGTGGTTTTCAATTTGTTTTTAGTTTAATTTCCTACTACTCGATTTTGTTTTTATTTTATTTCCTTTTTTATTTTTATACTTTATATTTTTGTGGTTTGCAATTTGATTCTAGTTTCATCTTCTATTTGTATTGTTTGGTTTGCATTTTGTATTTTGCATTTTTGTTTTTCATTTTGTCATGATTTTTCTGTTAGCTTAATTTGGTTACTCTACTAAATCTTGCTTAACATCTTTTTAGTTCTAAAGCCCTAGTTTTTTTCTTAGAATTTATCCTAATTTTTTGCTAATTGCATTTTCTAGCTTCTTGCCCTAACCTCCCGAAGTTCCCATTGCTATCTAGCAGAAAACTCCCTAATTGATGGTTGTGGCTTAATCCATTAAAAGAGATTTCGGGCTAGGGGAAGGCCGTTTTAGGCCTGTTAGCTTGGCTATGGACCAAACTTACGCAGTCAGATAAAAAAAAAAAAAAAAAAAAAAAAATTAAAAAATTAATTTAAAAAAAAATTAATTTAAAATATATATATATTTTATTAAAAGAAAAATTAATTAATTAATTAATTTTTTTTAATTTTATTAAAAAAAAAATTAAAAAATAATAATAATATATTTATTTTATTAAAAAAATAATTAAAAAATAATTAAATATTAAAGTCTGACATGGCCGAACTTTGGCCACATCAGACTACGCATGTGGCCGAGTTCACAGAGTTAGAAAACTCGGGGAACTTGCGGCCATATAAAGCAATTGAATTTCCCCTAATGCAATGTACTAATACTTCCAAACTTGTGAATTCATGCAAATTGTTTATCTTTTCCACAATCTAAACAATGAACCAATATGTTGATTCACAAAGGTATACACTTGTTTCAAAAATCAAACCCAAATGAAAATAAAATTTCCAATTTACATTGAAATTTTTGTGAATTTTCAAAGTAGTTTGCTATGAAATTACAAACTGCTCATAGAATGGAGTTTTGAATCCCCTATAAACAATACATTAAACACTCTCTCCCATGTATCCAATGATACTTAAGTATTTATCATTATAAAATTGACATGTTATGCCTTATTGACAATTATGAAGTGATTTTGTTAGAAAATGAATAGATTTGGATGAGTTTTGGGATGGAATTGGGGTCAAAAGTAGGATGACATGCAACAAATGAAAATGGATTGTCTTACCTCAATCATTTAACTTAAATGGTCTATAGGTTCCTTATTGGTAGTAAGGTAAATATACTGAAATTCAATAGAATAAACAATTATGTAGGGTTTCCATTATTATATTTTAAAAAATTGTTGTGTCTTGTTGGTAGTTAGAAGGGGATTCTAGAATGCATTTTTTGGACATTGTAAGAATAAATTATGAATTCTCAAAGGGCTAAAAATAGGTGTTTCTAAAATTGATCCTAGACTCTCATAAATAGTGAGAGTACAATTTAGGCAAGAATAAATATTTGTGTATCATTGTATCAATTTTAGATTTAGTAAACTTAAATTTAAACTTTCATTGCACATCAAATACCAACGAGATGGTTTGGATAAATATTCAATAGTTGGACACTATCTAAGGTTTATGCACCTATAATCAACACTCATTACAATTGAGTGTACTTAGTTACTATTACTAAACATTTAAGTTATTTAATTTCATTAAATTTTGATTGAAAGAAGATTCCAATTCATTGTTTGCACTCTATTATGAATTTTCAAAGTACTACGTCTAAGTGCACCAAAAAACAACAATAGTCTCTCATATAGTTTCATGCTCTGAATGTATACATTTTGGAAATCAATATCTAGGAAATAGTTATGATCTTTGATTTCAATGTAGACGTTGCATTTGGGGCAGTGTTGAAGGTGTGCATACATTACACTAGAAAAGAATTGATGTTGTGCAATAATTTTGAGCTAATAGAAGGGTGACAGTGGAACACCAGACATTCAAAATTCAAGAGATATTCGAGACTCATGTAGTGACATGCGCAAGACACTAAACCCTTCTCACAAAGTGGGACCAACAGGGTGCAAACTCAGGATAAAAATAAAACCTTCCCTCCTATTTTATGCCATGTTTAGGGTATCTTCTAAACTTTTCTTAGATAATTTGGGGTCTCTGATTGCAAATATGAATTCAAAATTTTAGCAAATTTTATTCTGTGTGAAAAATAAATAAAAATTTGCCTTTTCTCTGAGGTAAAATTCTCGTGTTTTCACCTTGTTGGTTCTACTTTGTGGGACGGTTTTAGCGTCCCATGTGACATGCAGCTACATTAACCCCTCATCGCCTGAAGTCCAAACCAGGTAAAAAATAGCGTTGCTTTTGAAGTGTTGTAAATTTAGATGTTGCTAAGTTATAGAAATCTCAACCGTACAATATTGTAGTGAACATGTTTTAGATGACATAGAAAAAATTTGAAGCCATTTGACCGCATGGATTGAAAGATTATACTATTTTAGTGTTAAAAAAGATGCTGAAATTTTCCAAAAAACACATTTGGAGGTGAAATTCGACTTCTATACCTACTCAAATGAAAAAAACTTGAGACTATAAAGTGATTCAAAAGCAACATATAAACACATTGGTGAAAAAAAATATCATTCAATTGACTCAATGTGTCTGCAAAACAGATTTGAAATGTCAAAAAATAGCATGAAAAGTTGCAAAAAACACCATGTAAGGCTTAACCTCCTCCATCAAAAGCATCTCAGTCATTCATTACTTTTTGGATTCATGTGAAATTTTAGCCACACAAACTAGACTAGTATGCACAACTTTCTCAAAAGAAATGATTGAAAATGGACATTGTATGAAGAAGTTACAAGCTGCTGAATTGCACTGTAATCCGAAAATGGTTGGATTTTAAATTTTGAATTGCTCCCAAACATTCAAAGAAGCTTGTATTGACATGAAAATTTTACCACAATAACTAGACTAAAAGGGGAACATAACCCAACAAATTTGATTGAAAACGAACATTGTATGAAGGAGATCCTCCCCCCCCAAGTTTCAGCCATCAAATGCAGTTTGGTGAATTCAAATTGAAACTGTGAACTTTGATTGGCTCCCATTTAATTTGTAAATCTTGGATTGATCTAAAAATTTTACCACACAAACTAGAAGAGAGAGCGCAACTTTACGAACAAGTTTGATTGAATTTGGATATTGGATGCAAAAGTTACAGCACTTTGAATTATATATGAGGACACTTTTCGTCCCCTCAGGTGATGAGGGGTTAAGATCTGTGAGATCTCATTTGTACACCAAAGATCGAGGTAGATTTTAGCTGTGACACAATTTATCAAGAGAGGCCACATCTGGATCTGATGTGCTCATAAATCCCAGAAATTACATCAAATTTTCACTTAATAATTAATACCTAACAATGATTTGATGTTTCACACTGAGCGTTTCCTTAACTTCATATATAAGCCATTCCTCAGACATCAACGATGTCACCCATGATTGATAATTGCAACTAAGGTAGTCTGCTCTAAAAGCGACCCTCTTCTTCAAATGGACCCTATAATTGGGTGTAAAATGGACCTGAAGTGATCTTCAACAAGATATGGGTTGGTCATTCAATGGACACAAGATAAAGTGGGGATGCTTTCAAGCCTGTTAAATTTTGCATTAGGCATGTCAGAAGGGTTAGTTTAATGTGTGTTGCGGTCCATTTTGAAATGTAGTGACAGCTGCCCATTTCTACATTTAAAATTGAAAATGGCCAGCCAACTAAATTTGTACTATGAATGCAAAATGTACAAAGTTAAATAGATACAAGCATGGACTAAAATGAAGAAAGCTAAGGTCACATTTACAAACATGCACCACCAATTCATAGAAAATGAAGTGATCAATTAAAGAAACACGAATAGTCCACATTCCAATACAGAATCATGATGCCCATTAAATAAGTATTTATTGTAAAGCTTGTCAGAAGTTCCAGTATTTAATACCTTCAACCGTCGATATTGCCATCAACAAACCATGCAACTACCAACAATGCCAATGAGCAAGATATCTAAGGAAAACCAGTCTGCAAACATTTCAAATGCAATTCAGTGCTCAATGAGCAAGCTTCTTTCAACTTGGTGAAAGTGAAGTGAGCTGTTGGAGTGAAACAAGCTGCTAGAGTGAAGCGAGCTGCTGGAGTGAAGCGAGCTGCTGGAGTGAAGCAAGCTGCTGGAGCAAAGGTTAGACTTATATTTCTTCATATATTTGATGTTCAAAGAATAAAACAATTGTCCTTCTAGTTTTGCTGAAAAGATGAGCTTGGTATGTAATTTCTATTGCTTTATAGATTTTATTGTGATGCAGCAACGATGAATACAAATGCACTAATTGGTTAGAGTTGTATGTTAAAATATGAAAGCAAGTACATGTTTTAAACACAAGAAGTCTTACATAACTCTTGTAGAAAGCAAACATTCTTTCAAATAGAAGAATAGAATACAAATAACAATGTAGAATAGGTCTGAATTTCTACTCTTTTCATAGGGCTGTAATACATTGTAGGAGAAATAAAAGTGCAAACTTACAATACTAGTATTTCTTGCATGCTCTCAGATACACAATTGTAAACTGTTGTCACTTGGAGATGATGGAGGAATCCACTGGAGACTATGATGACAATGGAGGGAGTGAAAGTAGTGGTGGAAGTGAGTACAAGAAACCCCGCAGCTGGGGCTCTAGCCAAGAAGACTATGTCCAATCTGACAGCTTTGAAGAGGTGAAGGAAGAAGATGATGGTGATATCCCAGAAGGCTTTGACTGGACAGTGATGAAGGAATATGTAAGTGAACAAGAGCAAATGGAAGACAACAAAGAAGGTTACGATTTGGATGCTCACCTACTGCAGCAACGTCGTAGGGTGCTGGGGAAATCAAAATATCCAAGAAGTCCACCTGCTCTTCAAGCACAGCCAAGAAAAGCAAACATGGACAAGGACAACACATTCAAGAACATTGATATACCTACGATGGAAGAAACCAACCAGAGCTTTTTGAATGTGGAGAACATACCAAGGCATCCTTCACAGCATGGAGAGTGTTCAAATGCAGAAAATATTGAAGACTTTCACTTGGCAAATCAAAGTCCAGCTGCAGCAGAGGTACCTCCACCTCCTTTACCTGCAGTTTCTAAATTTGTCCACAGGAAGATTCTAAAGAATGGCAACTCGACAAAAAAACAATTGGATAAAGCTCTGGAGGATATTGAAGATGGCATGCCATTGAAAACCACTGCAAGGAACCATGGCATTCCTTGTACTACACTAAGAGGACATGTCTATGGAACCACAAGAGGAAGAAGAAGAGGGAAGAAAGGAGTCTTAGAAGATGAAGAAGAAAGAGCTTTAGTGACTTACTTGCTTGAAATGCAGAATAGAGGATTTCCATTGCACATGGGGCAATTGAGAGCTAAAGTCCATGCATTCACTCAAACCAGGGTAACACCATTCAAAGATGGTATTCCTGGACCAGGGTGGGTAAGGTGCTTCCTCAACAGGCACCCTGAATTGACCTTAAGAAAACCACAACCATTAGAGATGAATAGAGCAGCAGCCTTATGTCCAGAGAATGTGCAGTTATTTTACCAAAACCTTTCAAAACTGTATGAGAAACATGCCTATCTACCACACCAGATTTGGAATTGTGACGAATCAGGTGCTCAAGCAGGCAAAGATGGAGGTGGATATGTTATAGCTAAAAGAGGGGTCCGAAATGTCCACAAGGTGATTCCTAATGAAAGGGAGTGACTGTCTGTCCTTGTGTGCATCAATGCTATTGGGAACAAGCTTCCTAATTACTACATCTTCAAAGGGAAAAAGCGAAAATACAATTACCTCTACAAAACTGGAGAGATGAATGACACAATGGCCATGCAGCCCAAAGGTTGAATGACCCATATCCTCTTCAAGGCCTGGATCAAGCATTTCATCAGAAATGTTAGAAAACAATACAACATCTCTCCTACCCACAGACATCTCTTGATTCTAGATGGGCATAGCTCACATGTCACATTAGAGGTTGTCAAGACTGCTATGCTAAGTGGTCTTGACCTATTAACCCTCCCAAGTCACACTTCTCATGAATTGCAACCCTTAGATGTTGCATGCTTCAAGCCCTTCAAGTCAGCCTTTAGAGCATACAGGGATAAATGGACTATTGAGCATGTGGGGAAGGCAGCTGCTAAGGAAGACCTTGCCTCTTGGGTTTCTCATGCACTGAGGAAAGCACTCACAGAGGAGAATATTACTTCTGGATTTAGAGCAACAGGTATTTATCCATTCAATGCCAAAGCTATGGATAGTAAGTATGGACCAAGTCATACTTTTGAGAGAGCAACTACAAGTGCACAATACACAACTGCTGATGATGACAACAACCCTAATTTTCGAAGTGCAGGCCTAGAAGATTGGCAGATTCAAGAAATACATGATGAAGATATTTCTCTCCTCCCTGAATGCAATCATTACTATGTGGAAGCTGAAGAAGAAAATGAAGGAGACCAAGACACAAGTGAGGATGAAGGTGAGGATAACCTTGAAGTTGGAGATGTCCCACCTGCTTGTGTGGGCAATTTTTTTGAGCTGCCAGAGATTGAACTGCCCAAAGTGAAGAGGACATCAAAAACAACAGAGCCCTTCATAGACTACTCCAAATCCATTTGGATGACTCAGACTGAGTACTTGGATTCATTGGAGCAGATTGTGAAACAAAAAGAGGTGGCTGCACAAGCAAAAGAGACCAAAAGGTTAGAGATGGTGACAAAGAAAGTGCAGAAAGCAAAGGAGAAACAAGATAAAGAAATCACAAAATTGGCCAAACAAGCTTTCAGGAAGTCAATGAAGCAACATAAAGATGCATGGTCAGCCAAGAGTGTAGCAGCCTATGGAGATAGGCTACATGCACTTATAAAATCAAATATTGTGAGGGCACCTGTCAATGCACCTTATTGTGGTTTTCCTCCTCCTATCTGCAAAGAAAATTAGAGAAGGGCAATAGAACGCAGACGTGCTAAGAAGAAAGGACAAGACACTACCTTTCTCCCTCCTCTGCTGGAGGTTCCTAAGCCATGGAAGCATCCCACTTCATCATACAATCCTTTCTTGTACAACCACAACTTCCAACATTTCCCTCTTTATTCCCCAGTGCCATTTGGAGAAGGAAGTTCTGCAATGAACTACAGTGGTGCATCTGCATCAAACCATTTGACAGTGCTGCACACCCAACAATGAGAAGAACTAGCAAATCCTACTGTCCAGCATTGTAAAGAAAGAGAAGAAAGGCATACATACCACAGGCCAGCAGCTGAATACCAGAGGTGAAGACATGTTGTAGGAGATCCAAGTTACACAACAATCCTTGAAGTTTCTTGAAGATTGGAGGAAACAGCTACAAGACATCTGCAGTACAACATCAGGATGAGTAAGGCATTCAATATGAACTTTTTGAAGATTTTTGACCTAGATATTTAGGGTGGCTACACTCATATTTCTTTGGTAAGCACTTGGACTAGAAATAGTCATTTCCATCATGTCCAATGTTAAAACTAGGATTTTCAAAAGACTGATTACAATAGAGGGATATCAAGTGACTTGAAATTCAAAATTTTGTGTATGAAGAAATGTATTCATATACCAATGGTTGTACAGTAATGCCTTTTTCATAACACATCTGGCACTTTGCATTGTCAATCTCCTGCAAGTAATGAAATCAGAAGCATGATACAATAGACTAGTTTTACCAAACAACATTGAAAAGGGAAAACATATGAACCCAAGTAATAACATTGAGAGTACCTGAAAACAAGTAATGTAGGTTTGAGTCCCCTTCAAAAACCAACTCATCATATCTGCAAAAGCAATGGGTTTTTAAAATCATGAAATCAATGGGTTTTTTAAAATCAGTGAACAATCTAGGATTAAATATAGTTATAACTTCAAGTCTTCCTAGTTTATGACCTCAAATGTCTGGTAAAGCAAAACAACATGCAGCTGTAATAAAATCCATAATATCAGCCACTTTACAAAAAGATGATACTTAGACTTTTTTTGACCTTTTCAGATCCTCTTCAGAATATATGGTGTTCCTTCTTCAGCTAATGCAATGCCAATGCAGGCCACGCCATGATCATGTATTAGAATCAAAAATGCAATTACGACTTTCAGAATGGATACTTGGGGCTAAACTTCATATCCAAATAAGATTGATCCATCCATCAAACTCTAGAACAGACCTCAAAGAAAACATTATCAACGTCATCTAACAAAGTCGGTTCTCATAATCCGAAATTTTAAGTATGAATTCAATGCCAAGTCAACTATAATTACCTCTTGATTCCATCCCAAGCAGCTTTGGATTTGAAATGGGATAATCTCCTTCAGTCTGACCACACCTTCTCCCACCTGGTAAAAAGACAAAACATAACACCATAGGCTCAAAATTAAGCCTTGTCTGGACTACTACTTCTTCACATCACATTTGATAACCATTAAAACTAGTTTTTGGAAGTGTGTTGTAGCAAATTAGGTGGTACATAAAGGTTTTACCCCTGGACTTCCTCATCTTCGTGACCGGCCACAATCTCGAAAACATTAATCAAAACTTCCACGGAATGGGCACGGTAACCGCAATCCTGAACTTCCTCGGCAAGAACTACACCCTATACGTCAGTGCCGGCAGTTCTTCAGAATTCGTCCCATGGGAGTCATCATTTCTTGCAACCGTGACATCCGCATCCTCCCCTTGCGTGATCTTCCCATGCACAATAAAAATGACATGACATAGATTAAAAAAACAATTCATATCCTTGCAAAAATGAACAAATGCAGACATTGGAGCAATCTCTGGGATGGGATACACCAGAAGAATCAGCCTGCTAACCTTATAAGCTCTTGAACATGCCAACACCCAACAATACATGTTAGAGTATGTGCAAAAAATGGCTTGGAAGAAAAAATCCGGTCCCCAGAAAATATATCGACAATACACAAAATAAAGTCAATATACTTCAATGTTGTAGCTGCAAGCTCTACCTGTGCAGCTGTAAGACAATAGTCAATGCTTGGCAAACCATTAGTGCTGGGATATCCAAGGCCATAAGGGTATTCTGATTTGAAGACTTTAAGCTTTGCTTGAAGTTCAGCCTCCAAGTCAAGTCCTCAGTCTGAATGGGGGAGTTGAAAGTCTCACGGGCCATTTTAGACCTGGTCCATCATATCCATTTTCATTGTGATAAAGCAGAGTTATGCAAGGTCATACCTACCACATGCAAAACATTTGTGCAAACTCATCCTTCTCCACTGTAACATAACTACATCCAATCACAACTACGTTTTTGAATTGACCACTACAGATTTTTGCACTAAAATGTGCCTACAATGTAATATCTTAATTTATGAATGTAATATCTCAATTCTATCAGCAAACCTGAAAAATGGCATTGCCCATTGCAAGTCCAAAGAGCAGGTCCTTAGCTCTCTCCAATTACCTACCACGAGATATGCCTTCACCTGTCCAATCAATCATAGATGAAAAAAATGTAAAGATAATCAGTCATGTCACACTTTAGTAAAAATCGTAATAATAGCACAATCTCATTCAATGAAGCCAATTGTTTCTCCTACATTCAAAGATGCCAATTGAAGTAATGCAAAAACTCACCATTTTTCCACACGCGAACCATTGATCAGCATGTCCATGCTTATTAGTATACTTGCCTGTCCACAAAGAAAACTCAGTCAAACTAAACAAAGACAATGAGCATTTTGTTCACGTTGACCAATGCAATTTACCAATCCTCAATTCATTAGGATTTACTCTAACCTTCTATAGTGGAAGGTGATTTGCTACAAAGAAAACTCACCACTGGAAACAGAGAAGCCATCATCCATCAAAACCACATGTAGTCCTCAAAGCACAGGAGATGCCAGAAAGTGAGTAAAAGACTTGATGTAATCACTTTGCAAGCATTTATTGAAACTCCATTTGGAAAGACCTGCATCACATCTCTAGTTGGTTGCAAATTCATATGAACAGTTCCAAAACAAAGATAACTCATGAGGGTGAATTGATCGATGTTCAAACACGAAACGGAATGGAAAAAATTTCAAAAGAAAAAGTACCCATACTGTACAGGATGGATTCAGCTTAGCAGTAGCCAATTGAAATTTCCTGGCTACAGAAAATCACAAGTGCTAATAATCCATTTGAAAATTGATAGAGGTTAGCTTATGCTTGTGAAACTATGAAACACAATGCTTGCCTCATGGTTGTCATCAACATACATTGTTCTTGTCTTTAGCAAGCCTTTCATTGACAACGAAGGCATTTGCCACCCTCAGAACACCGAGGCATCAAACCACTCCATTCAACAGCATCTTTGTATACCATAAAACGATCAGCAAGTATTGGCAACAAAGTCACGAACCTAAACAACCGTTGGAGTTCGGGTAAAATGTGCCATTGCCATTGCATAGAACTAAAAACTCAATGCAATTTCACATAGATGAGGCAACCATCCAAAACATTGCCTGCAATTCAGTAGAAACAACTTGCCTAGGATATCACAGAAGCAATGCTCAAAATAGCACTGCACAAAATTTTATAAGAAGAATGAAAAATTTTGATTCAAAATTCTAAAAACTCATCCTTATGTACCAAGTGCAATAACCATCTATTGCAGCAACAATATTGTTTTTGTGAATGCAAAAAGGTATACCTCAATTTCAAATTAAAACTTTGCCGTAGATTCTCCAATCTACTTCCATCCTGTCAACCAGAAATGCACACATACACTTTCAGCAAAAAACCACTTGCCTGGTTGACATATAGGAATGCAGCGAATAACAAGACCACAACAAAAATATTTCGACACAAGAAATGCAAAACTTCGGTCCAAAATGCAAACTAAGCTGAACTCCTACACGGATCTGCCTGCCATAACCAATGCTCGGTAACATCTGCACTAGCATGTCCATTTTTACTTATGGAAAACAATAATCGCGATTGAAGTTGTTACTGACATTTAGATGAAGGAATAACTTAAGTTCTTTAACCAAATAAGTAAATGCATGCATAATTCAAACCTGAAAAATGACGAAAAATTAATTTCCAGAGGTCATATGAAGAGAACACCCATACAGACAAGCGCTAGTAAACTTACTTCACCAATGTGATCAAGGTATTGATGAGCACCACATGCACCTTGAATGTCATCAGCCAAAAATAGGACCTTGTCTTCCTATAGCTTAACCCAATTCTCTCCACTCTTCTCAGCCATGAAGTGTCCATACGGAACACTGTTGAAACGAATCTATATGCACATACAATCAATAAACAAGAACCAGATGTTATGAACAAAAAGACTGGAACAGATCAAACCAACAGATTGTCGAAGCATGTCTGCGACAAATTCAAAAACATGAGAGAATCTCTTTAACAGTTTTCATCTAGTGTTTATCATTTAATCTTTCAATTTCAGCGTTTTTGATAATTCAAACCTCCGTCATGAAAGCGCATTATGTAAAGTCACGTTCAAATCCAAGTCTTATCAAACTCCAAACTATTTCAAATTATGTCAAAAACTCCGAATTTCACAAAAAGAAACTCGCAACTAGCCAATCCAGGAATGATCAATCCATGATTCCAACTTAGAACACCAAATTCTTGACAAGGAAAAGTTGCAGTAACCTTGAATCCTAGAGTGCAATCCAGGAATGGTTGAAAACAAGACAAGCCAGGAACAGACCATCCATGTAATCAACTTCATCCTCCAAATTCTTGACATGGAAAATAGCTTTGCAGTAAAGTTGACCCCACAGTGCAATCCACAAGATTTCAGAGACAGTTACGTTCGAAATGGAACAAACTAGAAAGGACGTGTGCTTACATTCTTGAGTTTCTGGTTGGGCAGCTTGACGGCGTTGATGGACCTACACGAGATGGGGCTCCGAGGGGCGCTGGGCGCTAGTAGTCAAGGTGATGGACACGATACACAAGTCCAAAAAAATGCCCTGGTGATACACAAGCAGGATTTCAACTTACAGTGGAAATATCAATTGCAGCAACAAATGTTGGACGACACCTAAACTCATAGTTACCTTCCGAGGTTGCGATACCAGTTCAGAGCGCCAGTAAACCCCGACTTCTCAAGCATTTCTACGTTGTAATTGTGCTCTTCTGCCAGATGCCATGACAGAAGCTCCTCTATCAAGAATACCCTTGATAATTCTTTCCCACTTGGAGCAAGCGTCCTAGTGCCCTTTCTGGTATCTGCAAAACCACCTCCAAAGGCTTTCAAGGTTGCTGAAGTTCCGATGCTTGCAAAATTGCGTTCTGCTCTTCCTGGCTCCTACGGTAATGTAGAGTGATGTGATGTGAGTTCTGTAACCAAATCCAAGGTTAGGGCGACTGAAATTAATGTATCTACTCTCACTTCTAGTTTGCAATGTACAATACACTCTTTATTGACTTCATGCAATGAGATGCGAAAATTTTCAATGGAGAAGACATGACATTAGGTAACGATCCCCGGAACTGCTGACCTTGACTCTCTTGAGATTCTCCATGCTTTAAGGATAACCCTCAATTTAAGTAACTTGTCTCTCCAGCAATTTTAGTGGCAACCACCGAGAGTAGAGTTAACAAGAAACATTGAGCATTGTTAGTAAAATGACAGAGTCAAAATCCTGCAATTAACCATACCTGGCAGACATTCAAACATCCTAGTTCATCAATATACGGATTCTTGCCTGCAATATTCGCAAACCTTAAACCACTTACACATTCATTTGACTGGCTCTTTCTCTCAGGGTTCTGTCTCATGTCGATAAGAGACAAATTGACTAAAATGAACACCGACGTCAGGCTGTAATAGTACGTTTGATAATTACCTGTTTTTGACCGAGGGCATCCAAGAGTCCGATAATATCCCCAAACAGATGGAGAATAGTGTACTGGTCCTCAGCAGCTGGAGCTTCGGTTTGTCCATAGCCTCGTTGATCCAGAACTACTACATGGTAACCAGCGTCGGCCATGTTGTACGCGGCCACGATGAACGTGCTGGCGTCCACGGACAGACCCTGGTTGCACACGTGGTTCATGGTGTACAAATTCGCCCCTTCCAAGGTGGTGTAGATCGTGATTTCTGTCTCGCTGATCTCCGTGAAGTTGAGGCTGAGAGTCCCGGGGTTTCAAGGCGAGACACCTTTCATGGCGCTCGTGATGGCGTAGTCCTTCACTAAATCCACACTTGCGATGTTGTACACGATTAGGGCTTCGATGCCTACCATTACTGCAGAAGTGGAGTTGATGCCCCAGCCTTTCCATCCGGCTGTGCTTGGCATCGTTCATCTCCTACAAATCCAAACATTTTAAGTTAGAATTGATTGGAAATGAATGGAATATAAAATAAGAGATACAATCATTCTAACTTAATATCCAATCATCTTAATATATTTGAAATTCATCGAACCAAGAATGCAAACAAACCTCATTGTGGATTTTCGGCCACCAAATGGGCACTGTGTATTGTAGTGGCCGAGCAATCAAACAACTCATGGACCTCTGCGAGGGAAATCACGC
The DNA here is from genome assembly GCA_947034895.1 of Rhytidiadelphus loreus. Classification (NCBI taxonomy): domain Eukaryota; kingdom Viridiplantae; phylum Streptophyta; class Bryopsida; order Hypnales; family Hylocomiaceae; genus Rhytidiadelphus; species Rhytidiadelphus loreus. Next base: position 50,571,330 of record OX344765.1, read on the forward strand.
TCTGGCTTTCAGCTTTCCAGTCGCACCCGCATTGTCCAGACAAGAAATGTAATCCTTCCAACGATGAGAACGAACTTAGAACTCGTCTGTTTTCAAAGTTCGGTTCACTCCTGAGCTTGTGGAAGAGAAAAAGTCAGAAACATCCCCAACGTCCTGCAAGGAACATATATCTTAAACAATTTTATACAGGACAAAGCATTGTTATACAACATAACAACACAACTGATACACAAGGGATACAAAAGCGAAACCTAACAAATGTCAAGCTATCTTCCAAGACCTTCTATAAATTCTTTCCTTTTCAAACATCCAGCAAGGAAAAGGTAAAACTCAATAAACTTGCAAATCTAAGCATATTTGTGACTTCATTATTTTTAGCAGTGGACATTTTTGGTCTGCAATAGGACGAATTCTCTAGACTTTGAATTCAGACACTCCTTAGTCGCCGATGAAATTTGAGAAAGGATGTCCACGGCCTTGGTCTTACTAAATGGCCATGTATTCTTGGTCTTGTTCTTCAAGCGCTCATCCGTGAGGTCATGCATTGTCCATCAACTCCATGAAATCATATAGCGACTGGGATCTCCAATACTGTCCACAGAAAATGCTATGCAACCCAAAATGTGGGGATAACTTCTGATCATCGACATTCTTAACTGGTCATCGATGTACGTCTGCAAAGCAAGCCACTTCCAGGAAAGGATCGCCACTCCTTCTGTATGGCGAGAACATCCACAGTTTCTACGATTCTAGGAACACACTACTTACTATGCCAAGAGACCTTGTGCACTGTTGAGAAGCCGCTGAGTGTGACGGTTTCAGCTTTTTGATCGGAAAATGAATGCTCCCTTGTAAATCATGCAGCACCACAGTCACGTCTCCAGTATTCAAATGCATCTTCCCAACCCACATGTACACAGCATTGGAAATGAGGTCCATTCCTGCGGCCTCTCCCAGTAGTGATATAATCTGCGCCTTGGTGTTGCCAAATTACTCCAATTGCTTATTCATGGAAAGCCTCTCATTCTGAAACATCCAGTCCATGTTACCAGTTAGTATCATGGCAAATCAGTCAAGTTTACAAATGAATCAGTTTCATAACGAACTTACCTGGGGCCCTTCTTGGTATCTTCTTGAAAAAAATCTGTCAAACCATCGATATGATAGCCTCAGCTCCAGCACTTGGATTGATAGGGGAAACAGAAGCTGTCGCCACTTTTCTAGCAGGGTCACTGCAAGAAGAAAACGGATCACTTGCCGCTGCAACTTAGTTGGAGAACTTAGCCACTTTTTATGTGTCCAAAAGTATTACTAACAAAAGTGATTGATTCTTACCGTAAAATAGCCAGATGAGTCCAGTATTCCTGCAGCTCCAGACGCGTAGTTCACCCCATTGAGAATGGCATCTCCAGTGGTATTAGGAGCCAGGTAGGGTGGAATAAATGTGGGTATTCCACCCAATTGACCTATGGAGTTCAATCAGGAACAATTTGTTAGGCTTTCCAAATCTGGAAAGCTGGTTGCAAGCACTGACATAGGGGATGGGGAGAGCAACTTATAAGAACGACATTCAAATGTTGCAAAACCCTAAAACTTAAAGCAACACTCAGAAATACAAAACGATGTTGTATGTACCATGTCATGACAACCTGTTAGAACAAAGTCAACAAACTTGTTGTAACACAACAAAAACAACATTAATATGTCATTCTGACGAATTCTATACCAATGTCACAAACATGTGTTCTTCAAAGAACCTCGCATTGAAGAATTCAAGCACTAGACAGTGAGTAAAGCTCAACTTAGAACAACACTGAGAAAGACGTGTGGATCATTTTGTACGTACTATGCAATTTCAATGTGTTAACACAAAATCAATAATCTCGTCGTAACACTTTCAGACTTTCAACAATAAGAATCTTAGAGCCTAAGAACCTTAGTAGCATTCACGGTGTAAAGGTTTGCCATGAAAAAACAGTGTGAGCAAGCATCCATTTGAACTTCAGACTTACAAAAAAATTTACAACCTTAATCGAGAATTCCAATTTCAATACCACTGGATTGATTTCAGATTCAAATTGAAAGCATGGTGTACTAAAGTAAGAGCTCCAATCTGGGAAAGGAGAGAGTACTGACGATCTCCAACGCGTCTACAGTTCAGAAAAATGTACTTGCTTTGGCCATGATTTTAGAGTACCTGCATTTCGATCACCTCCTCCGAATACAGACTTGGGGAAGAGGGAGCACTGTCGATCTTCTATAACGGTCATCTGCAGAGGAGCGCGGCAACAAGATTTAAGAGAAAGCGCGCCAAATCTTAAGGAATCCACAATTGTCATTGATGCGCCTGGACGAAATTGAAGAGGACATCAATTGGGCACCTCTGGAAATGGGGGTGAACGCTTTTAAAAAATTTGTGCTCGGTTATGCAATAGGTTACAGCATGTTTCACAACTGTTGACACTGTCAGTGTCATATTTATGACAAACCCGTTTTCCAGTTGTTCATGGTCCGTTTTAATTTACCAGTGCTCTCTTTAACAAATGTCACTCGCTCTTTAATATAATGCCTGTTGCTTATTTTGGGATTCTCCAACTCTCTTTCAAGTCCGCCTATGTTTGCATTTTGGCAGCCCTAGTGTCATAAATAGGTGCCTACGCCCGATATCTTCAAAAAATCATAACTAATTCATAATTACTTGGAAAATTATGAAACCACTTGTGTTCTGTGCGGCTTTCATTTGTGTTTCTCTGAAAAATAAGCCAAAAATATTATGGTTTATAGAAGCCTGTGGAAAAGGCGGACCAGCCCGTAAATGGTCGCTTTTAGAGCATACTACCTTAGTATACAGTATGGTACAAATAATGAAGTACTACCCTTCCTTGAGCTCAATGTGACAAAGTATTCGAAGAAACAAGACCTCTGGATTTGCCTGTAACGTAGATAGTAGTAACACACAGGGCAACAGACGTACACTGCAACCCAAGATCAACACAGGGCAGCAGATCTACACTTAAGGCGAAGAAAAAACTTTGAAAAAACTTTGAAAAATTGAAAATCACACTACAAGATAAAGGGGTGTTTTAACCCTTAAACGTCCTGAAAGCCCTTTGCGGTCGTATGCGGCAGTTTTGGAGGTATTCGGAGTAGAGCGAGTTACATTTAGGGGTTTCGTTGCACAAGAAAGTTCTCAGGGCTACAAATGCGCATCGAATGTTGCAATCCGCTCCTCCGAATACAACGTACGTCAGCGTGGGCGGCCGAAAGTATGCAACATCCGCTACGATACGGAGCTTACGACGTATGGAGAGACACCCGGAAGTCGGACGGGTTGAAGGTGCGGACGTGGCTATGTCCAATGGCAGAGGGAGGCGGGAACCCTTTGCTAATGGCGGGAGCGAGTCTTAGGATTCCGTTGGCGATGTGGGGAGCATTTTCGACACCAAGTGTTCTCGGGAGAGGACTGCACGGGGAATTCGATCATGGTGAGGGGTGAGCGGTACCAATTTGGACGACTCGTACGGATTAGGGCTTCAACAACAATGATTGCGTTTAGTGGAGGGTGCACTACTTGCTTCTCGACGGCGGAATTGCTCATTCCAGTGTATGCGTGGTGGTTCAAGGTGCGTGTGTTTGTGCTTGGAAGTGGGAGACAAGTGTGTACCTCCGAGATTGACACCATGGTCGTGCCTGCTGCACCTGCCCATTTAGAGAAAGAAGCGCAAGTTTTGCGCACTTGGGCAAATTTGCGAGGTGCAAGCAGTAAGCAAATTGACCTAATAGTGGGATTGTTGGATTCGGAGTGGATGCGGAGCCTTCCTTTACCTCCTCGCACTTTGAGAAAACCAGGGATTCCTGATTACGTGTGGTTTCGCTACCTCTTTCGGCGCCACATTGGCCACATTCTGAAGTGGACTACTCGTCGCGAGGAGAGTGATCCGTTGGGGTTTGGGATTGAGGTGAACACAGTGATCCGAACGACATTATTTCCAGAGCCAACCCAGATTGAAGAACATGGCCCGGCTAAGGTCAGCTGCTCGAATGCGTGCGTTGGGTCGGAGAGCGGAGGAGGACTTACCGTCGGGTCGGACAATGGAGGAAGAATTAATGCCGACAGGAGCCTTGCAGGAATCACCTCCGCTCGTTGTTTTGCCGCAACAAGCGGTTCTGCCCACGACTACACATCAGTCTTCGTCCCAACCACCGCCATCAGCCCAGCTCTTGGAGAATGCGACCCCCCCACCGCCAACCATCGAGGTCTTGGAGAATGCAGACCTACCGATGGAGCACTTGCGAGTGGCTGCAATCGGCCTGAACCCACCACCGAGCAGCCAGGAGGGTCTTCCGTCATCACCGCAACGTCCACGGAGCCCTTCCTATACGTGGGAACGCACAAGCCCGGTGAACGGGAGATCATCAGGTTTCTTCGTTCTGCACATGGGGCCGACGCCGCAGACATCGCCAATGTCACACAACCCACCAAATGTCATTGTCAATCGGAGACAATTGAGGGAGGCCATTTCCGGGAACCTCACTCGTGCCTGAAGAGGAGAAGGTGGAGTGAGGAGGCGCTTGGAGAATCCAGGGGAGGAGCCGACAGAGATTACTGGCAAGAAGCGGCAAGTGAAGAGGCAGAGTAGTGCAACACAAAAAGGAGCGCAAGCCAATTGCAGCAACGGGTCTGGGCGCGGTGTGAATCGTACGCAGGTGCCTTCAGGGTGGGAGGCGCCCCCAATTTTGGTGGACCAGAGAAGCCCGATCCGCCTGAGACCTCGAATTGCAAGGGCAGGTGCCACAACCAGTGCAGCCGGGTGTGGAGACATCGAAGACATGATGACACCATCCGACTTCGTGTCCTTTCCTGTCCACGAAGATGCACGAACGAGTCCAGAAGAAAGAGGTGTGACGTTCACCTCTGACTCGGTTCAAAATGACACCTTCACTCCTGGAGCGCCTCAACCCTTGGCCCTCGTGCAAGACCCTGTCCACTCACCGAGTGACCATGGTTTTCTTTCTTTCTGAGGGATATCCAGAGAAATTGCGAGTCCGGGTGCCTCCTGAAATTCTAGACCTGGACCCAGGTTTGTTGGCTGAACAAAACGGGGTGAGTGGAGATGTTGTTGCTCGATTCTATCACCATATGACTGGCATGCCAATGTTCACAGTTGACTTCGGTGGGGGCATCGGTCACCGAAGTGTTCGGGTCACTGACAGCGTTCTAGACTGCAGTGATACTGTTGAGGACATCACCTGTACATTTGAGGGCACGCAGAGGATGCTCTTTCATGTCGTTGAAGACCTTCCCTACAACAAGGGCAACACTTCAGAATTTGCAGCTGAACATGTTGGAGAGCCTGCTTGCATGGAGGACCACACTTTCGAGGTACCAGACGTGGATGCGGAGGAAGAGGACCCGGATTGGCAAGCTCAGTATGTTGACTTTCACTCAAATGAGGCACCACAAGACACCACCTCGGACGACGGTGCAACTTCTTATATGGAAGACCCTCTGAAGGAATTGGGCCTGTATGCGGATCAGCGGATGATGAAGATGTCACGACTTGGCCATTTGATGTTTTTTTTGCAGACAATCAATGGCAAGATCAATCTCTAAGACTTCTGCAAAATACCAAGAATTTCTCGGGGCCAACACCTGGACCAACTTCGGCAGTTGCAGAGCAGCCAATCGATTACTTTCTCAGATATTGGCCTTCTGAGCTTCTCCACCGAGTTGTAGACGAGACGAACAGGTTTGAAATCCTTCACTTCTCTATTCCTTGAGTCCAATTCATGTCGTCATTGTTACTACTTTAGTATATTGTTGTATGATTGTCATGTAGGGGCGGATGACAGGTAGACAAGTCGATGGAGTCCTTGCAAAGTTATGAGTTCCTGATGGTATGCGTACGCCAAAATAGGCGTACCATCAGATTTTATTGACCCGTAACGATTGTCTTGCTCTGCAAACTTTAGCGTGTTCACTAACTTGAAGGTGGTCTTTCATGTCATTGAGGGGGATAGGTATGCCGCCCAAGCATCTGAGTTGAACCCTGCTATTACGAATGGGCGAGTTGATTGGATCCCTGTTGACTCAGAGGAACTCTTAGCATGGTTTGGCATCCTCATTCTCATGGGATTGAAGGAATTCCCTCACAGTCGGTGTTATTGGGACCAATGGCCGTTCTATAATTGCCCATTGATTTCAGAAGCTATGCCTCGGAAGCTGTTTGAGGCTATCCTTCGATGCTTGCACTTGGTGGATAATGAAACCGTCGTGACTGTTCACTCGGACGTAGCATGCGACAAGTTGGCCAAAGTAAGGTGGCTTTGCGAATCGTTTGCGACTATATCTCAGACACTATACAACAACGAACGAGTGCTAACAGTTGATGAGATAATGGTCCCATATAAAGGACGATACTGCAACATCCGCCAATATATGAAAGCCAAACCAGTAAAATTTGGTGTGAAAGTTTGGGCGCTTGCAGATTCGGAGAGCAGGTTAGCAACAGGGTGCCTCTTTTGTTTTAGGGTTGTTGTTTGACATTGGCTTGTGTGCTAACTTGTATTTGGGTGTTGTGAGTGGGTTTGTTGCTTGACCACACTATTGCAACATGGTGCATATGCAACTAAAATGATTTAAAGGCTCTCTTGTCTATATGTAGTGTTTAATGTGTTTGTTTTGTGCGTGTGATTGCATATTTCTCATATGGGCTCAATGATCCTAATGTACTTGTGTTATGGGGTGTTTTTTGGTGTGGATCTTTGTATTTCAGATATGTGTCCAATATTATTGTCTACTTGGGAGCGGATGACAAGCGCACAGAGGGTGATTCAGTTGGCGAGGATGCAGTCCTCACTGCCATTGCTGGGTTGGAAGGGCGCGGCCATGTCATTATCACAGATAATTTCTTCACCTCCCCCCGGCTTTTCATGGAATTGTTGAAGCGTGGCTTTTGGGCTGCGGGAACATGTCGCAAGACGAGAAAGGGCTTTCCGAAAAGCCTTACTAGGTTTCAAAGTAACCAACTTCCTGAGCACGGCGAGTTGGTTGTCAAGATGCATCGCAGTCGCCAAATAGCCGCCATCATGTGGATGGATGCGAAGCCAGTGTTCTTGATGTCCACGGCATGTGACCCGGTAGGAGAAGATTCCTATGCTGGACGATGGGTGGGGAGGGAGCGTGTATTCTTCCCTACATCACCCATTCTCTTGCAATACCAAGCAGGAATGCGAGGGGTAGACCTTGTGGACCAGCAACGTCAGTACTACACAACGCAGCTGCAGTCGCACAAGTGGTGGCACCGACTCTTCTTATTCGTATTAGATTCCCAGTTATTGAATTCATACATCTTATATTCATGTGACCGTCGTGCTTTGGGTGTTCCTGTGTATTCTCGTAGCCTTTGGCACTACACGCTGGCTGTGGACCTCATCAAGCCACGAATGAGAGCAGGTCATATCCGAGGCCCCATTCGCAATTTGGTTGGAGGAGGACTGCATTTTAGTTTGGCCTATCCAAGCTTGCGTCGGCGTTGTGTAGTTTGCGGTAGGAGGACTTGCTGCATGTGTCCAGGGTGTAGAGGAGTTTTTCAATGTGAAGGTGCTTGCTATCAAGCAGTACACACACAGCATGGATACGATGCCAATAGTCGTGCAGCAGTGAGAGGAGGTGTTGTGTGAGTTCTATTGGTTTGCAGGAGTCCTAGGCTAAGTAGGGTGTGGCTGAACTGCAAGCTCTTGCTATTGATGTCGCATAGTTACATGTGGTTGCAGGGCATCGTAGTTGTCATGTAGAAGCGTCCAGAAGTGAGCTCACGAGATTCGACTGATTGGAGTACATGAGGTTTCGTTTGAGCAATTGTGAACGCTTCACACATGCGATTTTGTAAATGAAAACCGACAAACATTGACACCCCTTTCATTATATGTACTTTCACATGCTCAAACTACTGGGTTTTTTAGGAACTAGTTAGTTTGGTTTTTTATTTTCCTTCACTGGCTCATACTCAGTTTATGAAGCGGTTGTTGTTGTCCCAATAAGCGGACCAAGTGCCAATAGGATTTTTTGGTAAAAGCAGTTACTTCTCCCGCCATATCAGTTCCTACATGGCGCTCTGTGTGTATTGCCACGGAGGCCCCGTATGTTGCCACGCCTAACTGCCGGAGTCCACCTCAGGACGTATGGCGACAACGCCCCTTGCATTGCCGGGTGACCCGCAGCCAATGGCATACGGCACTTTCAATTGCCATTTCAAGCGGAATCCTCCAAATTTGGAGATAATTTTTTTCTCGAGCATTCATGAGATAAGCCTAAAGGGACCCACCGAAGCGATCTTTGAGAAGTTGAAGCCTCGATTTTCTAAAATGTATAAGTCGCCCACAGAAGACACAGCACCATCACTAGCTTCGCATTTCCCAAAAATTCGTGCATCATCACCAAGTTATTTGCTCTGGAAAAATTCCACACCACTTCTGTCAATACACGCCCCCTATCGGAACGGTTGCAACTCTAAATTCTCCCGATTTGAGCCAGCTTCCTAATTTGTCTCCGACCGTAGGCCTGTCATACGGTGTCGTATGCCAAGGGCCCGAGGGCCGTTCAAGGGTTAAGTGTGTTTTTAAGTATAGTCCTAATAATAAGATATTAAGTAATGATTTTTATGTAGATTTTTAGTAAAATTTTACTGAAAGTACATGTATGTTTAGTAAATTTTTATTAAAAATCTACATAAAGGTCATTATTTAATATCTTATCTCTAGAACTATACTTAAAACACCTCTTTCTCTTGTAATGTCAGTGTTGTGGATCAAATTAAATTTTGAGAAGAATTAAAGTTTGCATGCCATCAACTTCATCTTTACGATGTGCAAAACGCAATATGTCATCCATCCCTGCAATCTATTACGGAGTATTTAGTAAAGCAAAATTAGAATTCAGTTGTTGAAATAACAAAACTGGAAAGAAACAAGACAGGTTCATATCAGTGGCCTCTTATAATTGTCGAGCAAGTGTATGGTAGAAGAGATGTTGAAGTTCTTGACTCACCAGCAGACAAGCCTTGGCAATAATTCTGGAGGTGGTCTAGACTACAGAGCGACATGCTGACGGAGTCAAGTTCAAGTTCACTTCGCATGTTCACTTATCATTCATTCCGATCTCCAAACTTGTAAGTTAGTTTGAAAGGGAAAAGTTTGACTGTTTCACTTGTTTTGAAAAAGAAGCACGGAAATTACCTAAGAAAGATTGGGGAATTGCTGTATCTCGTCTTTACAACTTAGAGCAATTAACTTAACTCCAAACAACATGAATACCACTCAATTGAGACTGAGCTAGAAAGGCTGCATGCAGTTGAAATGTCTCAGTTTATTTTTGGCACTGTTTTGGGCTCCAGACGGAATTGCTGATCTGACTGGAAGATTGGACAGCTTATTAACTTACAGGATCACAGCACATCTGAAGTAAGATTTCTAAGTGTTTTTGGCATCCAAATATGCTTGCTCCTAAAATAGCTGTCCATTTTTCAAAGTTGAAAATCAACTCAACAACTAAGTTCACCTGCAATAATTTCCTTTTAGATCATGAGCCATCTTACAAAAATGCAGATTTCACAGCCGCTCTAAACATTTGTGGTTGAGAAACATATGCTGTGCTGTGAGTTTGCAAACACTAAGGTAGAAGGCTTAGTAATGGTGTATGTAAGGAAATATAGGCCTGTTTGAAGAAGCCAGTGAAATCGAAAATATATAATTCTTTTTCATGGCTAGAGAAAGAAGAGGAGCGGAGCTGCTATTCCAATTTTTTTTCAAAAAACTCGCAGTAAAAATGCGATCTTTATAAGGCAAAAGTGCATTGGTAGCTAATTACACGCATAGACTGCAGCTGTAAAGAATATAAAAACACCAGTGAATGGATCAAATGACAACTTAAAGTGTTCATGGCGCTCTCTAAATCATGCAAAACACATCTTAATTTAGTTTAGTTCCAACTTACAATTAAAAATTATTGCATCTCATTAACTACACTTCACTTCCAGTGTGAGTGTATACATCATCATTCATTCATTACTAAATACTATATAGTACAATCACCTTTTCCACCCTAAAATTATTCTAGAATTAACCACTTTGGATGGGCAGTTCTCAACATAAAAAGTCTACATCACACAAAATTGATTCTGCACGATTTTCACATCATTTGTAGGGGCGACTGCAAATGACTGAGCAATTCTATAGCCCCCTCCCATAGAGCATTCTTTCTACGATTGAAGAAGCTAGTTGGTAACTGTTTGAAGTTTCCTAATTGAAATTACCCAAACTCTAATTTATCCTAAATCCTAATTTCAATTATAGTCAATTTCAATATTTTGTGAATGAAACAATCTTTTTTCCATCCTATGGTCTTAGGTGAAGTCATCCAAATGAACATTTAGTGTCGGCAACAAAGTTATAAGACTAACTCAAGAAGAATGGACCTTTGACCACTAATTTCAAGCCTAGCTGTCCACTACTTGTGTACTACCATTTTGCAACTAAATATAAATGAAAAGTTAGACTTGAGAGAGCCCTTTGAGCAAGCAATTTGAAAAAACTAGATTCAATGAAGCCATTTCAGAGAAGGTGTGTCAATCTTTGTATTGCTTGTAGTAGTTTAGTAGGTAAATACTCTCTACAATATAATATACATGTCTCGTGAAAATTTTAGTTATTTTTTAGGATATTTGTGTAGTTCATATATCATTTTTTCATTTTATTTCTAAAAAAATTTATAATAATTTCAAATTTTTCCCACAAAAATTTGAACATTTTGTGACTTTTTTTAGACATATGATTTTCATCTCTAGAAAATAATTTTTTTTTCATTCATATTTAGTTGTGAAACGGCAACAAACAAAGTAATGGACAATGAGGTTTAAAATTAGTGGTCATAGGTCAGTCCTTGAAGGATTAACTCCGAAGTTCCTAAGCTTTTCCGAGTGTATTGTTTCTATGAAAAAATAACATGAGCTTATACCAATAGTTATCCCTAATTAAGTAAATTGTTTTTTTTCCCAAAATTTAACCATATAGATGTTTAAAATAGCTCACTCATAAGTGTATTTACTAGTTTTGAATGTAAAATTGTATAGGAGTTGTCAGATTATAACAAGAGAATGCACATATTATCTTTTTAGTATACTATCCTTCTCTACAATGTTCAAGAAATTTGCATTTAAGAGGTTTGGGGGATTGGAGGTGACATGAACAACTAAAAATTGTGTTGGCACACTAAAATGCACTTCCAAAAATCTTAAGTAGCTATTAAATTCATTACACAATCCACCTTGCAATTGTTGAAATGCAATTTTTTTTTAAAAGTAGAAATTGCAAATAACTCCAAATCAACACTTGCATTTTTAAATTTTCAATGGTGAAAATCATGAAAACACTTTACTCTTTTGATTGGGACCATTTTAAAAGCAAACGGATAAGTACAATTTTTTAGATCTCAAATCAAGTGAAATTGGCAAGCTTTATTCTTCCACTAATCATACATACATGCCTTTCAGAACCTCTCAAAAATCAAATATTTACTTTTTTTAATGAAAAATAAAAACTTCTAAATAGCTAACCTCTGATATTGCTCGTAAAACTTTTCAAATGGTTGAAGGAATTTAATTGCCTATACACAAATGAGCTAAATTTTTTAGAAATGAATGACCATATATGGTTACTTAGGCAGTTTCATCGAGTTTGAAAAAGACCCTGCATGACAAAGCTCTAGGAAGGCATGTTTTTCTCTATACTCTAAGCTTAGCAATTGTTGCTCTGAGGACTAGACTTGTTAACTAGGGAGCTCTTGTACATTTAGGGTTTGGATGTTATGTTGATTTTTTGAGTTACTTAACCATGGATGTTAAAAAAGGGCTTGTTGAACCTCATGCTTGAAAGAGGGTTGGGCATGTGTTTGAAGTAGCTAAGAGTCAACACATACATGTATTGTAAATGGGGAGGGAGGTGAAGAAATCTTGAAATTTTTGGTGAGTACCAGTGATCCCCAAATTGGCTAAATTTTTCTCGGTAGCTACTGAATTTCTTCATGCCCTTAATGTAAATTCAAAAAATCTTCCAAAAATGAATATTTGGCTAATTACCTTGAACCCATTCTAGAATCACTGGTGAGCACATGTAAAGAGAAATATTGGGAGTACAATCACAAGTCTCTAAGAAAGGAAAATTGGGATTATTTTGAAAAAAGACTATGAACAAGTGGCTTTTAAATGAATCTGGGGTAAATGCATAGTACAGACAACCAATTCTAGAACAAAAATTCTATACAAGCTAGTGCAATTTGAATATAGTGTGCACATTTGTTAAAAACATGAGTTTTTATTGTATTACTACAATGAAAAATGAAATGAACCATGTGAATCAATATTTCAACTATATATCAAATGTAAAATAAAATTTTGACATGTCAAAATTGATTTATTTTAAAATTAGTTTGATGAATTTATTTTCTAAGAAATTTCATCCTTGAAACATTAAAAAAAAATTCCATCAAAAAAGGTTTTGAGTAGAGAAATGATTTAAATCATTTATAAATAATCCTTAAGGTTCAAGATGGTGTAATTGTTACACTATAAGAAACTAGTGTTTTCTAATGTTTAAGTAAACGGATTTTGTTGGACATCCAATGTAAGTATCCATATTTTTATTCTCATCTTTAGCATGCCAATCACCAATCAATGAGCTCACAATGCAATACCACAATCATCCTATGAAGGAAGACCTTATGGATTATGGAGAAGATGATAAGGATGACTTTTAAAACATGGAGCTAGATGAAGGACCAATTGATGTGACGGAGGAGATTGTCAACTTTCTCATGGATGAGATAGCTAAGGACCAATCTAATTGTTTTCCACTTTATGGCTCACTCTCAAGCTCACTTGCTTCTACTCCATTCAAATAGGTAATTCTATTTCTTTGTTGTTTTTCTATGATCAAGTAGTATCAGAGGACAATAGAGACATTGTACTGTAGAGTGTGTCTATTGTTAAGGCCCACTGCAATGAAAGTGGCGAGGAAAGTGGTTGAACATTGTATTGGATTTGAACATAATTCTTTGTCAATGCACGGTTAGGTAGTGCACTAGGGATTTTAAGCCATACCGTGTCATTGATAATAAATTTTCCAATCAAGTCTCTACTATTTGTAGGCCAAAGGTCATTATTGTTTGTCCGTGGTTGCGTGGTTTCCTCCACAAGATTTCCCTCGTTGCAAATGATGATGTAATTAAGTAGGAATTTCATAATGAAGTCAATTGTAGAGTCCTACATTCCTTTTTTAGGGATCCAAACTTCCCTCCAACATGAGCTCCAACATCTTTGGCCAAGAACATTGTAGGAGGAATGAAACCTCTAAGGAATTATTTCTCAATGACCATTTGTTTTGTATAAAGTTGTTTTTCCTCAAAGTTCTTGCCAAATAGTTGTTTGCCAATTCTAGTGGGTTGACATCTTTTACTACATACTATAATTTTCTCATTGACAATTTTTATGAGAAGAGCGTGTGTAATGAGTAGGATAATGCTATTTCCTTAACCCTTTAGTGACCGTGGTTGATTTAGGGGGCGGGCATAGTTTTTTAAGAAAATGAATTTTGTGGCCATTCTAAAGATGTAGTCTTAGATCAAACCGTACAAGGTGTTTCCATAGGGAGATTCTTCAACCTAACAAAAAATCAAACTCATCCAACGGTACAAATTGCTATAAATAAAGTAGGAGGTCCATAAATCAACCTTTTCAAGGCTAAAATTGAATTTTGGGGGGTGAAACATCTTTAAATATTTTTTAGTAAATTTTCCTCAAAACACAAGTAGAATATGCATCTAACCCAAGTTGTTTCATATTTTTCAAGCTTTGTGAAATTAGTTACAAATTTTTGAAGTTCACAAAAAATGGTCATTGTGGTCATCAAAACGAATACCCTTCTAAAATGTCCAGATTTGGTACATTGAAGAAAGTGAAATGCACCTCTAAATCATGTTTGCTTCTAGAGCCTTGTTGGAGGTTGAGTTGCTTTCCTTAATTCTCAAAAATCAATGACTTGAATGACCCTTTAGAATTTGCGCTACATAAATACCAATGCATAATATTACTTTGAGCATTCATGAGATTACAAAGCAACACTTATACCTTGTCAAGACATCAAATTACAAAAAAATCTCACAATTTGGTTGATATTTTTTTGTATTTTTGTTGAACACTTCCCATTTGAAGGTTCAGCCCATATGAGTTTGCAACCTCATAGCTAATTCATCAAAGCTCCAATTCTCTTGAAATTGGTTTTGTTTGAGCGCACAAAGACATTCTAACATTAGGGGAGATTTATGCGTTTTAAGAGATTGTGAGTTCCCGGACTGCGGAAACTGCGAGAACGTTGTGGGAATGCTATGGGAATGCTAATCTGACGTGGCCAAGAGATGGCCACGTCAAATATAATTTTTTAATATAATTTTTATTTAAATTTTAACTTTTCTTAATTTAAATTTAAAAAAATCTAATTTAAATTAAATTAAATTTTTTAATATTATTATATTATGACTGTACAAAACTGGTTCCCATCAATGGGAATAGCTTGAAACAGTCTCCCAAGTAGCTGAAATTTCCCCTAATGTTGTGTTCCCCTTTGAGATTTTTGTGATCAAATGTATTTTGAACAATATTAGACTGAGAGTCCAAAAATCAACCAAAAAGTGGTTGACCGGTCACTAAAGGGTTAAACATCTAAAGTTGTGGACAACGAAATGAAAACCCTTGCCCCAATGCCCCATGACTTCCTAATGAAAACCCTTGCCCCATGGCTACATCGATTGCATGAGGATTGTAAATTGGAACACTTCCAAGAATATATGGAAAACAATTAGATTGGATTTGACTTGCTCTGTGAATTCATATTTCCATTATGATATTCGAGAGGGAATATGGGAGTTTGCCACCAATCTAGAAACACGCTTCAAACTTCCCGTAATTAATTTAGTCGTTGAGTGCGCGAGGTGTATGACATACTCGGGGAGATCACTCCTTGCAATTGTAATTTAAGGTATGCATCTGAGTTAAGAGGATATTTGATGTGAAGCTATTTACCTTAATTATTGCATTTAAGATGATTGTGTTTTTACATAAAAAGCTAAGAAGGGCATATTTTCAATACCCTATAGTTTTTATAAATTCATTCATGCAAATTTTTAAATGGGGCTATTTTATATAGAAAATTTAAGTGTCTAATTTTCTCCTACCTCCACCCTTCTTTACAAAAAAGTTCTTTGATCTACTGCATCTATATATAGGGTATACATTGTGAAACCAACAATAATCAATTGAAACTCTGGGTAGGTTCCTACGAAGTCAATTTTGGTCAGATGTTCATAAAATTTTGACACAAGATGTGAACATGTATCTTCTTAGTGAAAATATAATTTTTTTCCACCCTAAACTTTTTTGGTAGCCCCTGCAATCTGGGCATCTTTTTGGCATCTTTTCCAAAAATTCTCATCAACTGTTGAAGTTTGACATTTATAATACTAATAAAATATGGCATACAATTGTCAAAAACAATTTAGTTCTCAAATCACATTCTCAAAGGAGTAAAACTTTATTAGCTATGTTAGAGTGAATCCCAAAAAACACTTTTCTTCTAACCTCAAATCCAAGTATTATCTTGCAATATGTGAAGTCAAAGTTCTTGAAATTTTTGCCACATATTCTAAATGTTTGTCTCTAATTTTTAAACCATTTGGATTTCAAATAAAAAAAAATCTCATTGCATAAGAAATCATCAAAAAAAGACTTGTGTATTGCCAATGCACTTAACCTCTTTGCATTGGAGGTTGATTTAGATTTTTCATGATTGAACCTAACATCATATATTTATGAATACGCAAAATCCTCGTTTTTGTGTAGACCAAATTTTTTATTCCAAGAGGGCTTGAAGTCTACTAATCCTAGTTTGCAAGAATGAAAATAATTTTTTCTTTTCTCACTTCAAACATTATGATCTTTCAATCCACATTATCAAATGGGCTGAACTTGTTTCTATACATTGCCATAACTATATAATATACTTTTATACAATTGGAATTTTTTTAATAATTTTTTATTTTAGACAATGCATCAAAATTGTCATTTTTAGATTTTTCCTCTTCCAAAATACCCACTAGTCTTTAGGGGTTAATAACATTGAACATTTTAGAATTCCTAATGAAACTATACCATGAAAATCTCATTCAATATGTGTGTGATTATCACATATGGCTTCAAAGATTAAAGTTAAATGGACTATAAATTCTATTCACATATGGGTCAAACCACACTCAAAGGTACCATTGGGATTACTTTGTAAGGACAGGACTTGAGTCCTTTTTTAAACTTTTGAAGGTCTCAATTACTTTGATGTTGTTATTATTTTTGAAAATTTATTGATGAGTAGTATAGAAATGCATCGTCTTAAAGGGATGAAGAAAAAATTTCAAAAAAAAAATCTTTTAAAAGTTGTAAATCACCAATTTTAAAGCTAAATTTAGTGTCTTTATTACATTATAGTACTTTAAATAGATTTTTTTATCCTAATTTTTTAATCTTTTAAAATATACAATTATGAAAAAGAATTTCTAGTGATTATATTTTGGACTAGAAATAGTATAATTTTTTAATCAATTTATTGATTTTTGACACATTCTTGATTTAATCTTTAAAAATAATTAAACATTCAATTTCAAAAATCGATTTCATAGGGACCTTTATGTAAATAATATAAACACTTTTTATTTTATCACAATCATCATTTGAACTAGTTTTTCTATTGAAAAAGACGTTCAAATGTTTTTACTTCTGAATATTATAGAAAATGAAAAAATATTTAAATTGTAGCAAATGATTCCTTTTCTATTCTATCATATGAATATATATACATATGATTTTTTAAAATTTCATCACATTATTATTCATTAGAAATTAAACCCCTTTTCTATCATTGAAAAACCTGACGGGCTGATATCTTAACTTCAATTTGAACTTTAGTAAAGAAGATTAGATTATTTTGAAAATAGAAAAATATTAGTCTTAATATGCCTTGAACTACTAATGGAAAAGGACTGAAATGACTAAATTTAATAGATTAGCATTAAAAAACAATAGCTATAAAGAAAATACATTGCAGATCACCATGTGTCTGACCCCTTTTTTGGTCCATTTGAGTGAGATTTGACCCATATTGTACAATTTATAGTTTGTTGAACCCACTAAGGTAAACTTTCCTATTCATACAATGTGATAATTTTCCCACTTTTAGTTGATGTCTTACATTTACATTTAATTTTTTTAATGTATACACTACAAGTACCATGACACAATTTTAGTCGACCACTCTTCATTGTAGATTTTCTTGACTATGTCCACCTTATCATCCATATGAAATTATTTGTCCACACCTATACTCATCATACTATGAAAAATTTGCACGACTTCTATTTGTCAAGAATTGTACATTGTCCACTTGTGGAATTGAAACTACAATTTGTGTAGATAACTTTGTAAATTTCATTAATTTGTATTCTAAAAGTTTTTGGTTCTAGATTTCAACTCTTGATTGTCCTTGTTTTGTCGTGGTTCTATATACATTTGAATTGAGAATAATGGGTGCATTGCTTCTCTATTCTCTTCTTGTTTTAGGTGGGAGGATCTAATCCCCCAAACAATGATTGATGAGGAGTTTGTAATTTGAATTTGAGGCATCACTCTCAAAGAGGTCAAAATTAGATAGAGGGAGTTGCTTGCCGTCTCTTTATTCAAGGCCTTATGTGATGCGCTCTACTACAAACACGACATTGATGTGGATCAATTATTTGAGGGACAATGTAGAAGAAGGCATTGTCAATAGCCTTCCTAGTCAATGCTTGGTTAAAATACCCCTTTGTTCCCCTATTTACCCAAAAGATGCAAACGCATCTTTTGGGTATTAATTAATCTTTTGTTCCCCATTTCCATTGAAATGGACGGCCTATATGCCAAGGTGAGAGTGTTTTTATTTGCCAACTTTCCTTGCCAAAGCCACAATACACATAAAACTATATGCAAAGATGCTATAGAACTTTGCTTTGACAACAATATTCTATTGTTGCTTGCAACTTTGTATCCTTTGGTTCACAACCATTATGCTATCTAAAATATATGAAAAAATTTGGGAGAACATTTATGGTTTCTTATTAGTAAGAAATTCTCACTCCAATCTGACATTTTATGGATTTTCATGTATGATTGTAAACAAGGTCATTCTGCAACACCAAGGCAAATGCACAACAATCTCTTCATGGGTTGAATGGAGTGAAAACATGAACATTTTGAAAGCTACAATTGAATTTCACCAAGTTGTATCCAAAATTTTGGATGTAGGAACTTCTTAAGGTTACCCCCCCCCCTTCGTAAGTTAGAAGCTAGGCAAAGAATGCGGGACAGATGACAAAACACCAAATGAATTAGAGAGACGCAAATAGGGTGGGTGTATGTCCACTGATGGAGTGCAAGTTGCAAGTTGTGAGTCTGATTTCTAACTTACTACACTAATAATGATATTTAGTGTTATATTACTCATAGTGTTACCTAATTTTTACCAAACCCATTTAGAGTTTTACTTTCCACCTCTTGTGAGCTCATTTTTAATATGAAATTTCCTTGAACACTAAATGAAGTCTTGTTAAAAATTTATATCCCCAAAAAATTCAAGAAGTTGTCAAAGAGTGCCTATATTGACATTTAATGTTAGTAACACTGGTGAAATTGTTGACATTTAGTGTTGTACTTCGTAATTAGTGTTGCGAAAACTATATACCATTATTAGTGTAGTGTTGCATTTTGTGTGTGACCAAGCCAAGGGAAAAGAAAATAGAGCACTCCTATTGACAAAGAGCTTAGAAATGGTCCATGTTGACCAATGAGAGTGCTCAGAATTTTTGATCTTCTCGGTCCTGTGTGTTCAATTGGTCTGGACGGAGGTTGGAAAGGCAGACGGAATGCAGACAATTCTCGTCCGTCCGTGCCTTCCTCGCACTTCCCTCACAGATCGCGTCGGGCCTCCGATCTGTCCAGCACAGCCAGCCAGCCAGGTTCAAGCAGCGGCGAAGATTGAGAGATTCATCTGCCGATGCTCTCCGCTCTTGACTATTCCGTGCCTTGGCGCCCGACTGTCCCCACCCTGACTTCATTGACACCCTCTCTCCGTCGCTCCACGCGCAATCATCTCACTGCTCACTTGCTAGTTCTCTATTATTCATTCTCGCCATCGCCGTCGCCGTCGCCGTCACCAGCACGGTGTACCGACCTCAGCTTGGAGCCTTTCACCTTGCTCCCTTGCACGATCGCAGCTTGGAGTAAGCTTCTAGGGGGGCGTGAGGCGGAAGGACGACATCGCAGGTCGACGACGGACAAGGATTGGATTGCGAGCGATGGCGGCGTCCACAGCCGGCATGGTGCCAATCACCAGGGCGTTTCTGGCCAAATTCTACGATAAGTACCCGTTTTCGCCTTTGGCACCGCAAGTGGATTCGCTCCTCGTCACCCTCCATGAGCAGGCTCTGCAAGCGCACGCTCTCTGCCCTGATGCCGCTGGTAGGGCATCCAATTCTTTGGTCTCTGTGCGTTTCGTGGAGAGCGTTAGTTGCTAGGGATGTGTAGCCGGGGATTCCTGAACGTTCCTTGGTAAGATGTGGAAGCGAAAAATTCACCGGAGTAGGCTGCTAGGCTCTGGTGGTGGTGAAGTGATTCTTAAGAGTTAGATCATGCTGCTTTCCCCCCTTCTTTTCTCCCATTCCCCTCTCACCGACCCGCAGGTGCATCCTTTCGGAGCGCAATACTCGCTTTCATCGTTTAGGTTGCCCTCGATCTTCAACAGTACTTTGATTCTTTCCCCTTATCCTGCATCTCCTAGTTGGAGTTTGGGAGGAAGTCTAAGTCGGTGAGTCTAAAGCTCTAGGGTTTGTACCTTAGAATCCTGGTGGAGGAAGATTGGGGTGCTTGAGAGCCTCGGTGAGAAGGGGCACATGGCTCTGGAGTGCAAAAGAATTCTTAGCGTCTTCTTCTGTTTCCATGACCCGAATATTAAGAAATTTTCTCTCGTGCCTTATGTTGTGTGTAGATAACTGTGCGTTTCTGTTCGTATCTTCAAATTCACTCGCCTCATACATCGTCAATTAGGTTTTGGGGAGACTCAAAATCTGAAACGTCATTTAGTGGAAAGAATCTGTGTAACTAGGCTACCAGATCTCACACTTTTTCTATTACTAGTGATACTCTATGGCTTTACTGCCGATGTGATGGGGTGTGTGCGCTTTAAGTTATCAATTCAATCTAAGGCAAGGAATGTGGAATTTATCACGTAAAGAATGATATTCCCCGAATGTAACGATCAGTCTAAACCTCATTTATTGGAGTGTGTCATTTCCAGAATTCAAATCCACCTTGCGGTTCTTATGAATATCAATTTCATGTCCTTGTTTGGTTTCCACAGGTAATACCGCGCTGATCGAGGAACTCAAGACTCCAGCTCCTCACAAACTCGATGAAAATTTATGGAGAAATCGAGAGCAGATTGAAGAAATGCTTTCTCTTCTCTCGAGCAAGAAGTGGCCTTCACTAGTGAGTTTCCTCTTCAAGATAATACCATGACGTTTAGTTTTTTGGCAGCATTCTGATGTTTGAGGGGTGGGTGGGTGGGTGGGGTAGATGGCCTTGTCTACTTGGTATGGACGAAGTCGTTTCTTTGCGATGTAGTGGTGCCATTCTATCCCTTGCTTTCACACCAAGGGTAGTTTGGGTCGTGGACAATAGTCTCGTTATGAATGGAGCATAGTGCTGAGTTTAACAATCGAGCTAGTTCTCAGTTTTAATCGACTTCGTTCTCACATATGTCGACACTGTATTTTCTTAGCGTCGGTGTCTATCTATCGCAAAGTGGTAGCTCAACTTTATTTTGTCGCGATGTTCCAGCTGAAGGCTCAAGGTACTCCTGAGTTGGAGGCAGGTGCTGAGCGCGTGAGAAAGCTTGAAGCTGACCTAAAACAATGTTTGGGTAAACTGGAAGCATTTCAGAAAGCGCAAAGTGAAAGGATTTTCAGCATGGGTAGGTACATCATGGCAAGTGTTGCCTTTCTGCCGTGTTAATGGTAACTTTCAGTCATGCCTCCGTGTAAATATTTCCAGCGTTTGGTTATAGGTTTTACAATAGGTGACTCTGTTTTGTTCACAAGGGATCCCATTGCAGACTCGAGTTGGGGTTCAAGCCAGCAGGTGCTGTGCTTGATTGCAAGTCGGTAATGTTTTTCTTGAAATATATTTCGTGAGAGAGAATATGTGGTGAGGATAGACTTCCACTTCATCATTGATGATGGTTTCTTGGCAAGAAGGCCTTGGGCGAGTCTCCAAGTGCGGTCCTTATTGGTACAGTTAACAATTCTGTGACGGGTTGTCGTGCTATGTGGTTGTGGAATCATGTCGTTTTGAAGATACCGGCAAAGTATGATTTTATGAGTTACAATTGCCAAAATCAGGGATAGATCGCAATCGTATTTTGACAGGTTGGAACTAATACGGAGATCGATCTTCCAGAGTGTTTCTGCAATAATTCCTTGCGATATATGGTAAACATGAATCGGGATATCTGACAGTATCGTGCTCATGCAGTGCTTACGTACATGCCTCAAGATTTCCGACTAGCCTATCTGAAGCAGCTTCGGGAGCGTTCAGAGAAGAAGAAACAAGCTGAGGTGGACACTCTTATGGCTTCTGGGGGAAGTATTCACGACAAATATGTACTTCTTTGGAACCAGCAAATGGAAAGGTTTGGCTTTTGTTTCTGTTTGATTTTAGTTATATTTATCCCTTCAGATGTTTGATACATGGGATGGGGTTGTTGCGCAAATATCGTTCAATCTGTGCAGAATAGATGATGATTGTCCCCTTCCTTTCACTCTAATAATAAATTGTGGCTTCGGTGTTTAGTGTTATCGAACTGCTCAACTGTGGGAACAGTTATAGTTTAGGTGCCTACCTATTCCAGAAGTTCATGATGCATTTTGTGAACCCGTATATTTTGCGATTGAAGTACTTTCGGGATCCTAAATCCCTCGAACTTTCACATTAGTCTGCGTTTAGCTTACGAGACCATGTCTTTACCTGTTCATAATCTTGCGCTCTCAAACATCTTTAGCTCCGCCTTTAGATCAAGAATCGAGATTAGATTTTTGGCCTTTGGAATAGATGTACCACTTGGGTTGTGAGTTTTGGACTATCCGCGTTTCAAAGGACTCGTCTGTAATTTTGGAAATGAGTACTTCCAATACCATCTGCAATACGGTGTTAACAGTAATCAAGTTCTAAGTTTGCTTGTGCTGTGGGTTTGTGGCTTATATGCAGACGCCGTCAATTAGCACAGCTAGGATCTGCATCTGGTGTTTTTCGAACCCTCGTCAAGTATCTTGTAGGCTGTCCTCAGGTACGTTCTGGACACGATGAATATTTTACATTCTACATTGGAAGCATTTTACTTACCCTCTGAATGGACATTAATTTGTGTCTGGGTTTAACAGGTGTTATTGGATTTCGTTTGCAAAATCAACGATGACCATGGGTACGTGTTATCACCTGCGCAGAGCTGAGATTGGGTAGTAGAATAGTATTCTACGTCTGTTCCATACGTCAATGCTTAACGTTGTCTACCAATGTTCTTGGTGGAAAGTATGTGGTGTTGGTTCGACGTGTCTCTTATATCCACTTCAAGTTATAATTGAAAAAGCTTATTTTCAATTTTGAAGTAGGCAACTGTAGTTTCCTGCCTTTTGATGCCTTCATAACTGTGTATAATAGTTACTTGAATGGTTTACTGGAACAAGGGAATAATTCTCATACCTTGCACGATCTTTTGTTCATTTTATTGTACATTGTTGCACAGTGCCCTGTAGAGATTTCTGATTTGGGGTTTCATGTGATGTGCTTGATTTTTGTGTGCTTGTAGGCCGATGGAGGAGCAGAGAGAGCGATATGGGCCTTCTGTCTACAAGCTTACAACCTTTGCAGTTGCTATACGGGTTTTTCTTGCAATACTATGGTCTGCATTTGATAGTGACGACTTGTGAGTGTCACCCCTTTCAGAGAGCTCTCCCGCTTGCATGTTGCACCCTGGTGAATCTGGTCTTCTCTTACACCAAGTACATGACTGAAAGCAGTGTTTTCAATTGCGTGTTGTTATGTCCATCTAGTGACAGTTTCTTGTGGTAGAATCTATTAGATATTTAGAAACAATAATGTAACAGTACGAGAACTTGTGAGTTTGTGCACGTTGGAAACAGAGCTGTGCAATTGATGTTTTTATGTTCCGCACCATGACATGTTGCAATCTATCCTTGTCGTTGTTCATGGTAGTTTCTCTCGTGGACATGCTTTTGTACTGTACCTTGCCATATTGAGGATATTCTGTTTTTGATGCAGGAACAAGGAGGAGAATTTGAAAGTGTTGGAGCAATCGCTTATTGCTTACATATATGACTTCTCTCGTTATCTTGACTTCATCCAGTATGTCATAATATGATCTCCATTCCTTTAATTTTAACTTTGTACTTAATTCTTTTTTTTTGTGGTTGGCTACACTTGACAAATATATCACTTATTATTTTAACTATTATTGTTGTAGGGAAGTGTTCAAGAATTCTCCTTTCTTTATTACTCCAGAAGAAGCGGGACTAGCACCAGAAGGGTACATATCTCTCACCTAAAGTCGTGACTTCCTTTCTATGTTGAGCTCATTACTGGTGCACTTAGCAGTTTTATATTGTGAACGAATTCCTCTCTTTATCAGTAATGTTATCCTTTTCCAGCCCTTAAGATTTATCTGATTTTAGTGACTTTGCCCTCTCCAGTGCTGCTGCTGAGGATTTTAAGGAGGCAGTCGTCGCTGCAGGGAAAACACATGAGGTAGGTCAAAGCAATACATCTCATTTACATATACGACTTTTTAATTAGTCGGTGTAAGTATCCCTTCATGATTGCAAGTCTCCTCAATGTCATACGAGAGGTATATCTGATACTGCCAGAGCGACTCCGTTCAAGTCATGGGGGCTTAGCAAATTCTAATGAATGGCTTATTCGTGTTCAGGTTATTCTTCCGGTAAAATATGCAGGTGCATTGGTTGCCTGGGATTTCCGATTGACATCTGGGAAGGTAATTAAACTTCTTTAATTCGTCTGCTTTTCTACTTAGTTAAGTTTGGTAAATCATAATCAACACTTGTATTTGTCACTGAAGGGTCCGGGAAATATTTGACTTGGTAGTTCTTGCAGTTTTTTGATTGCTAATGCCTAGTGGCTGGAGGTCGAATTCACTTCATATCAGCTTTATTGTGAATGTTGTTAATCATCTACCAACGGGTTACAAAACCTCTTCTTCTGAGTTCAATGTCGTATAATTGGTTTTGTGCTTCTCCTACTCTTTGTCCAAATCTTATGCTCATTGCATAAAATATATCACTTCACAATAGCACAAAGGGTTTAGGGTACTATTCAGGTGTGTTAGAAATTTTGTCTTTTTTGCTTCGTCTTCTTTCCACCTCATAACGGACTATTATTTATGTTTCTGACGATGTACTCACACTTCAGGATATTGGGTTTAGCGTGGAGTTTGTTGAGTCTACAGAATCAACAAGAGGCTCTAAAATATCAAAAATGATTCCATATCAAAGATACGAATCTCACCAGGTAGTTTTCTTTAAAAAAACTAAAACAAAAATAATAATTGATATTATTTCTTGTAATTAAATCGTATGAGGCAAATTTGAATGGTTTCAAGGCTAGTGATCTCTACAGAAGTGGACTTTGGCGAGGGTAAATATTTCTTCAGACTGAAACACATATGGTGGACCAAGTGAATGCCCATTCTTACACCTAAGGCTTAATACTGTGTTGATTGTCTTCTGTTTCTTTTCACAGGGCAGTTTCCAATCTCCATTTGTGGGCAACTACAAGCTGATCTGGGATAATTCTTATTCAAACTTTAACCGCAAGGTTCGGAAACCTCTGCTTCCTGGACTTTGCTGTCTCAGGCTTTAGGCAACTTCGTGAGGTTTGCAAAGTTAGAAAGCTTTGCTACACACAGAACGCTTCATTTTTTTGCAGCAATCAGATGCAGTAGTCACTCTCGTGATCAAGAGTCAAAACACCAATATGGATCTAATTCGTGCATCTGATTTATAACCGATCAGAGATAGCTGCATTTTTAAGGCCCTGCCCGCACCAAGCAAGTATCGCCAATTTGCTGACTGGAGTGTTAAAAGTCCATTCGCTAATTAAAGTTAACTACATTATTGTGTGTCCGCAATTGAAAGGCAACCGATTAGCTAGCGCCAATTTGCTAACTCGGGTGTTTTATAGTCCATTACCTAGTTCAAGTTAACTATCGTATTGTGTGTCCACACATGGAAGGTAACTAACGGGAAATTACGTATTCAAGTCGGTGTTTGATTTAGGCTGATTTAGCACTTCAAACCATTGATATACCAGTGGTATACCTTTGGTATTGGTATACACACAGTTGGTTTACTTGCCCAAAATGGGGAATTTACTGTGAAAAGTTATGGCAAGCTAGTAACTGGAATTTAGCAACAGGTTTGTTGATACAACTTGGGCAATGCAGGCATTTGGTTGCTAGTTTCAGTTAGCTAATTGGGGGCACCGGTTGGCGTGGGCCTTTCAACGGGTTTGTGTGACTTTCTCTGTGGCCAAGGTTTTTTCTGATGACGTTATTCATGTATGATTGCAGTACTTGCGTTACAAAGTAGATGAGATCCCGCCAGTGCTAGAGGAGGCAGCAGGCGAAGGCACGGTCACTTTGGAGTCCTGAAGTCACACTTACGTCAAACTTGGAGCACCAAAGCCCGAAATTGGGGGGATCAGTGGTAACACGCAGATACCCTGCAAATTAGAATCTATTTTTGTATTCCTACTGATTTTCTTAGACTTCTATTGTGAAACATTCATCTCAAGCTCCCAGGACCATCCCCAGAGAGTATGATCTGGATTTAATAGCCCTTCACTTGACTTCAAAACTGCTGGGCAGTAATTTTTGGGTACCCATTTTATTGAAGAATAGGAAGGCAAGTCCGATGCAAATGGATGAACATGCCGACATGTTACTCATTATTTCAGGGTAGGCTGTTAAATTTGTGTCCAACTTTGTATAGTACCCGGCAACTGTGTTATGGACATCCTTTTGTGCCATTTCAATAATCTTGCACAATATAGAATACAATTGTTATTGGATTTTGCTATTTGACCCTTACAGTATTACTAATTTTGTACCTTTGAGCATGATGGTACAATTACTTTGCCAAAATCTAGTTAAAATATAGAGGTATCTATTTTACAAAGTTTGGGCATATGGCACCTCATTGATTATATTTTTGTTACTTTTAATGGGGTGTTTTATAATATGAAAGATGTGTGTATGGATACTTTCTATATCTTTATGCAATCAAATTTTAAAAATTCATCACCATGTGTTTCAATCAATTGTCAAGTGAAATCATGAATATCAAATGAAACAATTAATCAAAAATGGAGTTTTCTTTGTTTGAAATTGAAATTTGGTATATTTGATCAAGATTGTGTAAGAATTAATTGTAAGACAAAAAATGTCAATAGTATTCTAGATTGTGTAAAATTCTTTAAAATGATACAACAAGGTGTCAATAATATGATTGACAAATATTGTACAATTGTTTTTAGAGAGGTGTTTATCATATTTATGAGCAACCTAATGGAAGATGTTTTGAATACATATTTTCATTTTTTAATAAACAAAGGCATACCAAGGGCATACCAATATCAATATAAGAACTAAATCTCCCCTTCATTGTCTTATTTCTATCTCTTTTTCCACTTCATAGGTCAAAGCTATGATTTGCAAACCATGAAAGCACTTAATTTTTGTTATTTTAATAATAATTTGTATATTTTATGTGCTATAGTGATTGGTTTGTAATTTGTGAGAAGGTTTGGATTTTTCTTTTGTACAAAAAGATTGTTAAGTTAGAAAGATGGTTAAATCAAGAAGGTACAAGTGGGGTGAGCAAGAGTTGGGTAATGATCATACACAAAGTCAACATGGTCGCCATCCCAGTGTTTCATAGCAAAGATAGAGTGGATCCCGAAACTTATCTAAGAGAATTTAAGCAAACATGTATGGTGAATGAAGACCACGATGAAGATTCATGGTTGTAGCTTTTCTTAGATTTTATGGAAGATGTGGCATTGATGTGGAATGGGAGGCAAGTCATGACTGTGAAGCGGGTTGTGAAGTTAGACCAAGGAGTACTAGGGGTAGTCTTACCTTCTTTGAAAAACAATTTTTTTTAAGAATGCAAACTTGGTGAGAGAAAAGAAGAGTCAATGGCAAGCTATTGTGGATGAAGGTGACACCTCTTCAAAATGTGAGTAGTATGGATATTTTTCTATAAGAATGAGAATCATTGTTGTTAATGTCTTGATGGATTTGCATGTGACACAGAAAGTAGGTGTGTAGGTAGTGTAGACCTCCGATAGAATTCCAATGTAACAAAGTGGAAATGCATTGTATCATGGTGAAAGTAAGCTACATATGAGTGAAAAATCCTTTAAGAAGATTTTCTTCAACCTATTTCTTCACCTATGGAGGAGAAGAATGACACTTCAAAAACCTTAGAGATTGAGAGCTCTAGAAGCTACAAACAACTATACACAAAGTGCCACATCTTAATTCTCCAAGAATTGAACTCAAGTTGAAGAAGGTGTGACTCCTGAAGAAAGTTTTTGTTCTAGAATTCCAATCAAAGGAAAGTTACCAAAGTTTGTTTGGGTCATTGAATATATAGGCAGGCAACAATCTTAAGAGAGCGTTCCGATGTATAGCAAATGGGTGAAGGAATTATAATTCACCATCATGAAAAGCATATCAATTAGAGATTGTATACTCGATTGTATAGCAAGGAAATAGGATAATTTCCACATCACGGGTCCAAACGCCACAAAACAAAACCCTTGCATTCTTTCGTGCAAAAAGCTTTCTATACATGCCAATTTCATGATGTTTAGACATATAGTGTGAAAGTTATGGATTTTTTAATTAAAAAATTGAATTAAATTACCTTTTATTTTGGAAAAGTCATCACTTTCACATAGCATATGCAAGGGCCACAAAACAAAGCCCTTGCACTCCTATGTGCATAAGGCTTTCTATTCATATCAAGAATGCAACCTCTTGCACTATAGTGTGAAAGTTATTGAATTTTAAAGTTTTTATGAATTAGAAAATAGAAATAAATTCACTTTTATTTTGAAGAAACCATGACTTTCACTTCGCATGTTCAGCATCACAAAATAAAGCCTTTGTGTTCCTATATGCATAAATCTTTCTATTCATATAAAAAATGCAACCTGCTAAACCACAACAAAGCTCCTTGCATTCCTTTGTGCATAAATGATATTGAATTTAAATTTTTAAATTTTTAAAATTATTTTTACTCTTATTTTTACTATGACGAGGATACAAGGCATGCTACACTAATGATGGTATTTAGTGTTATGTTACAAATAGAATTACCTAATTTTTACCAGACCCATTTAGAGTTTTACTTTCCACCTCTTGTGAGCTCATTTCTAATATGAAATTACCTTTAACACTAAATGAAGTCTTGTTAAAAATTTATATCCCAAAAAAATTCAAAAAGTTGTCAAATAGTGCCTATATTGACATTTAGTGTTAGTAACACTAGTGAAATTGTTGACATTTAGTGTTGTACTTCGTAATTAGTGTTGCCAACACTATATACCATTATTAGTGTAGTGTAAATTGAGGATTAAAAGGAACTCAACTACTCATAGTTAAGTCTAAAGTAAGAATTTTGTTTAAAGTAGAATTTCATACCTCATTTAGGCATAGATGAGTAGTAGAATGACTTTTCCAAAAACCTTTGAATTAAAAAAAACTAAGAAATCAAGGTGACTTTCATCTCCAAAAATCTATTTGAGATTTTGAGCCTTGAATCCAAAGTTATGGACAAAAATCAAAGAAAGATTGGAAGGAACATTTAATTTCTTTGACATTTTCAAACATCTTATTTAAATTTTTTCTATAAATTTTGATTTGAGGCTTAAAATCTCAAACGAGTTTTTGGATATGAAAGTTACCTTGATTTCCAAACTATGCTTAGTACAAAGGAGTTCAGAAAATGTTATTCTATTATGCCAAAATGGGGTCTAAAGTTCTATATTGAATACATTTGACAAGCTCTTATCTTCAATTGTCCCATGTCCTTTGGGAATTCATGATGGACAATGGATTTCATTATAAAAACAACCTCTCCACCCACCATTTTCACAAATGTAAATAAATAATTATTTTTATTTCCCATGAAATAAATTTTTAAATGGCAAATTGGTGTGTGATTCAATGGATTCTTATTTGATTTTTTAGATTTTCGGCAAACCGTCTTTATATTTATTTGTAGATTTGAATGGTTGGTCCCAGAATTAGCAAAAATATTTGGCATTTAAAAAAAAAAAAAAAAAAAACTTGCTATCCGAGTATGGTAGTTAGGCTTAGCTATCTTTTCAACTCCTAAACATAGTATACCAAACAAATGAGAATAGTATACCAAACTCCAAGAGGTAGTACACCTCACCTAGTTGCATGCTTGAGATTATGATGTAGTCTCCATATTGTTCTTGTTTCCAATTACTATTGTAGAATTCATGTAGTTCAAAACATCATGAACAATGCACCAAATCACTTTCTTATGTGAATAATTGTGAGCCTTTGAGTTTTTATTTAGGTTTCAATTTTTTTTTGTTCACTTTTGCTTATTTATAGTCCAAAAGACATGAAAAGAGTGTTTAAACTGTAATTGATAGAATTTTCTACTATTATAGTGATTGGTCCCCTTAGAAGCTTGAAGTGCCTAAACCACTCCAATTCTTTGCTACTAGGGTCTAATTAAGTGTTTGAGAGATCAATTAGGTATCTAACACATTCTCATATGTCAAATAAGTTTTTTTTATCCATAAGTCAAAATTTAATACCGCACATAATATTAACATTTGTGCAATTAATAATTTAAAGAATTAAAAGATGGTTATAAAAAGATATTCAAGAAAGGATTAGCCATTACTTTTGTGACAATTACAAAGTCATACCAATAGTTGATTCAATGGCACAAAGCATACTATTAAAATAAATGTATATTGCGATCTAAACCAAGAACACACTTTGGTCTTGTCAAAAAGCCTACTATTAGGTTGTGTGTTGAGCTATTAGGTTGTGTGTTGAAAAACAAAATGTTCCGATTGATTGAATGAAAGATTTCCAAAGTTTTGTTGCAACAAAATTTTGAAAATTGGTAGAAATTAGAAAATTGGTTTCAAAAAATCATTAGGTTACAAAGACACCAACGACTATGAATATCAAGCCAAAATTTTAACTTTAGATATTTTGTGATATTAATACCACATATGATTTGCAATATTTAAAGGATTGAAAAATGGGTCCAATAGGAAACTTAAGGAAGGCTTAGCCATCACTTTTGTAGCAATTACAAACAACATACTAATAATGGTTATAGCAATGGCACAAGACATAGTAATATAAATAAAAAACAAATGATAGAGAATTTTTGACAACTTGTAAAGATCCTCACTCCTACAACCCCAAGTACTTCTATTACATGCAAAACTATACTATCCCAAATTTCAAAGCTCCATATGTGCTCAAGTGCATTTTGGACACCTAGCTATAAGTGTACACAAATTAGTGAAATCAGGTTGCCCCTCATTAATTTCTCAACATTCTGCACTATATAAAGATGTACTATCACTGTATAGTAGAAGGATGCAATATTGCAGAAACCATTTGTGTTCCAATGAGTTATGAGGTCACTTTTGGGGGTAAGGCAACCTAATTGTTAAGACAACCCAATTTCACTATTTTGTGTATATAGAGGTCTGCGAGCAATATCTTTCCATGTGTACGTACAGAACACAATATTCTCAACAGCGAACGTACTTCCTCTTTGCAAAACTAGATTTGCAGATCGCAGTTGAGCTTCAGCAGTGGATTTCACTAGGGTCTTCATGTCTTTAATAATCAAATCTAATCACAAATCAAAACTCGCCCCTGTTGTGATAAGTATGAACAAGAAGCTGAGAGCACTGAATTCTTCACTGGCGGACGATTCAGTCAGAAAATGACGATCCACGTTCAAACCCTAAACCACTGAGAACAAATGGATTTAAATCCCGATGAGTGGACTTTCCGAGACTTCTATTCTAAACCTATTCTGAATTGCTGCAAAACAGTGCTTGCTAAGCCCTGGGCGTGTCCAAATCGCAGTGGAGATCTCGTAACCATTCTGCAGAAAAAGAAGGTTCAAACTTTCAACTCTGGAGTCCAAGAGCCCTGGATGCTAGGGTTAAACGTCACATGTCGCGTTTTGAGCTTCACCACTTTCCTGCCTGTGGAGTTCCGTAATCTCATAACTTGAGTCATAATATCTTCAGCATTCTGATTCTTCACATCCACCACCCTCTCATTCTTATTCACTGTCATTCATCCACCACAGAACCACCCTTAGGTAATCGTCTTTGGGCGGTGACCCAATAGACCTACAAACCACCTGAGCAAGAAAATAAAGGCTGGCCCTGAAACGGAAATGGAAGGAGGACAGAAATGGGAGAGGAGAAGGAAGGAAGGCGTACAGTAGAGGCCGCGCAGATGGGGATGGTGACCGCGAACTAGGTGAGTCGAGACCTCGAATTGGGGGTTCTGCTTCTGGACAGAGGGGAAGAGGCGAGCAACGAAGTCGCGGGCGCCAGCGCTGCTACCGGAGTGATCACAGAAGCAGACGATGAGCTTCTGCAGCTGCCAAACGCCACGAACCGCCATGGTCAAGAAGCGAGGGAGCACGGGAAACACGCAATGGAAGACCAACACTGGCGAAGAAGTAGAAGAAGACTAAACCCTAAACCCTAGTTCACTCCGGTTGAGAGAAGTTGATACCTAGGTGAAATCTCGGTCTCGGGTATCAACTTATTCTGTGGCCATAAGGTAGCCAACCTCTTTCCGATCACAGACCTATTTTTGTTAGTTAGACTGCTTTATTTCCGATCACTTGTGACAGCTCACATGATTAGGTGACAGCTCATGTAGCACAAATGTCGGGAGGGTGTACATTGAATTCATACAATGATCGTGAGATGTACATTTGAAGCTGCGATTATCACCTGCTTCAAAGCATGGTTGATTTTGTAACCAGCCTATGGTTGGAAATGCAGTACCCTATATAACAAAAATGGATTGGAAGGAATCTTTACAAAAAAAATTCATAATTATTTTGTTTTTGAGGGAAAAAAATGAAAAAAATTTGGAACCCTCTTTAAATCTATTTCTCTACATGGGGGATTTTTCTCCTCACCAAATTCATATTGGAACTACACTAAATTGCTTATATGGTCGGAATGAGGTCGGCTACCTTACATACCTACCCACTCAATTGATCTTTGACCAGCGATTTTTTTTCCATTTTTTTTTGGAAACCCTAAACCCAGATCACGATATTTTATGCAAGCATCTGGAGCAGATGGACAGTTTTCACTGGTTTTCTTGTCCGAGAGATTTCAAATTTCAAATTCTTGTTGTTGGACTCCCGTGATGTGCATTAGGGGTCTGACCCCTGGATGATTCTTAGGGCCAGTCTCCATTGCACTCTTGGAGGTCCAGGAGCTGGAGCCCCCGGGACCTCTAGGTCGGAGGCAAGGTAGCCTAGGGGGGCCAGGGGAGGGTTCGACCCCTCCAGCCTTGCGCGCCCTGAATGTGTAGGCTGGAGCCTGGACCTCTAGGTTGGACACCCTCTTCGATCCTGGAGGTCCAAGAGGGCAATGGAAACAAACCCTTAGAGAATGGAGATGAAGTGCTCTCTATATGGTTGGCCGTGGCTTCTGGAGCTCTCAATAGGGCCGCACACATGCAACCAAACGGAGTCATTCAGGACTAGATGTGAGGGTTGGGAAGGGCAAATTTGGGTGACCTGGGCCAAACGAGCCAAACCCCATGAACCGTGAGGCCCCAGCCTCCACCAAAAAAATTACTACACATAACATTATTAACGTTTGTTGGAGGGGTCCCTTTTGCTCCTCCCCCCAGATCATGAGTCCTCCATACTTGCCTAGCCAATGTGTCTCCAGAAACTCTGACAATCTGTCGCAGCTAGCCAATGATCTTGCATGCATTATAACTAAAGTCTCTCCCCGTGTTTATAAGGAAGAATAATATTTCCACCTAAGAGGAGCCAATCTGCTCGTTTAACAATGTTATGCATGCATGCATGGTGAAGATAATGCGGTTTAACCCCTAAAGGACCGGGGGGGTCAAGGAGACATTGTCAAAAACTATGGGATTTTGATATGTTAGTCAAAAATGAAAATTGAAACTCTTTTTTAAAACTTCAACTGTACAAAATTGAAGTTAAGTATTCTACCAAATGTGAAAAAAAATTCAGCCCATTTGACCACACAAATTGAAAGATTATAACGTTTGAACTGGAAAAAAAAACTTTTTTTTCATTCTTACAAAACAGGGTCAACAGACTTCGGACACTTTTGGAGTAAAATTTTTACTCTACACAAATATGAAAATTTTGACCATTCATAAGTATATGATTTTAGGTTCACTCACACAAAATTTAGAAGCAAATATGGAGTCTAGCTTATTCTAAGTCACCCTGCAATGCAAGAAGGTTAAGTGAATTGGTAATACACTAGTCATTTTTTGATGATTTCTTGTGCAATGAGAAAATTTTAATTTTTAGTCTAAACGTAAAAATTTAGAGACAAACATTTGGTATATGTGAAAAAAATTCAAGAATTTTGACTTCATTGATTGCAAGATAATAGGATTTTGAAGTTAGAACAAAATGTTTTTTCTTGAAACTTGGCTAACAAAGTTTGATTTCTTTTAGAATGTGTAGATAACCAATTAGGATGTTATTTTTGAATTTTTTTTATAAATATTTGTGTGTGTTTTGTTGTTTTTGACATGTTGGTAGTTAGTTTTGTGTCTAATTGGGCCATTTTGTCAATCTATTGAATCCAATTTCAAGTCTATTTGGTGATGTTGTAGATGAATGTCTAATATGATGTTGGGATGGTTTTGCTAAGTTGGTGGTTGTGTGTCCTAGTTAGATTGTGATTGTGATTGTGGTTGTGTGTCCTAGGTGGATTGTGATTGGAATTGTCAATGGGTAGTCAATTGTAATTTGAATTCCGAGTTGATAGTTGAGAGGT
The DNA here is from genome assembly GCA_947034895.1 of Rhytidiadelphus loreus. Lineage (NCBI taxonomy): Eukaryota > Viridiplantae > Streptophyta > Bryopsida > Hypnales > Hylocomiaceae > Rhytidiadelphus > Rhytidiadelphus loreus. Next base: position 50,605,721 of record OX344765.1, read on the forward strand.
TGTTAGTTGTCTCTTTTCCCTTGTTGTAACCGTTGCTTCTGTCTTTCCTATTAGGTTGTGTTTTCTCTTCCATTTTTCTTTATCCACTGTTGAGAGAGCATCCAACGCGAGGCCCAATCCCAAATCAACTAAATATTTGATTTTCTATTTGGAGTGTGGGTATGTGTTATGAGATGAAATTGAGTTTGATGGTATGGTTGTGTCTTAATTGGTGAAGGGTCAGTGAGATGGAGTGGTGATGCAATTTAAAAAAAAAAATAGAATGCTAATCAAAGAAGTGGAGGTATATGTGCTAATTGAACAAACTGTGAAGATCAATGCCAAGTTGTAATGGTCATTTATTCACCAAGTTGGGTTAATATGATAGTTTTTGAATCAAATGGATGTGTTATATGTGTTATGTATGTGCTTCATTGTGTTATAAATTTAGAGTGAATGCACATTGTGAAGTTAATTGAGTGTTAGTCAAATATATTTAGTTTTTAAATTGGATTATGTGTCATGTGGAAATTTGTGTGTACCAAGTTGGAAGTTTGAGTGTCGTTGTACTAATATTGTTGGCTATAGAATTTCAAGTTGGATTATTGAATTTAAGTTGAGATATTTTTATTTTAAACATTGAACCTATTAGCATAGATTCCCTACTTGATGCTCTTCCTTGAAATGAATTTATTATACTAATAAGGTAATCTCCAATTTGGTCATATCCTCCTTCAACAGAATGTGATTTGAGGACTAAATTTGTTTTCTCTTGGACAATCGTATGCCATATTTTATTAGTAACATGCATCCCAAATTCAAAAGTTGATGAGCTTTTTTGCAAAAGATTCCCAAAATGCCCAAGCTGCCCCCAAAGTTCAAAATAGCATAACTTTTGATCCGGGCACCTGATAAAAAAAATTAGTTTTTCACAAAGGAGGCCTATGCTTATACATTGTGTCCAAATTTAATGAATGTCCAACTAAAAATAACTTCGTAGGAAACTACCTGAGATTTCTTGCGTACGTTGAATGGATGCTTAGTCCTTTAGGGGTTAACTTTTCTCCTTCTGCCTTGTTGTGTCAGGAAATTCACCCTAGTAGAGTTGGGCACAATAACATGCTATGACAGATGGATGGCATCAACACCAAAAAAACATTGAGAATGGGGCCCGCCTTGCTATGTTCAAGACCGGATGCAAACCCCATCAACAAGCATATGCGAGGTTTTTGAAGTGCCATTCTTCTCCTCCACAGTGAAGAAAATTTTCTTGGAGGATTTCTCACTCTTCTATAGCTCACTTTCACCACAACATGCAACGCATTGTTTTCTGCTTTGTTACAACAAAGTTCTCTAGAAAGTTCTATCCGAGGTGTATGCTACTTGCTTTCCGTACTACGTGCAAGTCTATTGGGGCATTTACAACAATGAATCTTGTTCTTAGAGAGAAAAAATTTAGGCTACTCACATTTTGAAGGGGTGTACTATAAGAAATCCATGTTTTATGTGATGTTTTCATGATTTTAGGAGGTGGGTTTTTTATGGACGTTGAATATAACAACTTGTGTTTTTATGTCAATAATAATGTCCAATGTAACATCTAGACAATACATTGGACTTCATTGTTGACATAAAAACAAAGGTTGTTAGATTAGAAGTCATCTAAAATCCATCAACTTAGACATTGAAAAACTATGGTTTCTTATAGTGCAAATTGGGCAAAAAGTAGTGTATTAGAAAGATAATAGTATGAAACACATTTCTCCAAAACAATTTTGAAAAATACATTTTTTTTGAATTTACAATGGTCTATCCAAAACATGAAAAGCCTAGTTTACAATATGAACTTCTTAGTCATTTAGGGATTAAAATTTACAGCATTTTTGAGAGTGTCAAAACTTGAAGATTCTTAATCCTTGCCTTAATGCATGATTGATTTATAGCATTTTGGTACAATAATTTCATTCATATTCCGTACATGTCCAATTCCAAATTGAATTTGCATTAGGTTTAAGCTTATCAAATGGTTCACTTAAGTTATATTTAACATAGACCCCCACATAATGAATGTATATGGGTTAAAATTTTTATGCAACAACAAAATAGGATTGAAATTCAAAATATAATTTAATAGTCTAAACTATTGAGTTAATAATGATGTTTGATCTTATAGAAATGGAGCTACATTATTAATGATATTTAGTATTTGCAACACTAATTACAACCTCTAACACTAAATGTCAATGATATTAGTAGTATTATCATCACTAAATGTCAACATAAATATATTTGTCTACTAATTATATAAGGATTAAAGCAAGTCAGCTAATAGGTTGAGTAATACTAAATGTTACATAACACCAAATATTAATATTATGTAGTGGTATAAATAATAGTTCCTAAATGCCAGATTAGTTATTTTCAAGTTAATACAAGGGTTTGCTTTCAAAATTACAAAATTCCCATGAAGTTGATTTTAGCACTATTGGATATTTGGATTTATGTTTTTGAAGTTGATATGGGACTTTAGAATGATTTTCTTTGATTTCAAAAAATAAAATAAAATGAAGTTTCTTAATCTTTACTCTACATGAAAACTTCAATTTTTTTTGAAAGTGAGCATTTTATAGCAAATTAAAGTTGAAAGCCTATAACCATGTTCCCAAATATAATTTAATGATAAAAAATTTATACTATCATATTAACACTATAATATTCATCTTTGATAAAAAAAATTTGACCTTTTCATGTGTATTTTGTAGATGGAATGATTTTTCTTTACCTTTTCTTCAAAAATTAAAGACATTTCAATTTTGTACTAAAGATTGGAAAATTTTCTTTTTCATAGAAGATATTTGACTTCATTTTTGAAGAAGAAAATATTATCAATATTCACAAGTACAATAGAGCATTAGAGTGAAAGATTTTTGAGATCTGACTACATAAAAAAGTTTATAAGCTACAAATACACTACATTGAAAAAAACAAAATCATGCAAATGGCACATCACGTTGATTTATAAAATTGGATGAACTCAAGAACAAGCTAAGATCTAGTCTAAAAAGTTGATCAACCATGCACTTGTAGTAAGAAAACTAATCACTAGCAATCACCAATTCACCATGGTGTGCGCCTAGTAGGATCATTCAAAGGAGATTTACACCAAGGAAGTAGGAGAAGGTGCAATTACAGTGCTCAAGCCAACACTATGTGAGAATTCTAATGTATGATAAACTCCTAATGGCTTCGTGGCTGGCAATGATGGTATGGATATTGTCATAATAGAAGATACATCCTCTATGTCTCGAATTTGTTGCAATAATTCATTGACTTCTCCCATAGAAGGTCGAGCTTTGGGATTGGGAAGGCAACAAAAGAGTCCCAATTGAAGCAAGCTAACAACCATCATTGTTTGAATTTCCAAGTTCACATCCACATCTATTGATTTAGATGTGGTGCTACAATTCAAATTGTAAGAATTTGATGGTAAGGAGGGAACTTGTGTTGTATAAGTGGTTTCATTAGAAAGAGGTACAAACCCGTTTGATGGTTGAAAAGCCTTAGCAATCATTCTTGGATCCGCCAATTTAAAAAGTGATCCATCTTCATGAGCTCGCCAAACCATGAACAACAACACAAGATCTTCAGGTTCTACTGTTTGCAAATCCAAGGGACGCCTTCCGCACACCACTTCCAATACCAAGATGCCAAAACTATAAACATCAGATTCCTTTGTGGCTTTGCCCGTATACGGCAACTCAGGAGCCATGTAGCCAAATGTACCCGCTGCCAAAGTGGTCTTGTCCAACTTGTGATGATCCATTAAACGAGCAAGTCCAAAGTCTCCCACATGGGCTTTGAAATCCGCATCCAACAATACATTATTAGACTTGATGTCTCGGTGCAAAATACAACTGGAGCAATTCTCATGCAAGTACTCTAGGGCTGCACCCACCCCTTCAAGAATGGAATGTCGCATTTTCAACGATAGTACTCGTTGGCTACCATTTTCATGAAGCCAATGATGGAGAGTTCCATTGGAAATGTATTCATACACCAATAATAATTTGCCTTTTTCTTGACACCATCCGTGCAACCGCACCACATTTCGGTGTCGAATTTGGCCAAGACTTGCCACTTCAGCATGAAAAAAGGATTCCGCTTGCTTGGATTCAGACATATTGATTTGCTTCACAGCAACCAGAACACCACCACCTGAATCAAACATAGATTCAACAAGTCAAACTTCTCTTGCAAAGAATTGAATCATGAATTAAAGAGATTACTTATAGAGAGTTAAGATAACCATGTGAGAATGCATTTTAGGAACAACCCTACTTTGACCTATTTAGAACTCAAGGAGTATTTGTTCCCATACAATAAAACCTCCCCCAATGCAATACTCTTTAAAGCTCAATAGAGTACAAACTTTCAAAAAAGATTGATTGCCGGTCCTGGCTTAACAATATAAACTACATACAAACCTCATGCCCTCCCTATTGTAATAACCTTTGTAATGTAATGTGTCACACCGGTCCCAATCCTATTATTCTAGGGAGGTTCTGCTGTAACTATGTATAATTTTTTCTTGAATCACAAGTCTCCCAATGTTTTCAAAGAGAGGGAATGCCTGGCTATATTAATCCATGATTCTTTGACTGGGCAATGGCTCTCATCCTACCACGCATGTAGATAGTATACCCAATTAACCCTTGACTGACATTGAAGGGATGATGCTCAAAATCATCCTTTTGTATTACAGTGTGAATCATTGGTCAAAGAAATAGCAAAAGCACCTATTGGAAGTCAAAGATCTTTCTTTTCCCAACCCAATTCCAAGGATGAATAGTTGCACTTTTGTCCTACACTCAGAGATTCCTTGTCATCCATTGGACGTTTGACGTTCAAGGGTTAAAGAGGAAGTGGCTCGATCAATAGCAAGTGTAATTTCACTGAAACGCCTGCTCTCACCTTCCAAACAGCCTTTGTAGACAAGTCCTGATCCACCGCGTCCGAGCAGATTTCTCTCACCAAAGTTCTCAGTTGCTTTGCGGAGCTCCTTATACGAGAACACGTGGGGTCCTGCGGAGCAGCGTAATGCACTGTAACTGGTGGACGGCGTTGCAAATGAATAGATGGACCAGAGAATCACCAAGGCCGCCATCGTTCCCGCAAAAACTCCTCCTGTAGTTACACCGACCCCTGTTCTCGACTTCCAATAGTGAAGCATCGTTTGGAGCTTCGACTCTGATATCTCGGTGCTGAAGAAGCTCCAAGACAAGAGCTCATGCTCTTCCCTGTGGTTGACATCGGAGCTTCCCCAGAACGTGGCCAACACTTCACCTCCGATCGATTTCGGAAATTGGTAATTGGAAACGAGCAGCAGAGGTTGCAAGGGTTTGGGATTGGATCCGTTTGCCATCCTGACTTCCAGTGTCTGAGATGAGCTCGTGAAATCAATCCAAGCCGTGAAAGTTCTCCCATTGGAGAAATACGTGCAATGCGTGTCATTGCCACAAAGGTTGTGCGTGTGCCCTTGGACATCATATTCAGAGGGAATATTTCTAGCCACTCGGATGAAGTTGTTGCTGGGCTCCTTGTAGAGAATCGGACTATAGTCTGTGTCAAAACGGACATGAAATCCTGAGGGAGTCAATGCAGAGGGATTAGGTCGAGACGAAATACAGGCCCCGAACGCTCCCAATTGGGAGACTACATCGTGCATGGTAGTCATGGGTACGTTTTCGAGAAAGGCAAAGGCGAGCACACTCCCGTCCAAGGGGTTGTTCCTGTTATCCCAAGGCAAGCCGTGTGTCGTGAACGAGAAGGAGAACGAGGTGCTGAAGGAAGCCACACTCCCAGTTGCTGCACTCTGAATGCGGACCGGTTTCCCATAAACCATCACTCCACAAGACCCTGTGGAAGCAGGCGTCCTGGCCCCAAGGTTGATGATGTAGGAACGATTGGCGAGATGGTACGCAGCATCTCCAAATGCGAAGAAATCGCCATGGGAATCAGGCGAGAAAGAGGAGAATGAGATTTGCGTGTCTGCAGTTGCAGCTGAACGAAGGAGCGCGAACAGGAACAGGAGATGTAGAACTGACTTTGGAGAAAACATTGAATCAGTCAATGTTGCAAGTGGGGTGACCATACTAGCTAGCTATCTGGATGTCAATCGCTCGCAAGGCACGTACCTCCAAGCTGCCTAGCTCCAGGCTGGCTGGCTAGGTAATTAACTCTGATCTGCTTCAGGATTAACACAGTTATGCTATCACGTTTGCTCGTTGTTCCCATGCCAAGCGAGTTGATGCTAGCTCACCCTGAACAACGTCCCAACTCTGAATCCGCAATAGCAGGCTAATTTCCCCCAATCTTCTTCGTACCTCTTAACTAAAGGCACAAATCCAGTTACAGATGATCCCGAAGGTGAAGGGGACTCGTCATGCGAATTCCTTTTGGAGTTCCTCTCCTAGCTAGCTTGTTGGCTGCTTCGTTAAGTTGCTGCCCTCAGCTCAATTCTGAATGACAATCTGATCTCTGTACGTGGCATGAAGTTGATCCCTCGAACAGTCGAACCTGACGTTCTGATTCAAGCATCATCAGAATGAAATAACTTGCGAGGGCGGCAACCCCATGACCAAGGTGGTAAACTGCTTCCCAAAGTTAACGCACAATCAGCACATGAGAACAGATGTACATGCCACGTTGTTCGAGCCGGCAACTTGGACAGTACTACCACAATTTTAAAGTCCATTGAATGGGGCAGCATAGCACTATAGCAAGCAACATGGAACGTCAATTTCATTAAATTGGCGGTATTCCAATATCATGGCACCTGTCAACACTTTCTGAAATATAAATCCATGAATATCTGAGATTCACATAGGATGAAGATTGTGTATTACAACATTACAACCATTGGGATCAAATGGGCATTTTTCAATTCCATAACTAAATTCTTAACAATTTAGTATTTTAAATCATACTCTACTTCTTTCTACTTATTATTTTTTTCAAGCATGAATATTCAAGCATCTGTTTGGAGAGTCAGTAACAAATTGTAGGATCTCTACTTCTTTCTACTTATACTACAATTTTTCAAGCATGAATATTCCCAACTTATTTCTTCAACATATTATGGAGAGTAACAAATTGTAGCATCTACACATTTTTGTTTAAAAAGTTTGAAAAATGAAATCTAATCATTTGGGAAGAATTGAAAATGCTTCTTTTTCAAATTCAAGTGACTAGGTCTTGCAATTGGTAAGGTTTTTAATTTTTAAATTTCAAGAGGGTGTATTCTAACAAGTTAACTAAAGAATTCTACACTTGAATTTGTTGATGAATAAATATAGATGAAGATTTTAGCCTTGCTTTGGGTTTGAGTACTTTGAAGCAATTTTGGGCCTAAAAACACGGAAAACCTTTTAGAATTAAGTCAAATGCATAAATCAAATACTCTGCTATATTAGGGCATTTCAACTACCGGTAGTACACAAGTACATATACATACATCAATTGCAGCAAACAAGTACAACTCGTGATGGGAAATAATTGTGCAAAACAACAAAGAAATATGTTCAACACTAAGGTAGGAGGTCCTAAAATGGAGCAGGTTGTAAAACCGATTAGGCTCTAGAGGTACATTTTGCACTTTCCAATGTACAAGTGGTGTGCATTTGAGGAGGTGGTCGGTTTTAGAGCCCACAAAAATGCACTTTTCTGCAACTTCAAAAATTCATAACTAATTCTACAAAGCTTCAAAAAATATGAAACAACTTGGGTTAGATGCCAATTTCTCTTGCCTTTCAAGGAAAATTTACTGAAAAATATTTTAAGTTCTACCTCTCCAAAAGTCAGCTTCAGCTCTTAGATGAGCGGTTTATGGACCACCTACCTTACTTCAAAGAAAGCCACAACCACAAATTCAAAATGGAACACCGGCTTTGAAATAAGGAGTATCTCAGAAAAGGGTTTTAGTTCCAGGTTTTATCTCGAAAAAAATTGTTCTCTCATTCATCTACACAAGACTGTCTTATTAAAAAAAAGTACCAATCTCAAAAAAAGGTCCACAGCCAAATGCAAAGGTGCTGAATTTTGATGACAAGTTCTAGAAGCAGATGCTAAACCCATCCCACGAAGTGGACCATGCCGGGGGAAATGCAGGATTTTTACCTCAGGGAAAATGCAAGAATTTTTTTATTTTCACCCTTGATAAAATTTGAAAATTTGGAATTCATGTTTGCAATTAGAGACCCCAAATTAGCTAGGAGAGGTCAAGAACATACCCTAAACACGTCACAAGATAGGGGGCTTTTTTTCACTTTTACCCAAGAGAACACAAAACCATTACATGTGATTTGGCTCTCGGGGAGGGCTGCGAGTTCCCAACTTGAACCCCCCCGAGAACCGCCGATATCCGTTGTTCCCGGCCTGTGCTGACCTGGCCGAGAGACAGCCAGGTCAGATTTTTCGGAAAAAAAAAAAAAAAAAAAAAAAATTAACTTTGTTTCTCAGTTTAAGGACTTAAAATATTTTTCTTTTTCTTTTCTTTTTTCAAAAAAAAATATCTGACAGCGGCGTTCTTTTACTGCCGGGGGAACAGCGCCGGGAAGGCCTTGAAACGGACCTTAAAATCCTGAAATCTCTTCTAATGCCTATTGGTCTCACTTCATGGGATGGTTTTAGTGTCATGCATTCTAAAATACTAAACTCTACTAAGACACCCATAACAAAACAAATCTTTCAAGGTCAAGAACTATTCAATCACAATAAATTTAATCGAAAAGGTTTCCCTAGTTTGTAGAAACGGTGTCAAAGGAAGGTTTAACTAACGATAGTGTGCTCTAAAAGCAACCTTTTGAGAGGTGATTGCCTTTTGAGGGAAGGTAAACTCCTTGAAACGATTTTCTATATATTTGTGTAGGAAGTAAAATAGAATTCGCTTCTAATCCAAGTTGTTTTATATTGTTTGGCCTTTGTGGAGTTAGTTAAGAATTTTTGAAGTTGAAACATAGTAATCACTAAAAGCGACCACTTCTTGAAATGTACACTATTGGTACATTGAAGGAAAAAAAAATGTAGTAGTAGTACTTCAAAACAACTTCAAGTAGTAGTTTCTCCTCTATCCATGCAATCAAAAGACAAACGAAATGACTGAAGAGGTCAATCAACAATGTTCATTCTTATTTTTTGCATCTCTTTGAGTGTTGCTTGATTGAAAGAGATGAAGTTGTGGGAGGTGGAATAGATGGTCTTGGACCCATACTAATTGTCCCAAAATGACAACCTCACACTCAACAATTAAGTTCACAACGATGCTCTTTGAAAATGTTCCAAAAAATCCAATTTCTAGTACTCTAAAACTATACTTTAAAGAGGTCTCCCAAACTCAAAGTTTCTAGGACAATAAGAATGCACCAAACTCTACTTACAATGCAAAATGGGTTGACAAAATATTGTTTTTTAACCTTAATCTATAACATTTTGTCAAACAAAAAGACAAAGGGAGTAAAAAAGAAATACAACATCCAATTCATTGTTCATTGCTACTCTCTTTACACGATTGGTGTCTCTTGAACTTCACATGATTCAACCTCTAAATCGAACAATCTTCCTTGTACAAATTAAGAAATTATGATTGTGTTGCACTAATGCAACGTATGTGATCTTTGTGTAAGTACAAACACAACAAGTCCACTCAATCAATAAACCACTATCTATTGAATTGACAATTTTGATTATTCTCATGCAAGGATGCCAAGGGGGGGGGAAAGATCCTTTGAGGAATAAAAATGAGATGTTCAAAATTGTAGAAAGTAATAAAGAGGCTGCAAACAAATCACAAACCTACAAAAATTGAGAAAACTAAAATTGTAAATTCCAAGAAGAAACAAAGATTTGATAAACTAATCAATTTTTCTATCTTAAATTTTTTTTCAAAAACTCTTGTAAAAAATTCCAAGCATCCCTCAAAGAGATTCTTGGGACTTTAGGGGTGCTACCTTGAAAATTATAGGCTTTAGATTTGGATAAAAGGAAATTTTGGAATAGGATCGAGGATAGGATTAGGATTAAGGGTATAAATTAGGTGCCTAAATCAAAAGTTATGTTTCCTTAAAAGAATTTCTAATCCAAGTAATTTGGGCATTTGGGGGGAATATAATTCTCTTCAAATCACATTCTAAGAAGAGTCATATATGTTAGCTATGTTGGATTCATTTTGACAAAAAAATGTTTTCTTCTAACTTCATGCCCTATTATCTTGCAATTTGTAAGGTTGTTTAAAGTAACGTTTCTTCATTGTACAAGAAATCATCAAAAAAGACTAGTGTCTTGCCAGTTTACTTAACCCCTAAAGGATCAACATGCATTTTTTGGCAACATAAAATTTTGGGGCAGGTATATGTCACTGGAGATTTTCATATTTTAGCCTGAAATTTTAAAAGAATATGGGGATGAGGAATATCTTTCATATGCACTAAATTTCATGACATTTGGAAATATGAATAAATTTTTTTGGCCTAATATGTTATTTTTTTTTCCATAAATAGTCCGAGTAGATCCGAAAAAACACTTTCTTCAAAAAAAAAAATTTGAAATTGGTTTTCAAGATTTGAAAATACATGGAAAGCTTTGAATCATTTTATTTTGATTTGTGAGTAAAAAGTTATGAGGAGTTTTAGTTTGCGGGCAATTATGGATTCTCTACTCTAAAATAAACTTTAAAGGGCCAAAAAAAAGGATTTTTGTGAATTTGAAAGCTCATATTTTGCAATCTACATGGTGGAAGTTTTTGAATTTTTTTCCGCATGTTCTCAAGTCAGCATACTACAAGATCCTACGGTTGTATGTGTCCAAATTTTATTTTATTTCCAAAATTTGGTACTTGTACTAGAAATGGCAGTTTGGGAGCATTTTTGGTAAAAACATAGCCACAATCCTTTAGGGATTAACATCCTTGCTCTACATGAGGATTTAGTGTAAGTTAAACATCTAAGTTGCATGTGAAATTTTGCATGAATGAACCTAACATCATATACTTATGAATGGTGAAAATCCTCATTTTTGTGGAGAGACAAACTATTCAACCAAGGGGCCGGGGCTTGAGGTTTGTTAGACCTTGTTTCCCAAGAATGAAAAAAAGTTTTTTTTTCTCACTTCAAACATTGTAATATTTCAATCCACACATTGCCTTGTTTGTTTAATACACTTTTATATGGTTGGAATTCAGAAAAAAGTTAAATTTTTTATTTTGAACAATGCATTGAAAATTGGCAATTTGGGATCTTTCCTTTTCAAAAACACCCTCCAATCTTAAGGGATTACATCAATTATTTTTGTGGCATTTTTAGGTAACCTTTCATGCCTCTATGGAAAACCTAACCTTAACCATTTTTCTTCTTTTTGTCTCTAAGCTGACAGTGTCTCTAAGCTGACAGCTTTTGTCGTGTTTTGTAACTTTGCCAACAGAAGAAAAAAATTAAAAATAAGTAAAACAAATCCCTCCACAAAGAATACATTTGAGTTATCTTGAGTTATGTAACCAACCTCCATTATGTATGATACCTTCAAGCTTGGTACTGTAGTGAGCTTGGTAGTGGGCATGTCTATTTTTTGAATTTCTTCTTAAAATTTTAATTCAGGCTATAATAATTTTGGATTCTAAATTTAGTCATTGTATTTTATTTATCCTTTGTTTCGGACACTTGCTGTGTGTTGGTCTTTTAGTCACAAGCCAATTTATAGTAAGTTAGGACGGGCTTATATGTTGGCTTAGTGAGCAAAGCTACAACTAATCCAAGGAATAAGACAAAATAGGCTCAAACAATTGTCTTATTGGGGGGAGCAAGTGGAAAAAGAGGAGTTCTAATTTCAACCAAATTGGTGGACAAACTGGACATTGACCCCATTAGTGGAGGTTAGTTACTCTTAAAGGAATCTAATATGTGTCAAGTTCTTATCATATTGCTTCTCCATCCACCAGGGCTACATGACAGTGTAAATAGCAATTCCACTTATAGCCCCCCTTGTTGCATTTTGCCCATGGGCTATGTAAGGAGGCCCTTATCCCCTATATACCCAAGGCTTTTTTTGAACTTCTTGGAATTTGCTCTAAATTGAACCAAAAGTCAACCTTTTGATTAATTGTATCTATTTATTTAAAATTGTAATTTAAAAAAATTCAAACTAGACATGTTAGAGATCACATGGGAAAAGAAAACACAACAATATCACTTATGGATTGAAAGATTATAATGTTTGATTGTCAGGGTTGCTAGCGTGTGAGCCTGTGAGCATGAGCCTGTGAGCGGGAATTTTTTTTTGTAGTATAAACAAGTTGGGACCTATGACCGTGGGTTTATTACATTATAAATTTCAGGAAATGTGAAGTCATTTTAATGAAATTTGACGCACTTGCAAATGTATTTTGAAGATATTTTTTGCCACAAGCAAATGCAGTCATTTTTTATAGACATTATGATGAAAAAAATCCAAATGAAAATAGCAAATGTCCAAAATGTAGCTATAAAATACACAAATCCACTCATAATTCTAAAATCCACACATTATAGTTTGACTCAAGAGATATGTCAATCTCAAGAGTCTAAGTCGTAGTGGATTTGGTTATAGAACCTTCAATTGTTGATGGCTTTAAAGTCTCTCTACCCTTGGAGGCACTGCCATCTATAAATCCAAAATTTTCAAAGCATAAGTATCTTTATGGCGTTTTGGTTTAGAGTAGCTAAAGTCTGCAAATGTTGATGCCATCTGCTCGATAGACACAAGAAGGTAAAAATTCTTCTCTAGACTGAAGAAAAGACTTTGTGACTTTATCATCCTATCTACTGATGTCAATTCCATACGGCTACAAATAGATGTAAAACAATGTTAAACTTACAAGCTTAAAACTTGACATGAAGAAAAAGGATATGAAAAATTGCTAGCTTACTTGCAAAATTTTGACTTCTAAGCAAACTTAAGAGGTGCCATAGTCGCAGTGTCTAGATCTTGGAATATCACAACTAATAGTGGCAGTCATGTTATTGCTACAACTGAGGTGCATTTCTTCATGCGTTTGACAATGGCGTGAAAAAGGTCCTTGTCCTCTTCCAATGCTACAATGTAGTAGCCTATGCCATAACAAACAATAATAGATACACTTGAAATTAATATCATATACATTAGTTCAAAGATTCACTTTGCAAATTAGACTTAGAATCCATAATAATTCAATAGTCACCTATAGTTGCAATGCAGTCTAAAATTCTAAAGTGTGTGTGAGCCTCTTTTAAGAACTCAAGACCGTAAGCAGAGTTATCCACCATGACTAACTTGATCATCTTCAAGTACAACTTGGTGGACTTTTGCTTAGCTCCCAATCTCATGGCATTTGCAATGATGAGTTTAGGGTTCCTTTTGAAACGGGATTGTCTCATTACACTTTCATTTTGTAGCATCCGTTGCAAGTACAATATGTTGTTGCACAATTCAAGTGACTTTTCAATTAGAAAATAATATAAATTAATCAAACCACAAAATACAAAATAATAATTTGAAAAACAACAATCCTACATAATCTAAATCTCACTTGGAATATGAAAGTTAGAAAAATATCAATTGGCATCCAGTGTCAAGTTTTTCTAGATGTATGGAAAACATATTTCTTCACATCTAATGTCCTCAACATCTTTATAAACTTGGACAAGGATAGAAGGTTGTACCTTTGCACTCAATATAATATGTGAACCAATTTAGTCTTTATATGGGAGTCCTTAGTAGATTTGGATTTCAATGTGGTGATGAAGAATCTTTTTATATACCTTGAATAACAAATAAATTGTAGACAAGTAAAATCCAAATGAGTTTGCAAAAGAAGTCACTCACTTGTTTATGCCATGCATAACCTGCATGATCAATTTCATCTTGTCTTTGGTATTGAGAACAATACAATTCACTATAATAGGCCAAGACATCTTTGTTGGATGAAGCCTAGAAATATGACTCATTCACGCCAATAGACAATGAATTTTGTTCCATACAAAGAACTTCGACTTCTTCAAAGAATAGAATGGAGCATGACTTCAGTAGCTTTTTTAGTTGACTTGTTACTAGATATCTCGATGTTTGCATTTGTCGAAGTCATTGTTATAATGGACTTGCCACATCCGCAACAAGAACTATGTTATGATGCACCTTTGAGGTTGAAGCTTGACCCACATCTCCTCATTGCACTTGAACAATTGAATCTACACGAGACAACAAGACAATGTTAACAATTGAACTCTAAACAAGAAAAAAAAAATTCTTACAAAGTACAAAATGAAATGTATAATTTTTAAGAAGAAAATTAAAATAATTTATAAAACAAAATCTCTAAGCTATGTTTCTCATCAAATAATCTTGGTTTAATATACAGTCACTATAAAGATCATCAATAATATATGCAAAGATGTCACATTGAATGAATTTAAGAAAATCCAAGAAGTAATCAATGTCAACAAAAACTATCTTAGTACCACAAACTTCTCAAATTTGCCTATAACTAGAAAAAAATTAATGAATGAAACCATCCTTGGCCCACAAAAGTATCACTAAATAGTAATGGCCCAAAAAAAATTAAATTCAAATTCAAAAGCATGACGCACCACATGTGTGATGTACCATGCTTATAGCCCCCCTACCTTGTCTTGCCAATTGACTCCAACATTGAAAATTCCTAAATTCTTGAAACATGTATCAATTCTAGGAGATTTAGCAAAGGCTTGTCCAAAGTTAGTCGGAGGCGATTGACCTAAGAAGAGACTACAAAGCCCCCCTAAGAATCGGTAACTGATTGGTTTTTATTTAAATTTCATCCATCCATTACATTTCATTTTCAAAAACATATTAAACTTTAATCCAAAGTTACTAAGCTTCATACTCTTCAATCCAAACCACAATCACTAATTTGAACTAAAATTTAAAACTAGTAATTCAAATTCCACTAGCCTTGAAGCAAAACGAAGAGGCATTTCTTTCTTTTTTTGACCAAAAATAGGGGGTCCGGCTAGTAGCTCGAAAACCTCAGTCAGACCCGATGGGGTTCTTTGAGCTACCTGGTGCTATCCCCGTTTTTGGTACTCGAAAAAAAAAATTCCAAAAATATATATATTTTTTTTTTTTTGACCGAAAATAGGGGGTTCGGCTGGTAGCTCAAAAACCTTAGTCGGACCCGACGGGGTTCTTCGAGCTACCTGGTGCTACCCCCGTTTTTGGTACTCGAAAAAAAAAATTCAAAAAAAAAAAAAAAATCTTTTTTTTTTTTGACCGAAAATAGGGGGTCCGGCTGGTAGCTCGAAAACCTCAGTCGGACCCAACAGGGTTCCTCGAGCTACTTGGTGCTACCCCCATTTATGGTACTCGAAAAAAAAAATTGGAAAATTGGAAAATAATAATAATAATAATAATAATAATAATATTCTTTTTTTTAACGAAAAATAGGGGGTTCGGCTGGGAGCTCAAAAACCTTAGTCGGGTGTAAGGTAGCAATGTTTAAATCAAGTTTGTTTGTCAATGCTAGATGGGTTGTTTGTTTTGGGTAGAATGACAAACTACAACCTTTTTTCATCTCTACAGATTGTGTGTGAACAATAGTGCTATATCTTTTAATCTTCATAATCTCGCTTCTCAAAATTTGAATATTTCATTCTACTTTGAGCTATTGTATTTCAATGTCTTGATATAAGTCTTCACCTTAAGTTTGATTGCCCTCTCTCAATTTAACTTTAGTACTCATTGAGAACCATCTAACTTTCTTTCAAGATATTGTATGTTGCTTCCGACTTTTCGTGCTCATCATAGCCTTTAGAAATTTCAATAGCTTATTTATGAATCAACAATGCAATAGTGAATTGCAGAAAAATATTGTTAATCCATTACAGAATTCAAACAATAGAAAGAATCCAAATTTACACACGTGGAAAACTATAACAAGTAAATACAAAAACCTACCTTCATCATTTATTCGAGTATTGCCTTTGCAACTCTCTAGAACTCTAGTTGGAGTTGTACTACCTTATTTGTTTTTTCTTTTATTGTATTCGTACAACAATCAACCATGTTAAATTTTAATTCAAGAAAATTGTTTGTGATTTTTATACTCTACTTCTATCGCTCTATACATTTAACTTTACTTATAGCAATCACAAGAATCTCATTTTCAATTTCAGCAACATTCCAAACTAGATGTAAATCACTTTGCAATACCTAGTAATGAAAAAGGTTGTTAAAAAAATCACAAGACTTAGCGCTACTTGGCATAACCTTTATGACTTTTTTATTACCATTGCTTTCATATTACAAAAGCTAATTCCGCATCGTTGGAATGTTAGGTAATTTAGCCTATGACAGGCCAACTTTGGACCAACCTAATGTAGGTGAAAAAAAATTTGTGAATTAAATTTCAGAAGATACATGTATAGCTAAAGAATTTTTGGACCTGCAATAAGGTGATCAAAAATTGGCTTGTCAGAGGTTGAGTTATCTTACAACAACTATGGTTGCCACCCAAAGTTGTTATATCCCCATTAGTAGATTTGAATGCCGAAATATGAGTTGTTGCAGTTCATAAGTTTTTTCTAAAGTGGTTGTCCAAGCTCTCAATGTTTAATTAACCTTTTTCTTCTTTTCACATTTGTAATGTAGCCCTTCACCAACCAAACAACAAATTCATCATTGGTAACCTACTTAGATTCATAAATTTTAGAGTATAACAGTACAAGAGTGTAACTATATGGAAACAAAATTTGCATTGGTATTCAACAATGTATAGGTTGTGCTTGGTTTGGAGCACTTTCCAAACACGTCCTCAATATTTGCGTCACTGATGAAAGCAATATTTTTAGCAAACGTAGGGTTAAGTTCATTACTACTATGGTGCTAGTATGTGAGCTTACAAGCCTTGAGTCTAGACACATAGGTACTCTACAACTATTGGAGATGTCTATAACATACATATTTATAATATAAACATCCTTAAATTAAAGAAAGTGCATATAACATAGACACCTATAATATAATTAGGCATCTATAATGCAAATATCCTATAACCATAAAAGGTGCTTATAACATAAGTACCTACAACATTGACACTTATAATATAAACATCCTATAACTATGAAAGATGCTTAAAACATAGGAGTCTAGGCTTCTATATTCATGAACTCAAGCTCCCTAGGTTCACAAAATAGCAAACGTGATCTACTACCTATTGTAACCCCCTTTCTTTTTAAAAAAAACTCTTTGTTTGTGCGTTGTGAAAGGCAATCTCTTCTTTACATTGATTGGGACAAATCTTAGTTGAGATGAGACATTAGTACATTACTATTGCAACATGTTGGCTTATGTCTGCAAGAATACCTTACTTTGTCCCCATATCGAGTTTTCAATATGATTAACATATTCAAGAATGTGTTGTATATTCAACCACCTCTACATGATGCAAATGTGTATCTAACGGTCTGAAACAATCAAACCATATGGCAAATTGCAAATGCACCAACTACAAAACAACATAACAAGTGGGAGAGTGCTGGCTATGTCAAAAAAAAAATACTAGGAGTAACATTGTTGCCTTTCCTAGGACTAGGTACAATTGTTTAACTAGAGATTGGATTTGACCTTAATAAAAACGTGTATTGAATTATAGTGTGTACATAATCCTCATGCACATGCTCAAACTTTACAAACATGACAATTTTAGCCATTGGAGGTCGTCGAAAATACATTAATTGCAAGCACACATACTACCTATACTGGTACTTCTGCAAAATGGACATCTATGAAGATAAATTCATTCATGCACCAAATTATAGCTTCAACAAGGTGAAGTTTCTTTTAGTTAAAGTAGGAATCATCACAATTTTAGAGTAGTCTTGGCCATATTTTTTTATGTACTTCTTTTGTATTGTATTAAAATTTAGTACGATTGAAATGATTTAAAGTGTATAGAATGCAACAATCCTATGCATCCTTGTTTGTTTCTATTCTTTTTCCTTTATTCCTTTTTAAATCATTATTTTTCATTTTCGTTTTTGTTTTTTTCATTTTTTTTTACTGTGTTCTAATTTTTTCCCTTCATTCTCCAATTTAGGAGACATAATTATTTTTAATAATGATTCTCTTACAATCCATTGCTTAGTCATTACTTTTTATTTATTAGTCTATTATTTGTATTCCAATTTTTTTCTATTTTTTGGGAAAGATGCCTTTTCCATTTATATATATTTTTTCTTAAATAATGGTCACTACATTAGATTGGAATACATTTGTGAGAGGTTCATGAGACTTGAATGTGGTGACTAAGGTTTGAATCCTATGAGGCCCCAAATTATACTGGTGCATACGATATCTATAATGATCTGCAAGCAAAGCGTTGATGTAGAGTAGCATTAAAGGATGCTAGTCTATACTTATTATTGTGTTTGTGAGTTACATTAGCCTAATATATTCTATTGTGTTCTCAAAATAACTTGTGAGTGCCTCGATATAAAAATTGTAGTAGTTGAATTGAATACTGAATTGTGTACCACAATATAAAGTTGTTTTTTGCTAGAAATGAATAGTGACAATTTTTGAAAAAAAATATTGAAATCCACAGTTATAGGAATAACGGTCATAGGTCCTAAAATTTACTAAAAATAGTATATTTTCTTCTCCATTAAAATTATTTTTCCAAAAAAAATACTTTTTGGTAAAAAAGTTGAAAAAAATAAATTTCAAGGCTCCCCGCTCACAAGCTTCCCACTCCCCGCTCGCACGCTAGCGTCGTTAGTTTGATTGTGAGGGTGTTAAAATTGTAAAAGTGATTTGAAGTCTTTCAATCTTCTTTTCACATGTCAAATCTAAAAAATTGTTCACCAAAAAAATATGAGGTTAAAGGGCGTAACATGCATAACCCCAATCAATTTATGGCTTCTTAAAATCTACTCAACAAATTTTTTTAATGAATTTCTACTGTAATTTTTTCTCCACAATCTAGTGCATTTGAGGCTCATTTCCAAGAGCCCTCAATACTAAAAAATCAAGATTTGCAATGTACACCCTTGCACAAAATCTTGAATAGAAAAATCATAATCACTCATTTTCAAAATTGGACTTGAGATGCTAAAAATAGATTTTAAAAATTATTTTCCAAAAATAAAAACTACTAAAAATAGCAATTTGGTTAGATTTATCTTACTTCAAATTATTGTCAAGACCAAAATTTGGTGCCTTCACCATTTAGGAGTTATGGTGTTTTTTTTGGATTACTTTCCTTAGACCACCTTCTTGTTAGCGATGAAGTTAATTTTATATCTCCAAGAGTGGTAGCTAGTATATGTGCGGTTGCCGAAGTAATTCAACTTACTGTTGTGGATCATGGAGTCAGTTGTTGGGCCAAGGTGAATTGACCCCTTGCTCGTTATTGCTCAAAATCACAGCAAAAATTAGTTTTCTTTTTCTCACAATAACCCCTGGCCACAACAATGGCCAGGGTGAACTGACCCCCTTGCTCGTCCCGACGGAAAACCCTGAATTTTTTAATTTCCCATGCATGATAAAATTTGCAATTTTTGAATTCAAATTTGCAATCAGAGGCCTCAAATTGGCTAGGACAGATATAGAGCATACATTTTTTGGGCACAAAATAGGGGGTCTTTTTTTTACTTGCACCTCTGGACTGACTTGGGGGATGAGTGAAGGGGTCAATTCACCCCAAGGTTTTTTTTAGGCAATTTAATGCCCAATTTCCTCAAAAAAAAAGGCCTTTGTAAAAAAATGGGGTAAATGACCCCAAAAATGTCAATGTGGAATTATCTCGCCATGATAATAGGTAGAGGGGTTCACAAAAAACACTTCAATGAAAAAAACAATGCCAACACCCAAATGTGAAAGCACCACTAAAAATGAAGATTATGCCAGTTTAATGAAAATTCTAAAATTTAATGCACATTTGAAGCCTAATTATGAATAATTTTTATTATTGTTGTTGCCTAGTCACTCTTGTCCACACATCTTCACGAAACCTCCTCCTTCTCCATTTATCAATAGATGATGCTAGGATTCCTTTAATTGGAGTAGGTGAGCTATCATGTTACCAACATTGTTGTTTTTCTTTGTTGAATGTTGTTTTTCTTCTTTGTCATTCTTGCATTACATGGGATTCAGCCTTGGGGAGGGCCATTTCAGGTTGGTTCCCGTTGCTGGGAACCAGCTTGTGCTAGTAGAAAAAAATATATTAAAAAATAAAATAAAATAAAATAAAATAAAAAATAAATATATATATATATTTAAGAAATAATTTTTTAATAATTGTTGATGTTGGGAACGCATGGGAACTTACAACCCTTAAATTCACATAATCCTGTTTAATGAAGGACCAACTTTGGAATAGGTTGGATGCCAACTTAAGAGTAGTGGTTGGCATGAAGGCACAACAAGTGTACACAATCAAGAATTTCCCATATGAAGAATGTTTTCAGTAGTGGGTTTACTCAATTGAGCGGTACCGTTATGGTGTCACAAAATAGTAAGTTTTTCTAGCGAGCATTGTTTGGATGTAGTTCCCCTTACTCATGCAATGATCATCCTTGCATGGTGATTGAATTACTATTCACTTGTTTAGTTTCAAAATTGGCCCTTTTGTTTCCATCATCTATGCATGTTTTAGGAATTTGCCTAGACAACATTTTCTGTCAATGAAGACTGTCAATGAAGTCCAATTGTACTTTTTTCTTTTATTGTTGTAGCTTCCTAACTACTTTGAAAAATGTTATCATTGCCGATGTTACAACAAAAATTTGGAAATTGTTGCCTATTTTCATTCCTTACAATAATATGTTAATGCCAATTGTTTCTTCATGATTAGGAAAAATATAGCCACCAGGCCTCAAAATTGCTTACAAAATAGACACCTTCAGTTCCCGTCCAAAGTAATGAAGGAGCTAGAGAAAGGCCACATAGCCATTTGTCCAAAAAAAATAAATCCCTAGTTCACCCTAATCGGCAATGAAGGGCGGGGTGGATTGCCCCCCTCACTCGGCCCTGCGAGCAAAACCCTAGAATTATTTATTTTCGGCACATGAATTTTTTTGCAAAATTTTTGATTCATTTTTGTGATCAGAGACCCCAAACTAGTCAAGAGGATCAGGGTGGATTGACCCCCTCGCTCGTCCTTACTAGGGGTGCAAGTAAAAAAAATGTCCCCTATTTTGGGCCATTCTAGGGTATACTTTTGACCTCACCTAGCTAATTTGGGGTCTTTGATCGCAGAAATGAATTCAAAATTTGCAAAATAATTCATGTGCAGAAAATAAATCATTCCAGGGTTTGCCTGCGAGGAGGTCAGTTCTCCCTGGCCATCAAGAGAGGTCAAGAGAATTCCCTAGAACGGCCCAAAATAGGGGGCTTTTTTTTTACATGCACCCCTGCGAGGGTGTCAATCCAGGCCAGGGTGAATTGACCCCCTCATTGCCCCTCTAGGGCAAACCCTGAAATTTTTTATTTGCGAGGCTTAATTTTTTTTTTGAAATTCTGAATTCATATTTGCAATCAGAGGCCCCGAATTACCCAAAAATTGGCACAACATAGGGGGCTTTTTTTTCAAACCAACGTTGACCGGGGCAATGAGGGGGTCAATTCTTCCTGCGCGTCAATCCACCCCGATCGCAATGAGGGTCAGTTCACCCGGACCGTCGCTGGCTAGGTTTTATTACCTTTCGTTAGCTAGAAATGATGCGTGGTGAGCTGGATTGGATTCTTCTCGGATTCCCACGTGGATGAATGTTCGTCATACGGATGAATGAAAGTTCGCATTGTTTGGTTCTCCGTTGTGTTCGACATTTTGCTCTTGGTCAGCTCGAGAAAACATTCAGGAACAATCGGAGCCTGCGCAGCATCATGTGAACTACGTAACTAGGGATCGATCGATCGAGGCAGGGAGAATTTCGGTTGTTTTGTTACTACGGATTGTCAGGGTAGCATTTCCCTCCGATGAAGTAGACCAACCGAACGGGGCTACCGTTGTGTTTTTCTTCGGCAGTGTCGTGTAGCGAAGATGGAGGTGGATGGAGTAGCTGGCAGCGATGGCGGGACGGCAGTAGGAAGGCAGCAGCAGACTTTCAATTCTGCTTCCCCTATTGCGCAGGTTTTGTCGTTCTGGAAAGGTACCAAATGCCGCTCCCCACTTCCATGGATCTGGAATTAGGGTTTAGTGCTGGGTTGCTTCGCAATCTTATCTTGAGGATTAATTGACGCTCTTAGTGGTCTTTACCTTCGATCTTCTTTGGCGTTTAGGCTCGAGAATTTGATTTTTAGGTTTCTCCCCTGTAATTTATGCTGCATTGAAGTTTGGCTACAAGAGGTTTGTAGTCACGATTTAGTTTTTTTTGAGACTTTAGGATCTCCCTTTGACCTAGTAATCAGTTGATTCTTTTGACCTGTCCTCCATTTGAATTTGTGGTTTGGGATTGAAGTCTCTGAGTAGTGGATTTGCAACTGAAGAATGTTTATCAGGTGTCTTTGTATATGATGATCAGGAGCCTCTTGCTTAGCATGAATGGGATCTAGCCCTTTTAAAGTTGGTGACATGGAAACTGGACGCTGCCGCAAAGGTTAGGTTAGGAGTTTAGGATCGATTTTTTTAGGTTGAACTGATTTCTGCTTGGCAACCAGAGTTTGATCTGGAGAATTGGAGGACGCAGTTGGACAAACAAGCTTTGGAGATTGATAAAAATCAAGAGAGCAGTCTTAAGAACCGTCGGAAGCTTGCTGAGACCACACGGGGTGAGTGCATCTGTTCTTTTTGTCTTGTTTTTCTACCATCTTTTGTTAAGAATTCTGTGGGTGCTTGTATGTAGACAATCTTGTAGTGATAAGCAGTGAAGAATCTCTACTTTTCTTATTTACTGAAGATCACTGTTTTATTGATGGAATGCAGACTATAAAAAGGCTTCTGTTGAGGAAAAGATCAAAGCAGCTCCAGCACTCTTAAAGGGGTATCAAGAGGAAGTGGACAACCTTACAAAGAGAGCAAAATTTGGAGAGAATGCGTTTCTTAACATTTATCAGAAGCTCTATGAGGCTGCCGATCCCGTTCATGCTCTCACTGCTGGCTCAGTAAGTTCGTTTACCTCTTTGAATGGTGAATCATTTACCGTTGCCTTCTGTCAACATATGTTGTCTGCGACAGTATGGAAACTCCAAAACCATATTGTTGTAATAGACTGTAGGTTCAGCATAGATTTTTTACCATGGAGTCTGTCTGCAATCTTACTAGAGGTGATCTGGTGTTGCTCTCTTTACATGTTAAGGCTTCAATAATTGCAATCATGTCCTCAAGAGATACTTTGATGCGAATTCAAAGTGATGTGCAGGAGTCAGTATCAAAAGTGGCTGAATTGGAATTGGAGAATCGGAAGATGAAGCAAGAATTGGAGGAGTTCCGCTCAGAGGCGGCTCATCTGAAGAATCAGCAAGCCACTTTGCGGCGTTTAGAAGAAAGAAACCGTTCTCTTGAACAACAGGTCTGGTTTCATTCCCTAAGTTATCCAATGATTGCATAGAGACTCATTTTTGGCTTTCTTGTAGTCGATTGCATTATAGGTTCTTTTTTCCGTTTGCTTCTTTTATTCTGTATATATGCAGAATTTAATCACAGACTTGGATCTATTTTGATGTGCAGCATGAACCCTTCCTTCTATTAGTTGACTTTGAACCAGGTGTCCAACTGTTTTAGCTACTGAGACAAGTCACTTGAAGTATTTTAACAAGGTTTGCGAAATATGATGAGCAGATGGAAGAGAAAATTAAGGAGATTGTTGAGATGAAACAGCGCAGCTTGGCTGAGGAGAATCAGAAAAGCCTCGAAATATTAAGGGACAGGTGCGAAAGTGATTAGCAACTGGAGTGACTGACGAAATCTGTCTGTCTATATCAACGTTTTGAACATGTTGCATGAATATTTCTGGTGATTTCTGAAACTTCAGTACCACCTCTATTGAAAGTCACGTTCCATCTTGGGGTTGCGCAGGGAGGAATTTTTGCAAGATCAGTTGCGAGCAGCTAAGGACAGTGTACAAAATATGCAAAGGCTTCATGAGTTTGGGCAGAGCCAGATTTTTGATTTGCGTACTCAATCTGGTGTGATGCTTGCCCCCTTATTGAGCAGATATAACTTCCTTATTT
Organism: Rhytidiadelphus loreus; assembly: GCA_947034895.1. Classification (NCBI taxonomy): domain Eukaryota; kingdom Viridiplantae; phylum Streptophyta; class Bryopsida; order Hypnales; family Hylocomiaceae; genus Rhytidiadelphus; species Rhytidiadelphus loreus. The sequence continues at coordinate 50,629,907 of OX344765.1, forward strand.
ATACCTACAATACAATTTCTTGTTCGTGAACTAAAAGAGACTAAGCCAATATCCAATATGTGTTTTGTGTAGAGGAGCTTAGTGCAAACAAGCAGTCAGAGTTGAACCTATTGACAGATGAAGTGGAGCGAGCACAGGCCCGACTTTTGAGTCTGGAAAGAGAAAAGGTCTGTACGATTTTACTGGGGGAGTTGAAGAATACTCTGATTAGCAGTTGTTAATATCTGAAGCAATTGATCAACTCTTCTCTTTTTCTGGTTCTTATTATTTTATTACTAAGGAGTAGGTTGCCGACTTTCTCGAATTCGGTATCTGAACCGAACAACAGAGTTTCAGGCAACCGTGGGAGGTTCTATTCTACATACTAGATTTGATTTCTGACTCTATTGGACTCAGGGCTGAGTACTTACCTCACCAAGCTCTAGAATTGTTGTATTCTGTCGTCATACTCCCCTCGTCTATCGTCGACACTTCCCTTTTGAATAGTTTTGACTGTTATCTGGTTGTGATTGCAGGAGCAATTGCGGCAGCAATTACAGGCAGTGCACAATCAAGATACGCAGTTGCAAGAGCGGTTAGTGCATTTCTCTGTGACTGCTCGTCCAATAGTATTTTTTACTGACCTGATCTCCCTGAAAGCATAGACTTCTCAATTTGGGGGTTCTCCAGTCTAGATGTGATCTTTAGTCTTCATATTTACTCACTTTATTCAGCAAATATATAGCTTTGATGACTTCAATTACAGTACTCGGCATCGTTGCATCCGCAACTGGAGGAGATGAACATTTTTACTGCAGTTTATGCCAGCATATTATAGATTGCATTTCAAGTAACATTGGAGCAAAGAGTGAGTCATTTTATAAATGGAATTAGAAGCAGCGAGTCATGCATTCATTGTTAATTTCTACAATACTATTTGATCATCAAATGCTGCTAAATGAACTTAACTTATTCTTGGCAAGTGTAGGCTAGACGAGGAGGCTAGCAGCAATCTGGAAGCATCGTTGACTGCGAAGGAGAAGATCATCTCTGAGCTCCACCATGAATTGCACCTTATGGAAACCACTTTGGGAAGTGAACGTGAGCAGCATACTGCTGAAGTGAAGAAACTGAAAGCGCTTCTGAGTGAGAAGGTATGAAAATCGTTTTTGAGCAGTTGCTACCGTATTTTCAGCCTACAGTCCTACAGCAGAGGGTTAATCAAGTCGTTGACACATTTGCATTCATCAAGATCTGAACATGATGCAGGATGCCATCCTGAAAGAGCTCCAGCGGGAAATCACTGAAAGACCGACTACTAAGCAAGTGGAGGACTTGAGAAAGCAAGTCAAAATTTTGCAGGTCAGGGTTCATCTAATTTACCTGAAATTTCACTTCCAGTTTCATATACTCTCAAGAGCTCTCATATTTGAGTTGAAAAATCAATTTTCTGATTTCATTTGGTTGGTCGGTTCCAAGTGTACAGGTATAAGTATTAGGATAAGTATTGGTGCAAATATACAGGTTATTCACTCGAGCTGTTGATTCGGTTCATATAAGCATTGGTTCAGTGTTCGTCACTGTATTTGGCCACTTTTACAATGGTTGCATCCTTATCAGTAGAAAGAAGAAATCATGTCCTACATTTTTGAATGACAATAATTATGTTTTGGCAGTTACTGTAATCGAATATTAGCTTTCCAAAGTGGACTTTTTAGTTTTAGTTTGGGCACTTAGGGGTTAAAAAGAAAATACTCTCAACGCACTGTACTGTCTTCGAACTGAACGTTTCCTGGAAATCTTTTCAGTTCGATACTGGATGCTGAAGTAGAATATGTGGGTGCAGGCGGTGGGTTACAATTCTGTGGAGGCAGAAGACTGGGAGATAGCCACCCGTGGTGAGGACATTGGGAAACTGGAGACACTGTTGCTTGACAAGAATCGCAAGATGGAGCATGAACTTACACTAGTCAAGGTGCTTAATTTATTCCCAGTCTTTGGTAATCTATTATTTAGTTACAAATTATAGGTTCACTCTTGTGTAGCTCATTTCTTTTTTGGTCAGTTTTTCAATTCATCTTGAACAGGTTGTTTGCCATGTGTTACAGAGCACCTTTTTTTGCTGAATAAGCATGGAAGTTTTAACAGTTTAATTCATAAATGGGACAGGTACAATTGTTGGAGAAGACCCAGACAGCATTTGCTGCGGAACAGAAGGTTAATGATCTCGAGGCCAAAGTAGCAGAGCAGAAGACGCTGATTGTGAAGCTTGAAGAGGATATCCTAAAGGTTCTTTCTACGTGCTTATCATTTCACTGTTTTGTTTAATTTTTCTCTTCAAGTCTTAGATGGCAGAGCTCTTCCTAAATTAATCTAGCAATTTCTGGTATTGCCAGTATTTAAATTCTTTATATAAATACTGTATTTAAATTCTTTCATTCTTTACTACTGTCCTTTCCTATTGTTGGGGTTTTGTATTTTTTGCCACGGCACGTGAGCTTCTCTTATCATCATATTGTAAATTCTGTGTACAGGGCTACGGACCTTCACATGACCACCGGCATGCTAAGCAATCGGATGACTGGGATCTGCCTGATTCAGGAGTAGCAGACTTACGGGAGGTACTTGATCCTCTTAGTGGGAAATTTTGAAGTGAATTATATGCTGCCATTTTTGTGCATGTGTACGTGGGAGGGATATTACTTCGACCTACAGTATTTTATAACAGTGCCATCAGATTATTGGCCATGGAGATATTGTCTATATTCTTTTGTCCTCTGTTTTACTTATAGATTTTCGACACGCATGGTTCCCAGCATTTCTCATGTGCTGATGTTTTGATTGCTGAATGCAGAATAATGTGGGCGGAAAGTCAGTGGACGATGAAGAGCAGAACTCAATGTTGACAGTTATTTGTAGTCAACGTGATCGCTTCAGGCAGCGTTTACGGGAGACGGAGGAAGTATACCTTCTATCTTGATATGGTTCTTTTATCTTAAGCAAATTGTGAACTTGAAATTACATAGATGTAAAGAGGTGTGCTCATAGGTCCACAAATTTTCTGTATTAACAATATATACTCTTTCGAGGGTGTGCAGGAGCTAAGGATGGCAAGGGATCGGTGTCAAACATTGACGGCAGACCTTGAGCGAAGTAAAGCTGATAACGTGAAACTTTATGAGAAGATGCGTTTTGTACAGGACTACTCTCAAGACCGACCCAGTAAAGGACGATCAGGAAAGAAGGTACTCCTCGATGCAGTTTTTTTTGTCAATGATATCTCGAAGGCATATATGTGGCTCAGGCAGAGTCTAAACGCTGACAACAGTTTAGGACCCCATGAATGTGTTTGTAGCTTTACCAAATTTGTAGCACACCTAGATAATATTCCTTGACTGTGATTTACAGCGAGGGGAGGACCTGGAGTCCGGCGTTAATGGAGACGTAGAGAGCAAATACAAGAAAATGTATGAAGATGACATAAATCCCTTCACTGCATTCTCCAAAAAGGTTCGTCTTTAATTTTCTTTGGATGTTATGAGCAGCATGTATAGGACTTGCACTTGCTCGTGTATTCTTCTCGGGAAAGTACTGACGCTATTTGAGGCGTTCTCTCCTGAATCTAGCAATTTAATCTTTAGTTCACCTGATCGTTCGCCAACTGCATCGTGATATACCAGGAGTCCATATTGTTCAAGTGCTCTGAATGACTAATGTTTAGTGCCAAATTTTAAGTTCTCATACGTGCGCTTGTACATGATCTCACAGGAGAAAGAGCGGAGATACAAGGAACTTGGAATTCGTGACAAAATCACTTTGACAAGTGGCCGCTTCCTTCTCGGGAATAAGTGATGAATCTGACTGTTGCTACGGCCCCTGCAAATGTTTAAATTTGTGTAACTTTGAGCTTGTCTGCGGAAGTTTAGCATTGCTAGGCGGGAAAGACTCATGGAAGTGTGGACCTTTTTACAGGTATGCCCGGACGTTTATTTTCTTCTACTCCATTGGCCTCCACATGTTGGTGTTCGCAAGCATGTACAGATTTTCGAGCTTAAGTCACAGGTATTCCTGGGTTTTACTGTTGTTTCTCACGTTACCTTTTATTCACTTTGACAGAGTTTGATGGCCTCCCCTGGTGCTCCAGGACAATGTTTTCAGTAGTGAATTGTTGCATGAGTTTGAAAGTAGAATGAATTCTGAATGGTCGCTTGTGCTGGGATTAACAGTGCAATCAAAGACCGAGAGATGGAATACAAGATGGCTGCGGCTGAAAATATCAGAGAGTACTTTCAAGCCAATTTAACTAGCTCTACACTGTAGCTGCTGCACTGTTCTGGATTTCATATTTTCTCCCAAAGAGCGTAGATATCATCTGCAAGAGGTTGTGGCCGACTCTCTAGTCTTAGATAATTGGCATACATGGGCTGCGTTACATTTGGGACTGCTTAACTCAGGTCTATTAGTCCCTCTAGTACAGCTTTGTCATGATTCATTTGTATATTCAATTATGGTACCGATCATGATGGGCATTTCAGGTTGGTACCTATCTTCGTAAAAATGGACGTGCCTAGGCCAAGAAATAGGGTGAAGATAGTGATGGCCCTTCCGAAATTCAAAGTGGAATCATTTGTGCCCGAGGAACACAAAGTTGCTCCTTGAGGTGCAAACACAATACCATGAGCTCACGGCTCTCTGAATCATCACTCCGCACATAATAATCACCACGTGACAACTGTATTCGTTACCAAGGAACATTGGATTCAAATCTAGGTAAGAACTTCTGCTTACAATGGGCAATACTGTGTCCTTTCTTGTATACTTTCTTGTATACTAGCTCACTAACTTTGCACAATTGCTGATAATTGACAAACAATCGTGTAGCTACAATTGGCACAACTGGTAAATTTTTACCGTAGATTAGAGCAGCTGCCTTCAACATGTGTTAAACAAATGTTCAAATACACGTCTTGTTGTGAAGGTGTTGTGAAGGTGCAAATGCAGCGTGGTGTTGGCATAGCGAGAGACTTCACCTGCTCTATCCCACAGTTGTTGAATGTCAGTGTGAGATTTGGGTGGATGCAATAGAATGGTGACATCCATTTTAACTAAAATCCATCGAAGTTGTGTTAACAGTCTCTGATGTAGGACCAGTAGTTTAGAATGTTCATTCGGACAGAGGTGCCATTGTGACAACAATTTGAATAAGAAACATTGGTGGTAGTGAATATGGTTTGTGGACTTGGTCAATCCTACTTAACATGAATACACATCATGCATTGCAGGGTTTTTTTTTTCATTTAGGTATGGGTGTTGCTTTCTCTCCAAAGAGCAAGTGTGGGTAGGCCATGTGGCTTTTTTAGAATTTATTATTTCATTTTTTTTGTGAAGTCACTGGCTTCATAGTATTTTTTTTTTTTCCAATTTAACGGCGCTGGCTTTTTTGGAAATTTCTTTGTTGCACAAATTGGCGACTCCAAATTCCATCTAGGTGGAGGTTTAGCTACTGCAAGTGGAAAATTGAATTTCTTCTGGCTGCACCTTTCACATTATTGGAAAATTTTGAAGACATTTTGACGACAGTATGCAAGCATCCAACACAGAAATGGCGATTTCATTTAAATGGAGGAGCAAATACATTTTGTGAAAAATGAACTACAATGTAACAACTAGAAGTTTAAGAATTTCCTCCTAATGCTCCTAGTACCACAAGTATGAAAACAGGACCTGCAAAACAAACACAAGCACTCTGATGCTTGATTTAGTGCATGTTTGGAAAGTTTCGAGTTCTTTAACATTTGCACAATTTTAGTAGCTATGCAAACCAACATACTAATGCAAGAGACATTACAACAATGCAATTATACTAGTACATTATGTGTGAAATGCCACACAATCACACAAAGTAGCAGATACATTTTCCAGGTCCTTCTCCCAGAAAGTGCCTTCATATCACCTGCAAGCAACATAATTGAGACCTCCAATGCCTAAGTTAGAAAATAGAAAGGGAATGCAATGGATACGTACTGTAGAGTGTGGACAAGCCACCAAGTTGCAAATAAACTAAATTGCAAGAGATATGACTGAACTATATGGTTATTCTAAGTTATAGATCAAGAGATACGAGTGAACTATTCTTCCGATACGGAATCCCCTAGTTCAGTCTGCCAACAGGAACCCTAATCCCCTCGCTGCAAAAAATCACCCGTGCTCTTGAATAACAAAATGAAAGCACACAAACATAGAGTAATAAGGACGTAACCACACTCACCTCCTTGAATGTACGCCATGGCAACAGACAAAAAACAGCGGTTGATTCACTAAGCAACGCAAAAGAAGAAGCTCCCCCGCAAATTGGCACTTTGAAGTGTACCTGCCAATCATACAAGCCTGAACCCCAAGCATACAATGTGAACTCTAAAACACAAAACAGAAGGGCAAGAATGAATGACTTTGCGCATGATGTCCACATCGCTTGAACGACTGGCACTCTCCACTCCCATCTGTGAAGAGCCACAGCCACATGACGTTATAAGAAAAAGCACATGGAAGTGCCATTACATAAGAGCTAGAAGTCAAGAATATGTAGTACTTCCTAAACTTGCAGCCAAAAGCCCACAAGTGAAATGATCTAGCATTTGTAATCTAGCACCTGCTTTCTCAAGCGAAGGTGTCACGCAAACTAACAGGTCGTAGCTGCACTACTGAACTATGTCGTCCACCTAAACTACTTGTCACGCAGTCACTGCATACCGCTGCCGCTCAGTAGCCAACACCCATTGCTTGAAGCAGTTGTCATACGGAAAATTCTGTAAAGTATAAACACGTTGGCAATACATGCCCACAACAACGCCAAGGTGTTGATCAAGTCTATTGCGCAGCCTATCCTTGAGGAACGATAGCGCTGAGAAAGTGTGTTCGTCTTCCACATTGCCCAGTACGTGGACCATGGCAATTTGTGCCAACTTTATATACTCTCCAAAATGTTTGCCTAGTGAGGAGTTTGCATCTAGAACTCTCCACAGCTTGGTCAGTGGGTTCACAAGTTGATGCGCAGGAGCATTCAGCGGTGGCATCTCCATGGCTGTGCGAGCATTTGTAAGCATTGCGATTTTAAACAGAGGCTGCTCCGAGTCCAACAAGAACTTATCCAGCACTGCAGGGATACAGCGCTTGCTCTCACCGTCCCCAATCCACTTTGGCTCTCCATAGAAGTCTTTGATGATTTGGAGATGTTTTCGGAAGCTCTCTTGGCAATCCCCTTGCAGCCAGTACTGCGGGTACACAATTCCGAGAGCGTCCATCAAGCCGTGATTGGGAAACCGGCTAGCCATCTCCTCCATCAGCTTACGTGCAGCCTCTGCCAGACCACGAAGGGAACACTTAAGGTAGGTATTGCAAGTCCTACAATACAACATCATGCACTAAAACTCAACAAGTACCAACATGCACAAGAACTGAAGCACAGAATGGAAAAAAACATATACCAAACAATTACTCACCTTTGCAATCACTCTGAACACTCGAGATAATTGAAGCATAAGCCTCCCGGTGCACCATGTTCCCTTCGTACAGGGCATACATTGTCTGTCCACCCACCACGAAGCACAAATTCTCACAAGGCAAGTTCATATTCGCCTCCCACTTCATCAAAATCTGCTCGTGAGAACACTGAACAACTTGGTTAAATGCGTGGAACTCATCCCTGCGGAAAGTTGTATCATCATTCAGGTAAAACGTGAAGAGGTTGCTCTGGCATGTGCCCAGGGCACCTACGAATCACAAATGAAAGCATCTTGTTTCTGAGCCCACTGAATGAGAGTGTCCACAGCCTCCAGCATTGGGAGAAGAGCCAACATTCCAAGCAACACGTAGGGGTCCAGCAGGAATGCTAGATTAGCCTGTGCAAACAAGAAGCCACCAAGTTAGTACACAACATAGCACAACAGTGAATCAAGCAGAACAGTCAAGCAAAAGGTGCAACACTACAGCACCGCAGCACTACAACACCGCAGTCAATCAAGCAGACAGAAAAAGAGAAAGAAGAGACTCTCACCCGTGCCTTTTGCCCCCATTTTTTGTCATTCTTGTCTGCCAACATCATTGCGGTGACACCTTTGTACTCTGCCAATAGTCTGTGGATTGGAGCCAGGCAGCTCATCCACCGCGTTTTCACGTTCTTCAGCATTTTAAGCCCTTTCGATTGAAGCTGCTGAGCCAGAGCCCTAAATTCGGCTGCTTTCTTAGGAGAGTGTGCAAAGTACGAGTGAGTTGTGCGGAGCACTTCCTCAACAACGTGCATGACCGTCATCGAAGACAAGGACTGGGCGGACAAATTCAAGCGGTACGCGCAACACTGCACTCTAGTCGCAAAAGGAGCAAACTTACCTTTGATCTGCGCCGTGACCCCCGACTTCAAGCCCTGAAAGCTACTCACCCCATCTGCGCCAAAACACAACAGTTTCTCTTCAATTTCAGCATCACTGACCTCCCCATACACACTCAAAGCATCCATGATCACAGCGGTTAAGTTGTTCGCCGTGGCACCATCGGCTTCCATCTTCTGAATTGTAAGCAAGAGAGGAACGCGGCACTAGTTCACCATGACGTATGCATGAATAGCGATCCAACTGGTATTGTCGCAAGCGCTGGTTTCATCAACCAACAACGCAAAATAAGAGGCACCGCTCACAAGTATCTGTATTTTCTGCTTCACGAAGTCGTAGAGATGCTCCACCATGACCCAGCTAGACCCATCAGTCCAATGCTTGCGAGGCAACTCAGGGACGTTCAGGAACTCGTACAAGTCAAGTCGTGACTCAAATTCTGTCATTGGCCGCCCACTTGTCAGTAAATGAAACAACGTCGCAAGCTGCACTCGTTTCTTCCGTGATTCCAACGTGCTGCACCCCTGAATCTAGTCTGCCACAGACAAAGGACCACGAGCTGCATACAAAGTCATACATTTCTTGTGAATTTCTCACTGGCCGTGTTTCGAGATCGTGTCCCATTTGGGAGCCATGTGGATGGGTTTCCCACGAACTAAAGAGTAAGGCCTACAACGAACCAAGTGCATTGCACTGTCCTCTAACAACATTGCCTTGCTCCAAGGCTCTTTGGCTGCCCACTCATTGTGGAATTTCCGCTGCAAATCATAATTTTTCTTCAATTTGTGGAACGTAATCTGCTCAGCACCCTTCACCTTCGGATCTCCGCTCTTCCTCTTCTTGCCACCACGAGCTGGCAGCTCCATGAACGCGTCATCATCAGAGTCTACCATATCGTCTCCACTCAAGTCCAAGTCCTCCTTAGTTCCTTCTTCATCGGAGACAGGGACAACGGCGGGGCACGAAAGAATTATCTTGGTGTCCATTGACAGGGAGGTCCCGATCTCCGCAATGGAAGACGTCGCCCCAAAGCCGCCACTATCGCTGGATTGCAGCGAATCGCGATTGAAGGAATTGCGGCTGGACGTGAAATAAGTGCGCATTGTTGCGCCACTTCTTGCCCTCTTCTTCGCCTCAGTCTCTAGCGCTCGCTTGGATGCAATTGCCTTTCGCTCCGCTGCCTTCGCTTCATCTTGTAATCGGGCTAGTTTTCGTTGCCGTCGATCTACAAGTTTCTTCTTCTGCGCCGCTGCTCCAAATCCGATGTTCGGGGGACTGGAGGGGAAGTCCGCCATCGCAACTACCGGACCTTGAAGCACCCAATCGTAACCCGATTGCCACACACACCACAAATCGAAAATCCAAGAACTCCACGGCCCACGAAGTCCACGACTAAAACCAACACAACACAAAATGAATGCAACAGCAAATGGCGAGGAGGATACTTGTAATTGACGTTGCGGTAATCAACAAGTGCGCCACCGCATAAATTCCAAAATTCCGCAATTTGCCTCCGCGCCTGAACCCTAAGCCCTACACGGTGGCGCACTTCATGGCGAGACATCATTCTAAGGAGATACATCAAATGCAAGAAAACCCTACATAAATTTGCCATCATGCATTCATATTGGCTTCAAACATGTCCTACAAATTCTAAACTGGCTCCTTGAAAACCTACAGCATCGCAGAGGGGGCTACAAAGAACAATAAACAAAAGGAGAGTGGGCTACTTCAAACTTGAAGATGGCAAACAAGGTGGCGACAAGTATCATCAATCCCTGAGAGAAAGTGGCCTTGAAGAAGGGGAGAAGCTGAGAGAAGGTGGCGTCCTGAATTGAAAGAGATGGACGTTATGGAGCTGATGCGGCTGGAAGAGAGGCGCGCGCAAAGTGACTACGCAGGTGGCGCTGGCGATTTCAAATCAGGGAAGACGACTGTTTTACGTGGAAAATGCGCCAAGGCCCAAGACCGTGCGCGAGTATAGGCGATTTTAGGTGTTTTTTGTCTGTTTTTTTCCCATAGCCTTGGTGCCAGGGTCAAAATTTTGGTGCAATTTTGCTCCAAATCGCTAAACCCTAAACCCTAAAGTTAGTAAGGTTGAAACACCCATTACCGTTCTGCAGCCCAATTCTGTCATCAATTTTGGCCCCAATTCCACCTAAAATCCTCCCCCCCCATTTCCTTCCTTTTTATGACAAAATCAGAGAATTTTATGACAATAAGGATTATGTGTCACTCCATTAATAGAGAATATCTAGTACTTAATTAGGCAGTAATGGATTGTTTAGGAGACAATTTTGATCTCACTCTACAAGTGATTTTGTAATTTCAGGGCTGACCACTTCAAAAATTCACAGAAATTAGGATGGGATGATTTTTACCGTGTTGTAATAGCCTCAGACTAGGAAATATTATCCATGTATTAGTAATGAAAATTGGCATACTCACTTTCTTTCATTGAAAAATAGAGGTGTCGTGAGTTCACTTTTGCAAAATTGAGACATCCGTTTGGAGTCCTTGCCATTTGGGATTTGGGGTTTTCTATGGCATCCCCCCAACAAATTGTCCATAGTATTTACCGTATTGTATGGTAAATACTAGGGACAACTTCTTCTTCTGTTGATTATCGTTAGAAACTCATAAGTTGAGTGCAAAATTGACCTACTTCTATAAGGTCAGTGGCTAGCAGGTTTGGCACAAATTGATCTAAAATTTAATGAAAGATAAACAAAATGGTTTGGCCAAAAAAGAATTTAATTTTTAAAAATTGACTTTTAATCCCTAAAGGATCATTTGTCCCCTTGGGGGACAACATGGATTTCAAAAAGGTTCTTTTGGGTTCAATTTTTAGTGAAATTTTTTGAAACTCTCTCATACGATAGAAAACCTTTTTAACTTTCTAGGAATGTAATTTTTTTTTCAATTGGTGCTTGAGAGCAAAAGTTTTACTACAACAAATTGAAGTTAAGCCCTAAAATGAACTTGGTGGGTAGAAAAAAATCCACAAAAACTTGAAATAAAAAATAAAATTTTTTGTTGCTCATAGATTGTATTTTTGTCTACATGAAAATCTTTCACTCTTTCAACATGGATTTGAGATCTGAAAAGTTATGGAGCATCTTGTTTTGCCAACAATCAATAGATCTCTTTGAATAAATAATATATAGGATTTGTTCTTGAGCCCAATTTTCACATTTTTTCAAAACAAAAGTTCCTTAGGGTTAATTATGATTGTTAGAACAATTTTACCATTGATGTACTAGTTAGTCATATCTATATTATGTGCCTAGCCTCGGCACTAAGTCCCCATCATTTTTCACAAAACACCTGCCTGCCCTTGCACGTAGGAAACACTGAAATTTTTTATATTTTACAAATTTTTATTTTTTGAAATTCTGAACTCATATTTGCAATCAGAGGCCCCAAATTACTATAAGAGAATGTAGAAATTCCGAAAAATCGGTTCAATACAGGGGACTCCTTTTATATTTTTTGGACAGGCAGGCATGGCTTGCCCAGTGTTTTGTGAAAAACGACGGGGACTTATGGTAGTGTGCTCTAAAACTGACCCTCTTCTTCAAACTGTCCTCTAGGTGGCTGAAAAATGGATACATTATGGACTACTGATTATGTCAAAGAAGAAGAAGAGTTCGTTCATTCTTTTCCAATGGATGGTTTATACTTCTTTAAAGGTTGATTTAAGAGCCACTATAGGTCCATTTCTAATTAAGTGGATAGGCGTTCATTAATTTTTTTCAAAATGAGAATCGGCGGCCCAACTACCTTCCTACATATGCTAAAAAATCTGAAATAATAATTAACTCAAGCTTCCATTCAAGTTTTAGTAAAGGTCACATTTAGGAACCTTATCTATTACTTTTTGCATGCCTCAATGCTTGTTTTTGGTAAAGCTGTATCTTTTTTCAGACCATTTAAGAGTGGGTTTTGCAAGGGCTAGAAGTCACATATAGGTCCCTATGGCAGAATTCTTTGAAAACTTAGAACTAATTCACAATAACTCCAAAAAATATGAAACCACTTGGGTTAGATTCCGCATCAATTCCTCTTCAAGTGAAAAATAAGGGAAAATACTTTCACGCATCTGAAACCCATCAAAAAGGCCCAACAGCCCTTAAAGTGTTGCTTTTAGAGCCACCTACCTTAGTGCCGAAGTGTGCCTAGGGTGTATGTCTCATACACATTAGGTGGATGTTCCACAATATGACCACTACCAAAGTCTTGGAGCTAAATTGCATAAAAAAATTGTTTTCAATGCAACCCAATGCAAAAAATAGAGCTTCACACCTTTATTGGTTTATATTGGTAGATGTAAAGATCAGCTTGTTTTATTATTGTTACTACTCCATACTATTTACAAAAATTGAATATGTTTTGTCTTCTATAATATTAGGTCATGGTTCTCTATTGGGCACAAAAAATGTTGTCCCCTTGCACAATTTCTCTACAATGTTTGCACAATTTCTCTACAAATACAACATCTCTACAATGTTTAAATATTTTAACATATGACCAATATAAAATCATAGTAAATAGGATATGCTATCTTTTTCATTCTAAATTTAGAACTACAATTTTGAGTCCTTGCTTATTAGAGCTTGAATTGAAAAAATTGTACATTGTCTATTTGTAGTCTTATACAAGTACACTTGAAAATCAAACATAATCAAATAAATTTCAGTTGTTTTGGAAAATTTGAGACTTAGTTTTTATCCTATGACAGTTATGTGACATATATTCACTATATATTTTTATTTTTATTCTTTAATAATTAAACAAATACTACCTCCCTCTTGAAATGATTGTCTATTTCAAATGTTATGGTTTTTTAAGGTTGTTTTGAGTAGGTCATATGGAGACTTCCTGTGGCTAATTTTATTTAGGTTGCAATGAATGCATACAATGTTCTTTATTGATTCTAGTAATATAAAACTTGAAACCTTTCTTAATTATGTTTTTGGCAATATAATCAATGAAATTGGCTCAAAAAAATACTAACAAAATTGAAGACAATTATTTTGGGATAGAAAGTGTATATATTAATATTTTTTATTTGATTATTTATATATCATAAATAAAGCTATTGTGATGATTTCAATTTTTGAATAAAGCTTTGTGTGAGAATCTTTAAGTGGGCTTCACAATGAAAATCCAAATATAAAATTGAAGTTGTGTCATATTCAACATCAAAGTATTGTCTTTATTTGGTCAAATTAATATTAAACGAGAGGCTTCAAAATTCTAGAACTTTGAGACAATTTCTTTTAGAAAACTAAAATTTTATCATTTGACTTTTGTATATATAAATTAAAATCTAGTCCTTTAAATTTTATAATAATCACTCTCTAAAAATTTTAAAAATTGTTTTAAAATTTTTATTTTTATTTGAGTACAAAAAACTAGGTCCAAGAAATTGTATCCCATAGCTTGTCATAACCTTATCCTACAATAGTATTCTAATTCTTTGATAGGAAAAGGTTGAAATGAAAGTAATGTTGTGACATCAAATAAAATTGTCCAATATTGTATAAGATCATCGTTGTTAAATGGTAATTTTCAACTCAACAAATCAAAGATGATAGGAGGTGCAACAAACAAATGGACCATGCTGAAAACTTGAAACTCAACAATCGTCAAGATTGACTATGACTATGAAATGATCATTTGTCTTCATGTGCTAGGTGTGGTTTTTGAATTGGACTCCAACATTTTTACAATCTAAATTAGGAGAATCACGAGCATAGAGCATAGAATGGGGATTTGGGATCATTTCTTTTGAAGTTTTAGAGTTTAGAAAAGTGAATCGTATAATCATATCAAGGTCTATAGATTCTCCTAATTTGTAGAGATGTAAGTCCAATTTGGATAATTCTATAACTAAAATTGGACTCATTCATTAGATGGGATCCGAGGGGCTGGAGGGCTGTTTCAGGGTTGTTCCAACTTCGTTCCCAAGGGCCCCATCGAATGTGGATGCCAAATTTCTTTTTTCAAAAAAAATAAAAAATAAAAAATTTTAAGTTCTTAAAATGAAAAACAAAGTTAAATTTATTTATTTATTGAAAAAAACGACGTGGCAATCTCTTGGCCAGGTCAGCAAAGCTCGTGAACGGCTAGTTTCAGCCAGTTTCAGGGGGGTTCCCACTTGAGAACTCACAACCCTTACCAGTAGGTAAATCACATCTAATAAAGTCTTTTCTATCACTTATATACTAGTCATTTAGAACTTGTGACATAATGAATGTACAAAGAATAAATTCACACTACTTAAAAACAAATGAAATGAAAATGAATGGACACCCTTGTAGTCTTACATCTAAAATAAGTTAATCCATACAAAATTGCATTACACAACATTTGCCACAAAACTCTATTTTGCTCCTCTTAGTAAAGATAGTTCCACTCAACTACTAGTAGAGGTTTGAAAACTAGTATATCGAGATGGAAAAAAAAATTGTCAACACCATGTATTGTTGAGAAGTCTAACAATAAATGTTAAAGCATGCCTTTTGAAATGTCATTTACAAATTATAGGGATAAGTAAAAATCACGTCATACTAGAACTTTACTCCCTCTATCTCAAAATAAATTTGTTGTACTTCCACAAGAAACCACAAGAAACCACGGATTTATTTCAAAAGAGCTAGAGAGGGTATTACAATCATTCTCCATGGTTTTGAATAGTGTAGAGGAAATCCTTATCAAACTACAAATGCTTTGAAGAAACAAGTGAAGTTACATTATGGAGAATTAAAAAAAAGATACATGAATATATTTTTCACATATTTATGTCATTCATAGTATCCTACAAAAAAAATGTATGATCTCTTGTAACAAGGAATCTATCAAATAATGCCAAGTTGGGCTTGTATTGTCTGACATTATTTTCAAACTAGATGTTATGATGAACATGGTATGCCAAATATTGTATTAAACATATGTCTAGTCTATTAGACAATTTACTTCAAATATTCTCAAATAACTATCCTCAAATATTCTAAACCATGTATTCTAAAAATATTCTTGTGTGACAAATTTGGGACCTAGGTACTAGACATGTTAGATTTCATCTTTGACACCATATTGTCATGTCTTGTAAAACAACCCTAAATTGAATTGTTGGTTAAAATCCTCACGATAAAGTTTTTTCATGGTTGATATCTAATGTTTTTATTCTATTCAAAAACATATGACAAACAAAAAGAATTTGGATTTTAAAACATGGTTCCAAATATTCTAGATATGTTCATGAATATTTTGAGTGTTTTCATGAATATTCTAGGTATATTTCAGAATTTTGCTTCTTAAACAAACACAATTTCTTGTTAGTTTAGGAAGATGTTTATTAAATGTAATGTCACAATGTATAGTATAGTAGAACAATCCTATTTCATTATATATGTTCTAGTTCAATATAGTATAGTAGAACAATCCTAGCTCATCATTTCATTTTCATTTTTAAAGAAAAATATTGTATATTTGCAATCCCCCAATATAATTGTGCTTGGTGGTGCCTTTAAAGTTTCTTGGAGGATCTTTAAACAATGACTTAACATGTAAAAAGGAGGAGAGAATGCTTGCAAAACCTAAAACCATGCTTGACTTTTCAAAAATTGCACTTCATTTATGACAAATTTTGGTGAAATTAGGATAATCAGTATATATTTTAACCCCTAAAGGACCAAGGCCTTTTTTCTGCCAAAAAACACTCAAAATTGCCATACCTATAGCAAGGAGTAAAAAAAATTGAAACATTTTTTTTCCCCATATCTAACCTAAGGATCTTACACCTAACTAGTATGAGAGTGTGTAGAAAAAAATTCAAAATTTTTGACCGCTTAGATTGCACTACAGAGTTTTGAGCCATTAGATTAGATTTCAGGCCTGCGAGAGACCTTCCGGCCATGGTTCCCCATGCTGCAAACCATGGCCGGACAGTCTCATTAATTAATTATTAAATAAATAAATAAATAAATAATAATATTTAAATTTTAAATATATTTAAAATAATATTTAAAAAATAATATTTTTTTTATAAAAATATTTAAAAAAATATTTTTTAATTAATTCATTAATGCAGTCCGACCTAGCAGTCTCTGTGCCAGGTCGGACTGCTGTTCTCCGACGTTCCCACAGTCCGGGAACGTCGGAGAACTCAGGGTCTCTCACTGGCCTGAAATCTGATGTAATGTTCAAATTTTTATAGTGGAGAATTGAGTTAAGAGTCTAGGTAAAAAGAAATTCAAAAAAAAAATTAATTATCATTCTTAAAAAAATTGTTAAGTAGAAGTAGGTATGAGATAGAAGGAAAATCTAAAATATTCATATATTTTAGATGGAATTAAAATGCACTAATCCCAATGGTGAGATTTTTCTAGCAAGTAGATCAGACCATGCAAAAAAAAAATTGAAAAATTTGAAAAATTGCATTCAGAAATGAATCCTACAAGTTATTTTTTTCAAGAAGATGCTCTAACTGCCCGAAAAACAAGAATGTCTATAACTTTCTCATAACATATCCAAATGAAATGAATCAAAGCTTTCCAGATAGACAAAAATACAATATATAAGAAAAAATAGTATTAAAAAGAAAATTCAAATTTTTGTCCATTTTTTTCTGTCTGCCCGAGCTGCCCGCCATCCCCTTGTTTGAGCTTATTTGGTCATAACTATTGTTCCCAGGCACCGATTTTGAAAAAAATTATATTCCCACGAAGCTAATCAACTTTTCTACATCTAAAAGAAATTCAAAAAATTAAGAGAAAATTTCAGCCCGTAGGTACCTGCTTGAAAATGCATTTGTCCCCCGAAGGGACAATGGTCCTTTAGGGGTTAAAAGACATAAGTAAAAATAAGAAAAATTTAAGATTGTATCAATTGATCTAAGGGTATGGATATGATTTATGCATCCTCTTTATCAATTTTTGTTTGAAAGTCATTATTAACCTCTAAAGGACCAACATGCATCTTTTGGCAACATAGAATTTTGGGCAAGTAAATGTGACTAGAGATTTGCATATTTTAGGCTGAAATTTTAATAGAAGGTGGGGACAAGGAATATCTTTCAAATTCACTATATTTTATGACATTTGGAAATATGAATATAAAATTATGGCCTAATATGTACGTTTTTTTGTAAATGGGCAATCTGGGCAAATAAAAGAAAATCACTTTTTTCAAAAAAATAAATTTGAAATTGAGTTTCCATATTTAAATATACATGGAAAGTTTTGAATCATTCCATTTTGATCAATGAGTCAAAAGTTGTGAGGAGTTTTAGTTTGCGGGCAGCTATGGATTCTCACAAAAAAATCATTTGAAAATCTACATTCTATGATTTTATTTTTTCAATTCAAAATTTGAATGAGTAGGTGTCACTCAAGTGGCAACCTTTTAGGATTAATCCTAAAAATATGCCACAACTCAAAAATGGTTGATGGATGACTTATTAGATCATTGTAGCAATGAAGAATGCACCCAATGGTTCCCAAATCAAACCTTTTTTGGTCAAGTCCCTAAGTGACTTCGATCTTGTTGTTGGCATCATTAGATCATCTCATCTTTGTTGCCTTCATTGATGAAGTACTAGAATTTACTTCCTAGAATTTACTTTCCAAAGTCTAGAAGTAGTTAAATGTGGCATTCTTTCAAAGACATGTCGATTTTGAAACTAAACTCCAAATTTCATTACATTGGATAGATACAGACAATGGAGCAAGGGTTGGTTGCCTTGACCAAACCTAAAGTAATACTTGCATCCGCCCTATCCAAGCATTCTAAGCCCTTCAACAACCAAGCCTAAAGTGAAACATGCCCTCTCTAAAACACACCTTCTTCCAACAACTCAGGCATTAGCCTTGGATTCAAAATGGCAAGTGTCTAAAATATGATAATTTCATGAAAACTATGTCTACATATTCACCTTTTATTTTTGCACACTAGTTGGTTTTTTGCCCTACCAATTTTTTGTTTGATTTTGAATCCTCCATTTTTACACTCCAACTAGCTATTTTTCCGAAGGCACCAATTAACAATGTACTCATTGGCAGCTCTCTCCAAACATTGAGTTACACTACGGTAGAACATCCCTTTATGGACAAAAGTCCAGTTCCCAAACACCTATGGAATGACTCATTCTAGTCTTTTTTCAATAAATGAGATTTGGACTACATTGGATTGAATTAGTGTCTGCATTCAATGCCTTAGGTGACAATAGTAGAGTAGTGGAGTAGTGAAGTGATTAGTGACTACAATAGGAACTTCCACATTTTAAGTCCCGTTTTAAGTGTAAATTCATTACAAGAAGAGACTTTTCTAGGCCTTCATGTTGTGACCATGTTAGGGAATATTGTGTAATAACTTTAAGTGGGTAAGATGACCATGATGGGTACACTTTTTGTTGGGTTTGGGGTAGTCTAGAGACTTTTTTGGACAACAGACTTCAAAAATTCATAACAAATTTACACTTTATAGAAAGAAAAAAAATAATTTCAATTGCTCTTTCCATTTCTCACACTTGTCTTTATGTGAGATTTTTTTTTTTTAAATTCAGAAATGCCATGAGGGCAAACTCGTAATTCTACCTATGTCTGCCTATGAGGACGAGGACAGCTGCTCTTCTCCCCGCCCATCCCCCCTCTTTGGTTTAAACCGTCCCTCCTCTTTGGTTTCATTCCTGTCTCTCTCTCTCTCTCCCTCTCGCTGCACTGGCTGCGCTACTACTGCCTCCCTTCCTGCCATCTGCCTGGCGGATTCCCGAGGCCTGCCTGCCTGCCTCATGGCCTCCCTCTCGGCTTTCCCTCCGGTCTCGCGCAGCTGCACCGGCTGGGACATGGTCTCCTCAGCCATGTTCGTCCCTCTGTCGGCCTCGTGGGTGCCCCTGTCGTCTCACCTGCAGCCGACTCGCTCGCTCTTCCTTTTGCCCCCGTTCCACCTCCACCTCGTTTTCGCTCCGGTTTCCCTCGTCTTACCCCTCGCCGCCCTGGCCTTCTCCCGATTGGCCCCCGACTTCGCCTCAGACTCGGACTCTCCCCTTCATCTAGCCACCACCCTCTTTGCCGGTTTCCATCACATCCCCTCGGATCAGGTAGTCTCCGGCCAGTTCCCCTCCCTCCTCTCCTCTCTTCCTTTCAGTTGCATTCATTTGGGAAAGGACTTCTTCCTTCTCTCTCTCTCTCCCCTAGGGACACATTTAACCAGATTCTCCTTGTCTTGTCTTGTTTTGTTTTGCCTTGCTTTGTCTTGCCCGCAGTCTAACTCCCTTCATGTCTCAGACGTACAAACTCGCCCTGCAATTCCCCTCTGCCTCGCACCTGTTCCAGTTCCTCGAGGTACTCCGACCTCCTGCCGTGGCTTCAGTCTGTCCTATTAGCTTCCTCACCCTAACTCTTCCCTGGATTTATTTCGTTCTTTCTCGTGGACATCTTATGTGGAATGGCTCTCTCCGATCCGCAGACCGCTACCAACTTCGGAGCTCGTTCTAGCCCTCGCTTGACACACCACCTCTCCCTCTTCCTCTTGTCATCCCCTTCCGACCGCAATCGTCAGGCGGATATCAACGGCAATGCAGTAAGTCGGACCCTGGAGGGGGGTCACGAGCCTCTTCCCACCTCGGACTGCACCTCTATCCCTCTTGCTGTGCAGGAAACTGCTGACGACTGCCTTGTGCTTTGGGAGGAACAAGACACTCTCTTAGCAACGTTGAGGTCTCCATCGTCAATCGCGGTTCAGCAAAATGTGACATCCGAACCTGAGGTGTATACCCCCGATAGTAGGAATTTGGATGTGGAACGGAATGAACCAGCCGTTAAAAAAAGATGTACTCGAGTAACGACCTTGTTGCGCGTTTTGCGTGCGGCTCGATGTCCAAGCATTCCGGCGGTCCCGAGCATTTCTTTGGATTCTGGTGGTGGGTGTTTGGGAAGTCACGACGATAATGCTCTTCATCGGCAGACGTGCTGTCAAGGCCATGTAGCTAGCGAGGTCGAAGATCGACAACAGTCCATCCCTAGATATACTGAAGATGAGCTTGACAATGCAGATGACCGGGATCCTTCACCAATGAGGGCTTCGAATCACCCTCAGGAGCAATTATTGCATCACCCTGCATGCGAATTGGACACAAGGGCCATGGATGTAATTAATACTCATGCTTCGAAAGGTCTGTGAATTTTGAGAATTCCTTTCAGTTCTCTCGAGTTATTTCAATTCTGTCTCGGAGTACTGCAAAAAGGATCCTCGAGAAAGAATTCCCTAAATTTATTTCTCTCGAATTTATCGTTTGCGAATTTTGATTCTCTTTACCTGCTTGCACAAATGTTATGGAGCAAGCTAAAGTCACGGTATGCGCTACACGCTATAGCTGTGAACTCTGCATATTAACACCTTTTATGTCGTGTCCCGGCAGATTTACCCTCTGGTGATCTTCGGAGTGAAATTTTGGTACAACCTTAACCTAATTCCGAATAAGCAAAATGCAAGTAAAGTGGAACCTGTTCGTTTTCTGAAAATTTGGCAGTGCATTGCACTAATACTGGGAATTGGAAATGCAGGATTGTCTTTTGAATCCATCTTTTCGTCGTAAGTTTCGTCTGAACTCTATTTTACTAAATTACCATAAACTATTTCCAAACCATGTCGCTCCCTTCGCCTCGGCTAAAACTCGTAGGCATTTGGTGGAGTTCGGAAGGAGCTGTTTTGCCTTAATCGTAGACTGAAGTCATGTCCCCCAAATGCCTATGCTTTTAGGTCGCAGATTTCAAATGCAGTGTATGACTGATCAATTCGTGGCGGTACAGTACTTGTGGAGCGCGTGGAAGACCTACTGAACGAGATTGATAATCCTGCAAACATTGATTTGGTAGCAGTTGCTGAATTTCTGACATTACGAAAATGAGACAGAACAATTAATACGTTCCACTTTCTGTACTCAACTGTTATTCAGATAGAGAACCTTTCTGTTCGGAGCATGTTGTATCAATGGAGTCGTCAAACTGAAATACGGTTAAGCTTTGCAACCAACGATTTTTGTCATTCAGCTTAACAGCTGATAATTCAGCTTAACTTCTACCAAGCCACAGTTCAGTGCCTCCTGTACTGTACAGCTCATCAGGAGTAATCTACTGTTTCATTCGTTACTTCTTGCTTCCCCCGGCCTCTTGTCGTCACTCCCCAGACCTTCAGTTCTCCCTTGCAATTTGTAGTTGATGTTTGCTGTGACAATAGGGGTTGTCACACTTCTCCAAGAATGAAACTTCTATGAAGCATGAGAAGGTGTGGAGTGAAAAGAGGAGACAACAAGAGCCCTTCTCAATGAAGAAGGTGTGACTTCCCTTTTCATCGAGTGAAGAATGAGAATGGACACGCTTGTCAATCTTCTCCATAACTTCTCAATCTTTGAGCCCATTCTTCACCTTTAGAGAAGAAGAAAGAAACATTTCAATCTTCATAATATGAACCTTTAACAATTCTACAAGAGAGTGCCACATCCTAATTCTTTGAAGATTGAGAATGGGGAGAAGAAGGTGTAACGACCCCTATAATGTGATTCTATAAATTCAATAGGAAATTAATTCTCAATTCCAAAGATGTTTAGTCAAAATGACTCATCTACTCATGAAACTTTGCCATTGTGTTGTTGCAATGCTCCTAACAAAATACTCTTTTTGAAATAGTCTAAACAATAAATGGTATATTGTGCAACCATATCTATATTTCATTGCCCCCCTATCTATGTATTTCATGAATGTTCTAGATTACAATCAATATGGGATTAACAACCATATCCCATATTTGTACATGTATGTCATACCGTATCAATGTTCCATAGAACATCCAAATTCTATATATTATGTCCAAGTGTATACCATATACATTGTATCCATAATTCCATATATTGTATCCATATCAAGTATTTTTGGTTTTGGTTTTGGAGATGAATCATGTGTTTTATTTATTTATTTATGATTTTCAAGGTGGTTAACTACTTGATAAGATTTTTATATTGTATGTAGTTTTGGTTTTTGGGGTGAATCATGTGTTTTATTTATTTATTATTTCAAAGGTGGTTGACTACTTGATAAAATTTGTACATGTCCCTTTCAAGGGATAATGCAACAATATCATAGTCATAGTGTGATCATGTAATGTTTTCATTATATTATTTTTCACTTTGTACAATGGGGTCCCAATCAAAATGGCATGTTTGAAATCGCAGTGAAGGAAATTTCATTGCTACCAACTTTGACAACCTCATGAGAGCTGAAAAATTGGTGTTTTACCAAGAAATTTTTACCATCTTTATGTTAATAACACGTGCACTAAATTAGATAGTTGTTTTTGCCCACGAGAGAGTGATATTAGTACTTGAGTTTGGGAAATGCCACTTTATTAGAGCTAGAGCTAGATAAATGCAGTGCTTGGCAACCTCTCATCCCGACTTTCACCACTTTCAAATGATAATCATGTTAACATGTGCTTATTATTGATTTTATTTATATGATCATGGATTGCAGAGACTATATGCCTCTTATTTTATGAGTTTGTATGTTTTGTGTTTTGATGTACATGTGGGTGATGGATTGCAGGCAAAGAGAAAACACAACCAGCACCAAGATTTGTGGGCAATGTCATTGCTTGGCTTCTCAATCTGGTGTGTATCTTGAAACTTACAAGTTTTTTGTGAAGTAATTTAGGGTTTGAACCACAGTGCTCTAGGTATAGAGGTTTCACTGCATGATTATTGCTACACCGGTATGAAGTAGATGAGGTGTCACTATTTTCAAGTTCCTACGGATCCTCAACGGTTCTCCCTATTTTGGGAAAAAAATTGGCATTTGCAGGTGGGACCGAAGGGTTTGGAGTTTGGTCGATACTCTTTAGACTATCACAATATACGCAACTACCTTCATGTGCACCGAGCGTGGGAAAGAAGAGGTAGAATAGCATCAAATATCTTGAGATATATTTGAAGATTGCATTAGGTGTTTTGACAGTTTTGATCGAAATTATTTGTTTACTATGTTTCATCATGATCAAGACATTACGGCTTGCATTTTGATGTTTAGGGATAATCATTTTGGCCAATTACTCTACTCTTGATTTGCAATGGTCTGAATTGTCAGAAAACTTTGAATGTCTTTGCAACCCTAGAGGATAGTACAACTGCAACGCACTGACTTAAAGATGTATCCCGTTGTGTCGATGCAGAGCTGACCAACACATACCATCTTATGCAAAGAAGCTGGTATCATTGTACAACAAAAATTGGGAAATCAACAGGATTCTCAAAGATACTGAGAGTAGCAAGTGATCGTCGATGACTACAGGGTTTCATAGCAGTCGCGGGTTAGATTTAGATACATGTATGTGCTCGTGTTGATAGGAGGCATTAGATATAGTGGGGATTGAAAATTGATGACGTTGAGTAGGGAATTGGTTTTCAATCAAGCATAAAGGGCACAATTAATTTTGATGCATGCGTTAGGAGAGAGGGAAATGAAGTAAATTAAGGACTGGGGACAGGACCGCCAAGATGGCAGGGTGATGACTTTGAATGCTACTACTACTTGGAATGAAATTTAAAATCAATCGAAATTCTAGCTGCGGGGACTATTAGTATGGAAGAAGTCTCAATGTCATGATCATGGAATTGACACTAGAAGGAATCCGTTTTTTTTTTTATGGATTTTTCTATATGTTTTTCCATATGTTTTCATGTTAACAGTGATGTCAAATAAAACATTGAGATGTTTCAT
Organism: Rhytidiadelphus loreus; assembly: GCA_947034895.1. NCBI lineage: Eukaryota > Viridiplantae > Streptophyta > Bryopsida > Hypnales > Hylocomiaceae > Rhytidiadelphus > Rhytidiadelphus loreus. The sequence goes on from OX344765.1 coordinate 50,654,043, forward strand.
TTGACGTCACTATTAACATGAAAAACATGTAGATGTTTAAAAAATTCTGTCTAGAAAAACATGGATTTCTACTAGTGTAGGAATGGAACAATACACCCCAAGGAAGGGGAAGGGAAAGGAGATGGGGAGGGGAGGGGAGGAAGGAGTCACCGTTGAATGAACCCCTCGGAATACTCCTCATTCTCTCCACCGATATCAATGGTATCCATGAGTGGGCCATGCTCCGAAGCTCGTCGGTTCGTCAGCTTGGTTAACTCGGTGACCTCATCATCACCAAAAGTACTACTCTCGCGGCGACTCTCTATGCCAATGTGGCTACCAGATTCAAACAAACGGTGGCCCCACAGTGGCCGGAAGCAAAGAGTAGTGGCTGAAGAGTTGGGGTCGGTGGGATGAGCAGCGGGGTCAGGCATGGCACGAGGATTGAAGTCATTGCTATTCGTGGTGTCAGTGGAGCTCAAAAAATGGGGCCCCAAGGTAGTTCTGGAACAAGTAGTGTCACACAAAATGGGGGGCTTCAAGGGTTGGGACCATTCGGAATCAATAGCAAAACCATGGAGAGGCTTAGCAAGACCAGCCACCAACTGGCCCACTGTGGTGAGGCTCGGGCGTGGAGTAGTCGCTGGCTCTAGCCTATTAGGCTGTTTGACCTCCATGGCCGATGGCCGCATACATGCTTTAGCTTCGACAATGGCAACTCCGGGCTCCACCGAACTTGAGGGCGATACCACTTGCTGTAGCTCTTGGACGGGCCCCCTAGTGGCCGCAAAGGTGCGCACTCGGTAGTGCTGTGGAGCCTCTTGGCTGCCGTCGCTGTACAGTACATACTCGTGGTACGTTGGTGCAAACTGCACATTTGCACATGCATGCACGTTATGATCAGACTGGAGTAGAGCCAAGCCAAGCCGATGAGCTAGCTTAGCTTGCATCCTTGTGCTCATTCAATCTATCTAATCTGTGTTCCAGTCTGATTTTAACCCACCCACTCTTCCTTTTTTTTCCTAGTTGGGTAGAAGTAGTAGCAGAGGTGGTGGTGCACCTGATGCATTGTGTCGTACACCAGATCTGAGAAGTTGAGTGCATGGAGAATGCTGTGTGCTAGGTTTCTTTGGCCATTGATGCTCACCTCTGCATAGCCTTTGTATGGGAATGCATACAAGTGCCCCATTGCTGCAAATAGCATTTCCACACAGATTGTGATATTTTGCACATCCAAGGCCTCTTTTGCTGTCTTGATCACCCCTTCACTTGCCAATAGTGCAATCATTACCCCCTGTGTGCATGCCACTTTGTGCTTTCAATCTCTGTGCCTGTCTCAAGTCTAGAGCATGTAATCTTGTGGCACTATCCTATTCCCTATCAACACTTATGGACATCATTTGTTCATCATGCATTTATAGCCAGTTAATTGTTCGTGAATTTGAAGGTAGTCGTACTTGCCAGTAGGTCAAGAAGACAACTGATTTGATGAGGACGAACTTGGGAAGTGGATGGAACGGCTGCAACATGTCCTTGCATGCCACATAAAACAACACTAAGGCTGCCAAGGCCAATGTGTATGAAAATGTGTACACAATGGTGGCATATAAGTAGCCACTTGTTGTGGAAAAGCTTCCATCCCTATATAAGCCCGACTCATACAGCATCAATGTTGCTCCCACCAACAATGGCTTCAATATAACAAACTGGAGCACCCCTCGCTTACAGCGCCGTATGAACACCCTATCATTATTTGCAACTATATTATTGCACGTTTGAACACGATTTTGAATGTGTTCAGAACTCCACTTTGTGATAAGTAGTTTTTTCATGACTTTTGATAAAAACAACTCATACAGTAGGTCAACAATGTACATACAATAAATGGAAATTGATGGAGGCTTGGTATATATTCAAATGGACTGCTGACTGAAAAATAGATTTGTATACCCATCAAGGGGGATGGCATCACAACAACATGTCATAAGGTGCCAAGAAGGCTTGATGTATCGGCCTTGCAAACTGGTGGCTACTGCCCCTGGCCCTCCAATATATGCAATGCACAATGACAAGAAGTTGTAAACCACCCATGCTTCATATCTGCTGCAACACACACCACACCCATGCAACTGAAACAATTAATCACTTTACAAGGTTTCCCTAGACTAGTTACTCAGGGGGCATGAAGTTCATTCCAAACCTCACACACATGAACTTAGTTACTTTGTTAGATCATAGTTCACCATGTATTGCAATCACCATGTACTAACTCCGTAATTCTCAAGTGCAGTACATCATATTGATTTCTCATTGGAGTGTAGTTATGGGATTGGTGGTACTTGCATTCCACATACGGAATTAAAATAGATTGCTTCAGTTGGTCTCAACAGCGCCAACCAAGACATGAGCCCATATACCTACACATGCAATGGCAAGAAGTGCAAAGCAGCTCAACTGAAACTGCCAAAGTACTACAGTAGAAGGGAAGGGAAACTAAAATTCTAGAAGGGAACCATGTATGTAAATAGGGTTCTTTTGAGTGAGAGTGATATGGTGTTCATTTTCTCAGATTTTTTCAAGTGTTGCAAGCAATCTGTACAAGATAAAGTTGAACTCAATCTGCATGGTACGGTGGCCAGGGTCAAAAAGTGGCATATTAAGGGTCAAACAATTCCTCCTACACAAGGAATGGTCTCTTGCAGCATTGTTTTTAGTAGTAATTTAAGACCACTGTCTGACAATCTCAACCTTTCCAAATCAATCCCTCCGGAAATTAGCCAATCAAGGAGGGCACACAAGCTTTGCATGTTTCCTAAAAAGGAATGCAACCTCTTTGGTCTCTTATTCAAACAGTTTAGCTCTTGTTCAGTTATTAAATTTCATTCATATTTTGGGGGAAGCTTTATTGTTGGTGTATCCATCTCATTGATTTAAATTCCAATATGAATGGAGTATTAAGGTAGGAGGACCACTGTGTTTCTACTACAAAAATTCATAACTAATTCCACAAAGCTCAAAAAAATAGGCCAATTTCACTTCCATTTGTCTTTCAAGGAAGATTGCTTGAAAACTATTTCAAGAAGTTTAACCTTTCTAAATTATTTTTTGGCTCTTAAATGGCAAATTGTGAATTGTATATTAGCATTGTTGTCTTTTTTTTCTTCTTATATCTCAGATTTGAACTTTGAAAATGACCATCTTTGTGTTTGAGCAAAAACCCTAAAAATGAAGCGTACAAAACTACTTCAATACTATGATAATTTCCTTATTTTGAGTACTTTATTGCAATTTGAACTTGAAGCTTATATCCACATTCCTAATTGTAATGTGACTTGGAAACTCAGTCTGCACAATCAAACACTCCTGTGTTGAAAATTTCAAAAAACACCTTCTTCAATCTGTATTTGATACCAATTATTTTCACTTTCTTTTCAATAATTCTAAATACAAAAAGGTAGAAACTCGCAGATAAATCTTTAGAAATAAATTTAAAAGTTTTGTGATTCTCTAAGAAAATGAAAATAAAAATAAAAATTCACCCCATTTTCATGGCCGAATGGAACACATCTAGTGAAAGACATTGAAGTGAATTTGGATTCCAGGGTTCGAGATTTGTCTTTTTATTAGTTTAATAAGTGACATCTGACACCAACCAATAGAAGTGAAAATTGGAGGAGTGGGGAGAGAGTTGATGAAAGTTCAATTTACATGGACCATGAAGATGATGCGAATGGTGTAGCGTTGGAACATGGGCTCTGTGTAGTTGCAAAGATGTTTATAAATGTGCCATGTTGCTATTCCAGTTGCCACAATTGTGCATCCTCCAGCAAGTGCCTCCTCCCTCTTTCCAGCCATCTCTAATTCTATTATTACTCACTCAATCTTCAACTACTGTTGGACAAGCTTCTTCAAGTGAAAGCCACCCACCCTCAATTACAACTTTTAAGGTAATCCAACAATATTAGAGTAAATTTAATAACTGTTGATTGTGATGCCAATAAGACCTCTCACATTGCAGCTTAGTGCCATTGATGTCTTTGTCCTCCAATTGTTGATCATTTAGCACTCTGTCACCAGACTTTACTTTGTTTTCTTCAATATGATTGTTCAATTTTCACACTTGGAATAGAAAATAGAAGTAAATTCACTTCAGTTGTTGATTTCTTCAATCTATGAATATAATAAATATTGGGTCATTTGGCCAAAGCATTGTTGAGTGCATATGCAATTAGGAATTGCACTTGTTGTGAAGACAACCCTAGAAAGAAAGATATAGTATATACTTTGATAGATTCCTATAGAAAGTACAAGAACAAGGAAATAAGTTTGCCCTAATTTCAAGCAGGTGGTTGCAAGTACAATGGTAGTTTCAGGAAGGAGAACAAATATTGGAAAGTCAACTAGAAAGAAGGAATTATAAAGTATTCTAACTAAGCACCCAACCCAATTGTGTTGTTTTGTACCCTAATGTAGGAAAAATTGGAAAGGATTGGCATTTAATTATGACAACTTTAGTGTGGAAAAGGGTGAAAATTGGGTTGAAAAGTCATGGCTTCGTAACTTCAAGGAACACCACCATGCTCTTTAGACACATGGTAGAAGGTCAATTCATTATTTTGTAATTGGAAGGGACACTTTTGACTTTTTGATTATCATTGCAACTATGTAGGGAGTCTTTAAAGGAGTCCAAAGAGCCAAAATAGTTCCCCCATGGGAACAACAATGGGAAGCTGCATGTCTTTGCTTTGACCACCTATATTGTGTATTTTATTCTTCAAAAATGAATTGATTAAAATACAAGTGGAGAAACCTATGAATTCTTGTTCTATTGCAAAAAGAAATTTGTAAATTGGATTAGGCTAGATATGTGCAAAAAATAAAGGAATGACAATGGGCCATCCCACCTTGTGATATGGTGAGGAATATAAATAGGGCCCTAGTATAAAGTGGAGGTAGTGTAATTTTGTAGAACCTCAAATTTGTCTTGTGTAACTATCTACTTCCTTTAAAACAATCATTTACATTGCTTGTAGTTTGGTACATAATAAAATATTAGAAGTTAAGCCTACTTAATTTAAATTAACTTAAATTTTAATGAAATTTTAAAATATTTCTGATTAACAAATTTAACCCCTAAAGTTCTATTTTATTTTGGATTCAACACTGCAACAAAATGGGACCTTCTTCTAAACACCATTCTCATAAATTTTAATTTTGGTTGATTTTTTGTACTTTTAATTGTATGATGTCCAAATTACCTTGATGTTCTAATGCCTTGATTTTTTTGACCCTAGATTCCTCTCATTTCAAAGATCATAACATTCAAAATTCACTATAAGAAAATGGGCACAAATGTGACTAAAGAATGACTTTGGCCACATCATCGGTTACGTGATGTAAACCATCTAAAACCACCACTTCAGAACAACTAGGAAATGACTTGCCACATGTCATATAGTTGGGAGTTGACATCACCATCTCACAACTCTTTATGTGGTAGTCCACATTAAATTAATGAAAGGGCTATTGTAACTTCAATATAACTTCTCATTGCCTAGCTACCTTTGTCAAGAGGGATCAACCGTTATTACAAAATGACTTAGAAATGACAAGGCACATGAATGTCCATGTAGGTTTAAAGGGATAAAGTGTTTTTCACATGGTAGGGCAATATCCTTTACACTCTTTTTTTATCACATAAACCATAGCTTTTATCATCCATTCAAACATCCAAGGTAGAAGTTGATGGTAATAATACATTTGTAGTCATTTATATAAATGATTGTCCACAATGACTCTAGAACCTCCAAGTCATTTTGTAGTCAAAAGTGTCCAGAATGACTTCTACGTAGTCATTTTTTGCAATTGCAAATGTACTCATTTTTTTTAGTGATTGGAATCCTAGATCATCCTACCAAAAGTAATGATGAGAATAATGGATGATATTGTCAACTTTGGATATTTCTAAATGACCCTAAGCTCAAATGATAGAGGGCATAAGATTGAGTTTTGAAATTCAAGCTTTGGCCCATGTATACATTCATTAGTAATGTAGTTTTAAAAAAAATGTTAAAAATGAAATAATTTTGACCCTAATAGAGACCTTTGAAACATTCTTTCAATTTGGTTGCTTCATTAAAGAAAATTTGGGGTCTCCAAAGGGCCACGGAGTAGCCCTTAAGGGACCTTGAAATTTGTTTATTTTTGCAAAAGAAATCATCTTCCCCCTATTTCCGCCCGCCTAAATTTGAAGTGGCAGCAACGCAAAAATCGAAATTAATGAATAAAAAATTGACAAAAAAAAGAGTTTTTTTTCCAGGCTGAAAAAAAAATTTAAATTTTTAAAAAAAATTCGCAAAAACTGGCAGATTTTGAGATATTCACCTTGGCTGACACCAAAGGTGCGGTACTTTTGGGGGTAATAGACCAAGCTTGAAATAGCTTGGTTTGTCACCACGAGGCAGACCTTTAGAGACCCCATAATTTTTCTAATGCAAAAATCTATAACTTCCTTTCTTTTGTGATATCATCATGAGAGACTATATACATTTCTATAATTTTAAAAGTACAATGTAATATATAGTGAGTCCAAATTGCACTAGCATTCTTCTTCTTTGAATGAAAATTGTCTAAATCAAATTTCAATCTTTTTCTTATCAAAGTCCATAGAGTAACTTTAACAAGCCATAACTTATTAAATATGAGCGGAATGTCAAAACTACAAACTTATTCTTTTTGGCAATCAAGTTTATAACATAGACACTAGTTGTCATGCCCTATCTCCTTGGGGTGCCTAAAGTGTCTTAGTGAGCAAGGGAGACCTTGGGGGTGACATCCCAAGCCTTGCAAAAGTTTAACAAGAGAGAAATGAGGACTCCCAAGAAAATCGAGCGCAGTAGCACCATGTATAGGAAGATCATGGTGACTTATATTACATGATTGGAAATACCTTGAGAATACACTTCTAACAGTCCAAAGAACGCGTTATTTGGACTAATTGGCTAGAAGTTATGGCCGTTCAAAGTTAGGGGTGTCCCGATATTGCTAGGACACTTTAGGGTTAGGAGTGAGGTTTCCAATGAACTCTCCATGCAAATAGGGAATGTAGCATATCATTGGGAAGCTAAGAACACAAGAAAGCTAGATTGACAAGAATTACAAGGTTCTAAGCTAAGAATCCAAAGTTAATATGGCAAAAAAAAGGGCCGTAGTGAAGGCATAATGCCGCTCTCAATGAACCCAAATCTTTGGAGGGCCATAACTTTGTGAGAACTTGTTCAAATGAAATGAGCGAATAGTCCATTAGCATCTAATTGTTGCTTAAATATCTAAAAATAGGCTCACATGTGGGATTTGAATATCTGACTACAAAATTATGCCATTTCAAAGTTTGGGAGTCCAAGAGGGGTGTAACTTGGTGGGCAAGGTTAATAATGGGTGGTCTTCCCAAACCAAAGTGGTTTGGGAAGTCCCTTTAACCCACAAGGATTCTTTTGTTGAATCCCATAGAAAGTACTATAGGAGGGGTTGGAGCCTTGGTGAGTCCCGGTGACTCAAGGGTGGTGATGGAACTTCAGCACTGGGTCCAAGGCACCATGGGACACTTGTATGTGTGTTCTGTAGCACCGGTAGGGTGGAGTCCCGCTCCTTGTTAGGCCATTCTCAATGTGTTTTGATTAGTTATGGTGAATAAGTAGTAAATACACAATGGGCTAGTATTCGGGCTAGTATGGAGTGGGGTGATACTTAAGGGTAGTTAGTATCGTGGTGAATAGCGCTACCAGAAGTTCTAGCACGTTAAGGTGGAAGTTCCGCCCCATGTTACCAAATCACATGCCTAGTGTTATAAGTGGAGTGTGTGCTAGAGTTCCAAAGACTAGGACTTAGTAATGTGAATTGGAAATAAGGACTAGCACTTTAAGTACATGACATGTGCCATGTTACAAGATTGTGACCCAAGTGATGTTGAAAGCAAAGTGAAGTGAGTTCATTACGTTGTGAGAGGCTCCTAAAGGTGTTTGGAGTTGCTAAATGTGATTTGAACCGCGATACTAATACTAGAGGTCTATATGTTGAGAGTGGAGAATGAAAAAAGTGGAGAATCCATTTACCTAAACATGAGATTAGACATAAAGTTGGAAGGAAATCGCAACAACAAAGATTAAAATAGCAATGAAAAGGTAAAAGTGTAGAGCACAAAGGAATATTCTTAGTTGGATATATCTTCTGCACTCCCAATCTTCACCTCCAGAGGTGAAGACTAGGAGTGCAGAAGATATATCCAACTAAGTATATTCTACCAACATGAAGCCATCCCCAAGCTGCCACATTTCCATTCTCCATTCTCCAAGTGCCAAGTGAAGAACTACCCCTAATATCAAGTGCATTAATTTTGCCAAGTTCTCTTTCTTTACTGGCCATTAGGTGATCATGGTCTTTGAGTGGCCCCGTGGCCCCGGGGGATTTCATCAGCGTTCTAATGCAACTTGATTTCTTGTCACAAATGATCAACGGAAGCAGAGGTTAAGCAATTTCTGAAGGTGAAATTATCTCTGAGATTGAATGAGTACAAGGATGCAAGCTAAGCTAGCTCATCAGCTTGGCTCTGCTCTGCTGGGGTCTGATCATAATGTGCATGCATGTGCCGGTGCGCAGTTTGCACCAACGTACCACGAGTATGTACTAATGTTGTATCTAATGCCACGAGCTGTATCTGGTGCCTCCTATCAACACGGGCACATATATGTATCTAAATCTAACCCGCGACTGCTCTGAAACCCTGTAGTCATCGACAATCACTTGCTACTCTCAGTATCTTTGAGAATCTTGTCGATTTCCCCATTTTTGTTGTACAATGATACCAGCTTCTTCGCATAAGATGGTATGTGTTGGTCAGCTCTGCATCGACACAACGGAATACATCTTTAAGTCAGTGCGTTGCAGTTGCACTATCCTCTAGGGTTGCAAAGACATTCAAAGTTTTCTGACAATTCAGACCGTTGCAAATCAGGAGTTGAGGGATTATCCCTAAACATCAAAATGCAACCGTAATGTCTTGATCATGATGAAACATAGTAAACAAATAATTTCGATCAAAACTGTCAAAACACCTAATGCAATCTTCAAATACATCTCAAGAAATTTGATGCTATTCTACCTCTTCTTTCCCCACGCTCGGTGCACATGAAGGTAGTTGCGTATACTGTGATAGTCTAAAGAGTATCGACCAAACTCCAAACCCTTCGGTCCCACCTGCAAATGCCAAATTTTTTCCCAAAATAGGGAGAACCGTTGAGGATCCGCAAGAACTTGAGAAAATAGTGACACCTCATCTACTTCATACCGGTGTAGCAATAATCATGCAGTGAAACCTCTATACCCAGAGCACTGTGGTTCAAACCCTGAATTACTTCACAAGAAACCTATAAGTTTCAAGATACACACCAGATTGAGAAGCCAAGCAATGACATTGCCCACAAATCTTGGTGCAGGTTGTGTTTTCTCTTTGCCTGCAATCCATCACCCATGTACATCAAAACACAAAACATACAAACTCAGTAAATAAGAGGCATGTAGTCTCTGCAGTCCATGATCATATAAATAAAATCAATAATAAGCATATGTTAACATGATTATCGTTTGAAAGTGGTGAAAGTCGGAATGAGAGGTTGCCAAGCACTGCATTTATCTAGCTCTAGCTCTAATAAAGTGGCATTTCCCAAACTCAGGCACTAATATCACTCTCATGGGCAAAAACAACTGTGTAAGGAGTATTCTGCAATTTTCTACCTTGTCCATGGAAGCTACCTTATGCTAGGAAATGAACAACCCACCTAGTTTGGCTTTATCGTCAGCTTTCACTGTCTCCATCACAAACGGGCCCCTGTTTCCCTGTCCGAGAGCAACAGCAGTACAATCCACATTTATCCTTCCAAGATATCTAGAATTATAAAAAAACAGTTAGTGCAATGTTTAGTAATCATCGTTGCATATCAATAATCATTATCAGAAATCTGCAGCCGGATATGCCACTCATAAAAACACACGCGAAAATGTGAACTATAATCCCAACAGTAAATAGTTCCAGCAGACAAATATGTTGCTGCTGTAGCAGTATTGGAGTGAAGTCTTCACTTAATACGGAAGAGGGTAGCTGGACATACAGAGCTGACCGTTGGTGTCACGTCCAAAAGAGGCCTCACTAGGTCTAGCATCTCTTTGCCTCGATCATTTCTGCACCAGTCAACAGCAATCCTTGCTCAGCCAATAACAGAGACCTTTTAACAAGTACTTGCTCGAAACCCTACTTGCATTACTTGTTCAAGAGCATCCGGCTTGAACATCATGATTGAATTGAATCTAGAACCAAGAATGGCATCCGCAAAATGTTTGTTTAGCTAAACTGTTTGTAGCTAGCATAAGTGAAGAATTGGAAGCACAAACCTAACAGTGATGTACTGAGGATGTCGCGTCATAGGCACACCTGGATACTTAGGCACTCCCATGTACCCAACCACTAAATCCTGTACCATATATATGAAGTCAGCAACAAAGACTGAAGTCAGTGAATGAATGGATGGAACGGGCTATCTTAACAAGCTGATTCTGTGCGTGGCATAACTTCGCTAAAATAGACTAGCAACATATAAAAACAGGGCTGCCAAGAGAATAGAAACGAGACTACTTACTGCTAGACCATTGGTGTAGTCGAAGCAACTGCAAGGTTTCAAACAGTAAGGCCCAGAGATATTGCAAACGTCAGACGTAAAGACACTGGTAAGTATCCGACAGACCATGAGAATTAGCTCTAGATGTTCCTTGTGCTGTCGCGCATAAACATTCACAAAAGATTCACAAAAGAACAGATTAAGTATTGAAAATGAAAAGAATTTCAGTAAGTATTGAAATGAAAATAGACCAAGAACACCATCAGATACTTCGTCACATAATATCTATTGAGAGTACAACTGTTAACTGACTGATTGAAGTAAAATGATGAACACCATAAACATTTTACAAACTCTCATGTAAAATATCACCTGTAACAAGAGGGTGCGATCACGTCAGTCAATTGGTCAGCTGGCAAACAGAAGTATGGTACCTGGACATGATTTGAATTCCATGTATTAACAAAAAAATTCGTTTTGTGAAGGATAATAGTCGTATTCACTTCATATATACCGGTAGCAACAACAAAGACAAAAAAACAACCAGTATGTGGATGAACAATATGTGGCTGTGAACAATATGCCATAAAGTTTAAACTGCGTCAGTTGAAACGGGCAGACAAAAATATCTGAAATGTCAAGTAGACCTAGGATCTTCAACATACAAGAGAACACGTGTTCTTGGGTGCCCGTGGATTTTAACGACCGCTAATAATTTTCACTTAGGCATCTTAGCAGCTGACTAACCTCCTCATTACGGCCATCCAAATGCTTAAGGTGCACCTGCACAGGAACAACAGAAACTAGGAACTAATTAACCCAACAGGCTTAATTACACATAGAGACAAGGAGCGGAAGGAGAAAAGAACCCACAAGCTGGCGGAAGTAATATCTCCGCCAAAATTCCTTTAACTTGAAAAGTAGGAAACACCAGAAAGCTCCTACAATAACCCTAACTGACATTATACACCTACTAACTATAATGTCAGGCTGGAGGTGGTGTACCTTGTAGTCTTGCATAAACTCATAATGAAGGACTGTGTCCGGGTCATCACTGGCTGCTTTCAGAAATTTGTCAAGTCCCTGTCTGGGCCCATTGTCCACTGTAGCCCACGTGAAAACAACAGAATATCAGAGGATTTGGAAACATTATGTCCTCAACAGACAGACAAAGAGAAGCAACCTAATATCAGATCAAGCCACAAAATTCATGCCCACAGAGTAATATTTTTCTGACCGCTTAAGCAAAGAGAGGAGAGAAACCAAAGCAAAACACGTGAAGGTCTTCCGAAACATCAAAGTCTCCTCTAGCCCACTCTAAATGCCACATAACAAGAGCGTTACATTATCAAGACAAGCTCTGAGCAAACTTACCACAATTTGTACCGAGGACATAAAGCTTTTCCAACCCCAAATACTTTTCAACATTTCTAAGAGCTGTCACATAAAATTTGACATTAGACACCATAAAGGTGGATAGCATTCCCACTGAAATAAGAAGCACGGCAAAATGTGGCCAACACATTAAATGCAGACACACATATCAACATAATCTGGATGGACATTTCAGTACCATTTACAGGACTAACCTATATCCCACTTTCAGCTAACTATGATCGAAGGTTTTGCCGTCATCATAAGACACATAAATGAGGAACTCCCTAGATTCCCCGAAACACATTCATTACAGAAGGCAAATGTCCCGTGACATTTGTGATAGTAAGATTGGTTAGATTTGTAAATGAAAATAGTAAGAATCAGTAACTCCCGTGTAATGGGGCAACGACCTAACGCACATGTGCATTCCTACTTGAGTCACGGACAGTCATGCCGGAGGTCATACCTTGAACTTGACAACCTACTCCACAGAAAAGTAGACGCTTTACTCCAGCTGCCTGCACTATACAGGTTCCTGTCAATTGTCACGACAGGCTCGATACAAGGAATATTTTCGCCTATCGAACAAGCATAATCAAAGGACAGCAGGCACACTTAAAGCACCAGTGCGAGGAAACTCGCAGTATTGCGCATAAAAGATAAAGTAGACCACCTCAACAAGTGCCAGCGTATTGAGATTTGGTGACAAAGTTGGTTTCACCCCCCTTGCAGCCAATACCTCCTCTGGTGTTCTGTCAGAAAAAAAGAAAAATGGTAATCGATTTCCTATATTTGAGAAGATTTTCCAATTCCAACCTCCGATAATCATTTGCAACGCAAACAGAAAACCTTCAAGAAACCCTCCTCCCTTTGAAAAAAGACTTGCTAATACAATTTACTAGACACCCAAATGAATCGTAGAATCGAAATGAGAAGACTAAGAACTGTAAGCAAAGATTTAAAATTTGCATGGAGTAAAGAATTGAATTAGCCTGAATAAGGACTACAGAGTCATACCGGGCAAGGACTGGCACAGGTTTGAATCTATCTTCCGGATCACTGTAAAGACATTGTACGCACCTTGTCAGCAACACTGTAATGAGCAGAGTTTCTTCCACAATGTAAAGCAAAGGCAATTCCGAAATATCCACTCGAAAACAAGAGAAACCTTGCTTCTTAAATTCAATACCTCATGTATCATGCCCAAAATATCACATTATATAGAAAGTACTTTAAAAAAAATCATAATCAGCTGAGAACGGATCTTCACCTCTGCACACAAATGACAGCATCGACTCTATTTGATCGCAACATCTCCATAGCAATGCTTGTCACGATGCCAGTCCATTGAGCACCTGCCACAAGGACACCACTATAATCTCTACAAAGAACTCCACTATCAGCTATACCCACGAGGGAAAGGTTTCTTTCAGGATTTCTGTATGTAAAGAAACCCCAAAAGCAGCAAAAATATTTTATCCATATTAAAACATCAAGCCTTCCAAAAGATTGTTGCATTTGCATCATCTTCATATTACAAGAAAATAAGATATCAAAAGGAGTCTGACAAAAAGCCTTACAAAAATATAAAGAAAGAACCTATCAGATGTATTCTAACATTTTTCATAGATATTCACAGAAACCTACTCGGAATCACATATTATCTGAAACCACCAGAATCTTTTCATGAATCTCAACAGTAATGTTTTGAGAACCTCCTAACAAAAAATATAGCTGCCACAACAAGAATTCAGATGCGTAAACAACAACAAGATAATAATACCTGCAATGGGCTCTGATTTACGTGCATACAGCATCTCGTCATGCACTCCAAAAAATAAGTCATCCATTGACTCTGGACTTCGTCCACGTCCATGCACTGTTGGCTCCAGGTCCTATTGAATTTTATCAGTGTTCAAGTGCCATTAAAAATCACGAAGTGCACCATGTACTAAACCGATGGAATCATCAGAGAAAAAGTCATCACAAACAAAGGTTTCTCAATTGCTAGTACCAAATTCCTACGAAAAATGAAACGAACTGGTCAGAATGTCACCTCTACTCTCGACATGCCATCCCCTAGAAAAGCACAAGCATCCTTCACGTGAGCAATGTAGTAAGTATCACAAAGTCCACATTGGCTGCAAAACAGAACCACCAAGTTATGCATTTAATGTTATAAACATCCTCATAAGTGTGCTGTCACATATCATAAGTGCGAAATTCTTTCAAGCAACTGACAACACCAAAGCATTCAGACATACCTGCAGTGATCCTTTGCAGGATAAGTAGATCCAGGTTTGATGGGTTTGGCCTTCTTTCTCCAGTTGGACGGTGAATCTACAGTAGCGGCTGCAAAGCCCAAGAACGCCACGTTATTTACAGTTTGATTCCCCATGAAAATGGACACAAATATTCTCCGCCAGCGAGCACAAGCATGTTGCACACTGTATACAGTCAAGAAACAACTCCTCTTGCCTCACCCTTAGTTCCAAAATACAACAGAACACCCAACTGATAGTCGTCACCAAATCCCACCTAGAAAGCTAAGGCAGAAGCTAAGACACCACCTCAACCAGGTCTGAGTCGTTCAGCCAGACTATAAACTCTAAGCTTGTTTCTCATAAATATCACACTAGCACGTGTGGTGCCCATGAAAAGTGACAACCCATCACCACTCGTAAAATGCCTACACGCACATACTGTAACTCAGAATTCAGACACAAAAGATTCAATTAGTTTTCAATTTTCAAAACCCTCGCAATATATAGTCGACAAAGCTAACGAAATAGTGGATAAACCTAAAAAGAGTATGGCAGCTGCCAACGAAGCAAGAGCTAAAAATTGAGTCGGTTGGGGGAGTATGGGGGGAGCGCCTAGATTCCGCACATCCATTACTCGATTGTAGTACACAAGAAGAAAAAGCTTGCCTGCGCAGACAGGGAGGCAGGCAGTCGCACAAGTAACACGAAAGATGGCTACTTCGTAGTGGAGAATCATTCAGGTCAAATTCGGACAAAGAGTCGATGAGCATCACACATATTCACGATTGTGCACTCTACCACTGTTAACATTCTGCGCTAGTCAAACTGATTTAGTACCAGTAAGTAGTATTGCATGCAAATTCTTGTGTCGGCAGAAAGACCAACCTGCACCGCCGTCACTGGAAGAAGCACGAACAACAACATGATGAGAACCTGGAGGTGTTGGGGCTTTCACAGGACGCTTTACGCGGCGGGCGAAGGGGAAAGAGGGCGCCGCAACGCGAAGAGTAGAGGAAGAGGAAGGGAGAGAGGTGCAAAGAGAGGCAGACATGGCCATAGCCCACAGGGTGCA
The DNA here is from genome assembly GCA_947034895.1 of Rhytidiadelphus loreus. Lineage (NCBI taxonomy): Eukaryota > Viridiplantae > Streptophyta > Bryopsida > Hypnales > Hylocomiaceae > Rhytidiadelphus > Rhytidiadelphus loreus. Next base: position 50,669,402 of record OX344765.1, read on the forward strand.
ACCGTATGCAACGACAGGCGAAGCGAAGTGGGAAAAACGTAATTGAGGACTGATGAATGGAAGCACTAAATGTGTAACCCTAAATACTCCATTAGTGATTGGATCGTGTTTTGAAAGTTGTTCTGAGAGCGAGATTTGTGAAATGATCGAGCCAGCACATGGAACGCGGGTGAATGGCGAGGCCCTGACACCAGGGAGACCCTACCCAGTGAAGCAAGGTGATACTGTGCGCATGGGTGCATCCACGCGTTCCTACAAAGTGGATTGGGTGCCCGCCATGGCTATGGATCAGCAAGCGAGTGAGGCGGCAGCTTCCGTTCTCGAGTACTCTTCGCCCAATGGGTCGAAGCCTAGCTTCCGATTCAAATTGGGTAACGTTCAGGTACTCCTTTCTCTCGCAACAACAGTCTGAGTAAGGGTCCATTCTGTCCAATTCTATCCCAATTTGGTGCATGCGAAGTAGATCTACTTTGGATCTTTCATTCCACGGGGCTGGGACATTGGAGATTGATTGTGCTCTTTTACAGTGAGCTCTTGTGGCGAAGCGAATTGGCTTCTGAACGTTATATGTGAAGCAGGGGGCTAAGAAGAAGCCCGCGAAGGAGGGCATCTCCAAGGGCATGACCAAGAGCGTCCCGTCGCCCACGAGAGTGCAAGGCCAGCGGGGACGGAGACCTGAGCTTCCCCCCCGCACTCCTACACGCCGTGTGCCGTTCGCAAATGCGCAAGCTTCAGCTCTCAATAAGAGGTCCCCTCAAGGTCTCCCCTACAGTAGAGAAAAGCCGCCACTTTGCCGGAGAAGCTGACGCCTTCCAAAGTGGTTGCAGGACTGGAGGACAGACGGATTAGGTTGACTGCCGTAGAGGTATATTACGCTAGTCTCAAAACAAAATTAGCAGAATTTACAATTGACTGTGTAGGGAGATTCAACTGTATTTAGTCAATCAGACAATAAATTCTTCTACCCGTCGTTGCCTGATTGGAATCTAAACCCTAAGGTCTTAATTGTCATTGACACAGTCTCAGAGTTTGACCCCTGACTTAGTCTAGCTCTATCTTCTCTGCTTGTGATGCTGCCGGTTCAAGAAGATGGACATGATAGGTCCGCATCACCAAACTTCTGGCTATGGAGATGTAGTTCTGCACCTGTGCCAACGCTCTTGACTGCTGGAGGTGATTCGTGTGCACATGACGGAAACGAAGTTGAGATTCTCCCAGTGTTCAGCAGAGAATGTTCTGGAGAAGACAGCAGGTCTGAAATTCCAGTGAAGAGCTCTTCAAATCATGACGAGTATCCTTCTGACAAAGAAAATTGGGAGCTAGGAAACATGAGGAGGACAAGTGGCAGCTGGGATGGGAGGCAGTCCTGCAGACCATCCAACAAGGAAGAAGACAGACAACCTTTCACGGGATTGCAAGCAGATTCTAAATGGTTGAAGCCTTTATTTTCTTCGCCGTTAGCTTCTTCACCAGATTCTGATATTGGACCCAGGTCGAGGGCTTCCGGATTGCGTCCACCACAACAACCATCATCTTCTGTATTGGTATAGCATCTTGAAAGAATGTACCTGAGCTCCTTATTTGATAAACTTATTGTTAGTGCTCAAACTAGTTATCCTGATTCCTGAAAACCCAGGCTTCATGATGCCTTCGTGAGATTCTGTCATTTTAACGAGTTTGGGTTTTCTGACATCTATGTCATGATCGTTTAACACAACTGAAACAAGACAAGTTGTCCATGTGTAGGTTAACAATCTGGACTCTCTATTCGGCAAGTTAAAACTGGGAGAACTACGGTGCCAGTGGCCCATGGTTGTGGATACCAATTGTCTCCTTGACACGGACGCTCTCAAGTCTTTGAAACAGTTGGAGGGAATCCGTGAGACGCGTATCATCGTTCCCCAAATCGGTATGGATTGGATATGTAACCATCTTGCAGAGCGCCTCAGCCCGCCAGTATTCTGAACAGTGTTTCATTCCAAACTTGAGAATGCTCTGTTGTATGTTCGAGGCTCTGCTTAACAGGATTGCTCAATGGTGCTTGTATTGGCGAATTTCAAAGTCCTACTCTTGCAAACGAGCAAAATGTTTGTGATAGAAGGGATTCAATAACCAGACGAGGTATAGCTTTAGGAAAATGTGAATTGAAAGTTTTTGCGTTCTGGCTTTTAAGGGGAGGGGTCAGCTCTGTACCTTGGTATAGCAGCAGTTAATTTGGTCTGTAACATACCCATTATGGCTACTCTTTCAGCCATCTGTTTATTTGTTCTCCGGGATTTCCACTGAAGTTTATCTCAGTAACAGTGTTACGAGAGCTGGATGGTTTGAAAAGAAGACACGATATAGGGCACTCTGCTCATATGCCCTTGAAATGGATGGAAGATTGCATGGAAAGGATACTATTCTGGATGCATGTCCAGACTTTGACAGAGACTCCCCCGGGACACATGTAGGAGAGACCACCCCCAATGCCATGACTGGCGGAACCACGGAGTTTCTCAAGTTCGCCCCTCCTTCCGATGAAAGGTTACAATAATCATGTATCTGTCTCCATCGCGGTGATGGAAGGTAATGACAAGTTGAGATGAACAAGAAGGTTTAGCTTAACAAGAAGAAGAAGAAGAAGAAGGGGTAGATAAGCTAAACCTGACAACTTTTTATTTATCCGTTACAAATCTTGCGAGCTTCTTCCGTTGCAAATCTTGAATCCACATATCCCATTGCTCCTTCCATTGAAGATCTTAGCCTCCCTTGCCATTGGCCTCTTGTTGCATTCCTCTTCCCATTCTGATGCTCCTCCACTTTTGGTGAAATAAAAATAGGTAAGCAACACCGCAAAACATGAGCGTGGTTTTCTCACAAAACATCGAAGCGTGGTTTTCCAACTGTAGTACTCTCCTTCTCCTCCGATTGTAGTATTATCTTGCAATTGAAGTATTTTCCCTGCAATTGTAGTCCAATTGTAGTATTCTTCTTTCACTGTAGTGTTACTGTAGTATTGTCCCTCTTTCCACTGCATCTCTCTATCTTATTCATTGTATATTTTTTTCACTGTTTTTTACTTTAGTATGGCTTCTCTCTCTATGCACCAATTCACGGAAAACACAAAGAATTTGGAGTATTGCATTGCATTTGCCCAAAACCTAAAATTCATACCAAGTAGGATGGAGTGTGAGGCATGTGGCATGGCCATGGGGAAGATTAGAGGGAGAAGGAGATTGGATGGGTTTATATGGAGGTGTGGCCGATGTGTTTGCAAGAAAACGAAAGGGTGTAGATTGAAAACTTGGTTTGAGAAATCCAAATTAACCCTCAAACAAGCCTTTACTCTAATGTATTGTTGATCTATAAAAAGTAGCCAAGCCCTAGCACAAGTGCATGTAGAAGTTGGAGAAAATCATACCACTATGGATTGGTATAATTTTTGTAGAGAGATTTGTGCTTTAGAAATTGATGATGAGGATGTGGAAAGAATTGGAGGTGTTGGAAAAATAGTAGAAATTGATGAGAGTAAATTTGGTAAAAAGAAATACAACCGTGGTAGATGAATAGAAGGGCAATGGATATTTGGAGGGGTTGAGCGAAGTTCTAACAATGTTTTTTTGACATGTTCCAAATCGAATGGTAGAGACTTTGGAGGAGATTATTGTAAAATATGTTGAACCTCACACTACTATTATTAGTGATTGTTGGCGTGGTTATGGTACAGATTGATTGCAATTTTGGGGCTATTTTCATCAAATGGTTAACCATTCTTTACATTTTTGAGATACAGATATAGGCGTGCACACTAATACTATTGAAGGAACTTGGAGTGCAGTGAAGCGTTCTTTACCACTGTATGGCACGGTAAAGGATCACTACAACAACTATTTCCCAGAGTATCTTTGATGGCAAAAATATGCTCAAGATGTTGGCACCGTGTTCTTTACTCTAGTAGAACACATTGTACAATACCACCATATTAATGGTGAAATTCAATAAAATACATTTTTTTGGGTTTTCTATGTCATGGAACTACTAAAGTCTCCAACCCATTTCCATTGACCCCTAAAAATCCAAAGCCTTTTATGGGCCCTAAACCACTTAAAACTGCCATTTCTATAGCAACGAGTAAACAAAATTCAAAATGGATTTTTTCCCCTCATTTTCCCTTGGGATCTTACACCTAACTAGTATGAAAATGTGTGGAAAAAATTTCAGAAAATTTGACCACATAGATTGCAAGATATTTGTGTTTAAAGTAAAAAACAAAAAACAAAAACAAACAAAAACATTCATTTATAGCACTACAATTCTTCTTAAATTAATTTTGTTGCACTATAGTGTTTTGAGCTTTAAATCTTTATTGTAAGGAATTGGATAGAGAATCTAGAAAATTGAAAAAAAAAATTAATTCTTAAGAAACTGTTAAGCATAAGTAATTATGTGATAGAAAGAACATCTAAATAATTAAATGACTTTTGTTCCCGTCAGCCAATTTAAAAAAAATTGTACCCCCAATGAAGCGATGTACTTGTCTATCTTGAAAAAAAATGAAAAAAATTCAGCCCCTAGGTACCTGTCCAAAATTCCAAATCCTAAATCCTAAATCCTAAACCATTAACTGTGAACCCTAACGTCATAAATCCTGTAAATCCTATAGTAATTAAGGTAATTTGGTTGCCTCACCCTACAAAATTTACTTTATATGTCATGAAAGTGGACAAATAATTCCCGGGGAGGACACTCCTCACGTTTTAGCAACCCACGTGTGGCGGAAAAAGTAATACAGTAAATCAGTAAATTTAGTTTAATTTAAAAGAAAATTATGGATAGATTTTACTACTTTAAAAGTTTATGTTTTGAATTATTGGTATTTTTATTGGTATTATTGAATTATTGGAATACAAATAAATTAAAATAAATGTACTACAGAAAATCAAATGTCTTGAAAAATAACTTGTAGGATTAATATTTAAATGCAATTTTTATAATTTTCTAAGAAAAATTAATAGACAAACTTAGATTTCTTTGCTACAATAATCTCATAGATAGGATCATTGTAATTCAATTTCATCTTAGAGTTATTAACAATTAATTTTTTTCTTCAATCTTGACTTAACTTGTATTTGACTCATTTAAAAAAAATCATAATCAATTTTACGATTTTTTTTTCAAAATTGTAGTCAAAGATGTAGGAATACTTTTTTTTTTACTTTTGATGCAAATATCTTGCAATCTATAGGATCAAAGTCTTCCATACATTCATATTCTAAGGTAGACATATCCAATACCTAATACCACCCAAATGTATGGTTGCCATTGATTCTAGAATGAGAATCTATGACAATACTACATGCCTTAACTTCACTCATTGCTATTCATTTGGGTGGTATTAGGTTAGCAATTGGTATTGGATATGTCTACCTTAGTTTGGTATAAAACCCCATAATTAGATGTGCATAAGAAAACAATTCTTTAATTTTTTGGATGGCAAGAAAATTTATTGGATGGAAGAACAACCTTGGTCCTTTGGAGATTATACCTACATTACACATTTGTCTTTTCCCTTCTATTTTGAGCGATTCAAAATAAATAAAAATCATTATGCGTATTTTTTCTTTCAAAATGTTAAATTCAAAAGAATGTTAATAGAAGCTACCTGGAAATTGTCCATAGGTTTGAAGAAAAAAAGACAAAATACACAAAAACAAAAATCAATTAATGTCAAAGGGCAAGAAAATTAGAAAAAAAATAAGAAAGAAAGTCAATAATGGGAGTAAGAATGCCAACAGGCCAAGAAATTAGAATGCCAAAAGTTAATAAGGACGATAGTTGCTTTTAGCAAAAGGATGGCAGACATAAATAAACCAGGATTACAGGCACAATTAAAGAAGGCCCAAGGGAATGTTCAGAAGTCAGAATGAAATGTCCCTTGCCGCGATGGACAGCTTCCACGTGATGGACACTCTCAACACCGCGACGGATAGGGCTTCAAGAACATCCTCAAGCCCGACGAAGTCCGTCTGTCATCGCCCGGGGATTTGGAGGGTGCCATAACTGAGGTCGTCGCTGCTACATTCTACCCGACTGCCCCTGTCCGACGCACACCACCTTCTTCACCCTTACTATTCAGGTCAGTTTAAGTACATTCGTTTAGGAACTACACCAATTGTTCTGACAAACTGGAACTCCGCGCTGTGACACGTGTATGAAGCTGACTCAATATGTTGATATCAACGCTCCCCGGAGTCTGTATCATAACATTCTAGAGCATCTCCACTAGTATACAACTTGCACCCTTTTCACTATAGCGCAAAAAAGAGTCTGGAGCACTAGAAATTGAAGAACTCGCTGACTTTTGAATCATTTTGTCATTGTCAAGCATACAACCACAGTCAGATGAGCCCACATACTAAGAAGTCGACTAAGAACTGGATGGAAGGAAACAAATATCTCCAAGGGTGTTCCTTGCAGCTTCCTACTAATGTTACGATGTCATCGATGTTGAAGTTGCTAGTTAACCTGGAGGCGAGCTGTGACAATCCCAGGATGATGACCCATTTTCGTTTTGGCAGGAGTATTCCTGTACACAGCAACCAAAGATTAATGTCGCCCACCAATGACGATCACATACTGGATTGTGCCTACTTTTTGTTTGTAGTGTGACGGATGGACGTGTTGTTCTTCTGACCAGAGACCCAACCCTCAAAATTAAAGCCATGGCAGAGGTATGCTGTCAATTACCAGCCTTCTGCTTTGATAGTGTTAAAAATTCCTTCCTCACATGACTTGAATCATGGAGACAACCACCTCACATGCGTCTCTATATGCGGTACAGGTTAGTGTAATAATGTGCAAGAAGTCCGATCCATGACTGAATTTTTGCAGAATTCTTACCTCCAAGTAATGCAGCGGATAAGATATCTTTAAAGGAAATTTGACACTCAATACTCTTGCATACAACTCTCCCTGAAGTCACACTTTGTAATTGCACATTCCATGTTATCCTGAGAATCTGTCATATCTGTCGTGTTGAGCACACATATAACTCGCCAACTTTCACATTTCCAATTTTGAACATGCATTTAGAAGCTCCTTTATCTCATGAGGTAATGTTATTAGAGAGGGTTGAGTGTAGGTCCTTGTATGTGCTATTCTACAAGCCATGAACTTCTATAGTATTGCCTCATGACAAATATTCTCTGTGACAATGGGTACCTTGACAAGACGAACTCTAAATCTTGATGGATGCATCACATTTTGATTTTTGACACATGGATGGTCACCTACTTGGACCCGAATGGAACTTAGGATCATATCTGTAAGATGTTTCTTCTAATCACTCAGTGTACAACATTGGTTCCTTTCTGCTGTGTCCAGGGGATAACCGTCGAGGATGCAACGTCATTCAGCGACAGCTTGGTCAGCCCCTACTCCGAGCGCTTCTTATGGCTTGGTAGCACAGCCTACCTTCCGCCTGTGAAAGCTCTCAGCTCAAGACTGCAATTCACAGGCTATGATGAAAGCTATGCTGCGGCACTCTCCGATTCTCCGTTCTCGGCGTCCAATTCGGAGTTGCGAAGCAAAGAAAAACTGTCCCCAGAAGCAAAAGGTCATGGGAAACACGGGGTTGCAGAGTTTCGGTGTCATTACAGTGAACGACCTCAGGGCCTCCAAGTGGTCCTGACATAGCACAAGTTTGAGCTGCTCACGGCTCGGGATCAAACAGTATTCTTTCTAAACATTCGTTTTGGTGTTATATGCTGGTGCTCGCTCGAGTGCTCGCTATGACACTTTTCTGCCGTTTGCTGTTAATTGGGATGTATGAAGTGGCTCTCAATTACAAGGCTTTGTATATGTACAATGTTGTTGCACACCATTTACAACAATCTAGATTAAATAGTTCTTAGCTCTCGAATTTTTTGATAGATTGTAATCCCAGTTTGATTCTAGCTCTGCACCATGAGGTGGCATTTATTCCGTGGTAGCTAGAACTTGAACATCTAGAGAATCTTTGGTTACTTGGTTGATTACAGATACACTCTCCACTATTGAAACTTGATTATGTGAATCTTAGAAGCTGTATTGTTTGTAGGCTAGGACCTGAATTTGGATGTCAACTTGGACATGAAAAAACACAAGTTGTTTTTCCCGACATCACCTAAAATCCGTTTGAAAAAATTACAAAACGCCAACTAAAACGCGAGGTTCTTATAGTGGCTGGTTATGATGACTAGGGATAGATAAATGATGACTAGTCAAGATGACTAGGGATGGATAAATGATGACTGGTCATGATGACCAAGGATGGATCAATGCATTGATGGATAACTAATTCACAATGTAATGTGAATTAGTGGATGAGCATAAATTGATTGGAGATAGATATCTCCCGATGATGGATTTATGCATTGGAGTTAGACAACTCCAATTGGATGACAAGCATACTGAAACTTGGAGTAAGACAACTTCAAGTGGAAGATCAAGATTAGATGAGATAGGAATGGATACTTAGAATACTTCTAAGTATGACTAAGACTTTTACTTTAGTAGATGGTTCTAAATAAAACCAAGGATAGAAAGCTAAAGATAGAAAAGAAGACCTAGTCTATATGAAGGACTAATAGTCTTCGATTGATATATAAGATAGAACTCGGGTGAGGAGGCTCTCTTCTCTTTGGAGATTGCTCTCTCTCTATGGTCAGGTGGTTTGAACTCTTGTAAAACATTTTTGTTAATAAATATATTTATATCTCTATTTTGTTTCCATTGGGGGAGGTACGTAACAACTTCATTGCTTCTTCTCTAGCATGCATGAATTTTGGGTCAATTTGAACATCTTCATGAGCCAATTTTGCAAGATGAATCACTCAAGATTGTTGTCAATATTGTTCATAGCATTATGTTTAAATATTGTCCTACTCCCTTGGTCAGTTGAGCCCAACCCAAGAAAATATGCTATCTCTCTTCTGTAGGTTGAACAACAACGTTCAACATATTCATATAACATTCTTAGTTCTCCCAGTTTGAATTCTATATCTCCTTGCTGTTCCTTTCTGTATGTGTACATTCTAAAGTTTTGCTTTTTCAAACAAGAAAGCTCAATCATCTAAAATCTATTTCATTCCATTAGGGATGGACCAAACAACTGACAAAATTGATAAACAAAACATGAATTGAACCTATAAATACTAAGAAAGGCAATTTGTCCCCCCCTCCAAAATCCTATCACCCCCTCCCTCCAACTATTGTTTAGAGTCACTCATAAAACCAATCTTTTCCCATCTAACAAGTAGTTTTTCCTAGGCTACCTACTGCCTAGTAAAGCTTACCTACCTTGTAGTTTTGTACCAAGAAACTAGACCTTGCCACCAAGGTGAAAGTGACAAGCTGTCCAATGTCAATGGTGCACTTCACTGCAAAATCTCTCTACTCAAATCCAAATCCCATCCAAACATTGCCAACAACCTTCATCACAACTCTTTCTTCACCATCCCTTTTTCTTCAAAAATAACGTTCCTATTGATTCTGGAGCCATGGTCTTCCATAAATTCCATAAGAATTTCCTACATCAACATTCAAAGAAAAACACATCTATAAAGAAATGTTTTGATCAATCTAAAGGAAGTTCTGTCAAAAACAAAGAATCTTCTATCAAGCATCTTCATCTTCGACAGGTGGGTAAGTTGTTCTCTGGGACTATCTGCCTTCCATTGGCGGGTAAGTTGGGTAAATTGTCCTCCAAGACTATCTGTGAGAAGAAGGGTGCACTGCACGCACATACAAAAGATTCGCAAATCTTAAGGTGAGCAGGGTGAGCCTTCACAGCAAGTGCCACACGGATCAGGCCTTCCATAAGGCATCTCCAATTCTTGACAAACAAATTGCTACACACACAAAAGTCGATTATTTTATGACCAAGTTATGATTTTGTGAGCATTGAGCAATGTGTACAATGCAACCAAACCAACCATGTAACGATCCAGGATAGGGAGCCCTATCACTTCACACCTAAGGATTGGTATCTAAAATATTATATATGATGGGACATCCATTATTGCAAAATAACATGATAGCACATCTTTGAGCCAAAGAAATTAGTGACATCAATCAGTAAATAGAATCAATTTTCTGCTCCTATCAAAAGAAGTCAACACTACAGATGATGCAACCCGCTCTCTAAATACCACTCGAAATAAATTCATTGCCATTCAAAAAGTAAGTGCACAAAAGCACACATTAACGCCTGTTGCTCGACATCAACAACATGATTGCCTATGGTTACTGCCAAACAATATTGAACTAGAAGAAATTCTACATCTTGCAACTCAAACAAGTGTACTGTCACCCGATAAGTTTAAAAAGAGGCATAGCCCTCCTAAATGATGAAGTGGAATGGCGGAGTCGGTACATAATTTGACAATTTTTTGCAAGGTTGCCTTGAAACGAGTCCCAAGCCTATAAATACCAGAAAAGCCAAAGGATCTAATTTTAGCACTAGCATGAATTCACAAAAAGGGAATGAAGTATTTATCAAAACTCCAGCATATCAAATTCAGATGAAAATGAAGACCCTGTTCGACAAAAAAATGTCTCCATGGAACTGAACCATATATAGACAACCAAAGGATAAAGACTACACGTATAGGCCCGCTTTTGCCCCTTGCCTTGTTAAAGACGAGTTCGTAAAAGCTATGTTGCTGCAGAAAAAAACAAAACACGCCACAAGTACCAGAAGAATTAAACTGCGTACTCGAAAAGAGTGTTTCTAGGTCAAAAATTGACTCGAGCCCATGGAAATGAAGCCACAGACGTTGACCACGTATAATCCCTTTCTCCTTGTCATGCTAAGATATTTAGAAACACGTGCATATTTCACCTTATAACAATAATATTGACATAAGAAGCGCAATAATTTTGTTTTCACCCCTCCCAGAGAGGCATGTCAAACCATCAATACTTACACAGGGAATATCAAGATCCTCCTTCGCGTAGAGAAGACTCTCAACAGATACACTACGTATTTCCCTAAACTCTGAGGTTGATTGCTATTGGACTGCTCCCAAGAACTCAGCTACTGTGTCGCCTTTCCCAACCTACCATCAATATAAGAGCAAAAGAGATGGTCAGCAAAAATGTAAATAAACATAGAAATGGGAAGGAAAAACAATTATAGACCACCACAATACCTATAATGAAGACAAAAATGCATACTTAATGATGAGGAAGTCAAACGCCAAGGGTATCCAGTAGCATTAACTTCAGCAGCTCCTAGCAGTGCTTGGAGGTCAGAAAATAGAAATCAGCTGTAAACAACAGACAAATAGCGCACACCTCTCAACCCGTACAAAACTGATATGGAGTACAAAATAGCACAAATATATTGGGATCCTCACTCACAGCTAACACGCGATAAACACAATGCAAAAGAAAAGCTGCAACTGAGATCACATGTATGACTCGACAGTGACCAGCTCCATCCCAACAACTGTAGGTTACCTCCTAGGTCCAAGGAGCGTGTTAAACTGCAGCCATTGGATATGAGCATTGCCTTAACAAGTAGACACGCGTTAACATACTAAGTATTAAACAAGATAGGAAAGAGATATGGCAGATAACAATACTTTTCAAAATATTTTCCCTCTGAATTGTTTTCCTAATTATAAAAGCCTTAGCGAAAACAAATAAATCATAAACAGGGATCCAAAGGTACACATTTGAAGGCAAGCGAGGAATCCAAGGGCAGCATCCAAGGTAAATCTCTACATTTTTCATTTTCTCATGAATGATGCCAATCCCAATGGCACAAAAATATATTCACCTACTTTCAAATCATTATTCACAATCAATGCCTCAAAGAAAAACTCCTCCTTAGGGTTGATTTTTCAGGGTTTAGGTTTCTACTCCAAACCCTAAACCCTAATACGGATTCATTGAATTGCCAATGAACTCACCAGGTGTTAAATTTAAAGGAATGATTTATTTTTGAAGGAAAAAAATGGAATGATTTATTTTTGATTATCATGGAGTTGGGATGCACCCAAGCCCAATGAAAATAGAAAATAAAAAATAAAAAATAAAACCGGGAGTGGGAGTTGGAGTTGGGAAAGAATTGTATCATTGAAAAAATAAAATGGGAGTTGGAACTTGTATCATTGGGTTGATGAATGGGACTTGGGTGTGCAAGGAAGGAAGTGGGAAAAGAATATGGGGAGGATGGTGGTGAAACCGGGAGACTTGGAATTGATTTCCATGAAGTGGAGTGTGGGAGTGGTGAAGGAAAAAAATGGAATGATTTATTTTTGATTATCATGGAGTTGGGATGCACCCAAGCCCAATGAAAATAGAAAATAAAAAATAAAAAATAAAACCGGGAGTGGGAGTTGGAGTTGGGAAAGAATTGTATCATTGAAAAAATAAAATGGGAGTTGGAACTTGTATCATTGGGTTGATGAATGGGACTTGGGTGTGCAAGGAAGGAAGTGGGAAAAGAATATGGGGAGGATGGTGGTGAAACCGGGAGACTTGGAATTGATTTCCATGAAGTGGAGTGTGGGAGTGGTGAAGGAAAAAAATGGAATGATTTATTTTTGATTATCATGGAGTTGGGATGCACCCAAGCCCAATGAAAATAGAAAATAAAAAATAAAAAATAAAACCGGGAGTGGAAGTGGGAGTTGGGAAAGAATTGTATCATTGAAAAAATAAAATGGGAGTTGGAACTTGTATCATTGGGTTGATGAATGGGACTTGGGTGTGCAAGGAAGGAAGTGGGAAAAGAATATGGGGAGGATGGTGGTGAAACCGGGAGACTTGGAATTGATTTCCATGAAGTGGAGTGTGGGAGTGGTGAAGGAAAAAAATGGAATGATTTATTTTTGATTATCATGGAGTTGGGATGCACCCAAGCCCAATGAAAATAGAAAATAAAAAATAAAAAATAAAACCGGGAGTGGGAGTTGGAGTTGGGAAAGAATTGTATCATTGAAAAAATAAAATGGGAGTTGGAACTTGTATCATTGGGTTGATGAATGGGACTTGGGTGTGCAAGGAAGGAAGTGGGAAAAGAATATGGGGAGGATGGTGGTGAAACCGGGAGACTTGGAATTGATTTCCATGAAGTGGAGTGTGGGAGTGGTGAAGGAAAAAAATGGAATGATTTATTTTTGATTATCATGGAGTTGGGATGCACCCAAGCCCAATGAAAATAGAAAATAAAAAATAAAAAATAAAACCGGGAGTGGAAGTGGGAGTTGGGAAAGAATTGTATCATTGAAAAAATAAAATGGGAGTTGGAACTTGTATCATTGGGTTGATGAATGGGACTTGGGTGTGCAAGGAAGGAAGTGGGAAAAGAATATGGGGAGGATGGTGGTGAAACCGGGAGACTTGGAATTGATTTCCATGAAGTGGAGTGTGGGAGTGGTGAAGGAAAAAAATGGAATGATTTATTTTTGATTATCATGGAGTTGGGATGCACCCAAGCCCAATGAAAATAGAAAATAAAAAATAAAAAATAAAACCGGGAGTGGAAGTGGGAGTTGGAGTTGGGAAAGAATTGTATCATTGAAAAAATAAAATGGGAGTTGGAACTTGTATCATTGGGTTGATGAATGGGACTTGGGTGTGCAAGGAAGGAAGTGGGAAAAGAATATGGGGAGGATGGTGGTGAAACCGGGAGACTTGGAATTGATTTCCATGAAGTGGAGTGTGGGAGTGGTGAAGGAAAAAAATGGAATGATTTATTTTTGATTATCATGGAGTTGGGATGCACCCAAGCCCAATGAAAATAGAAAATAAAAAATAAAAAATAAAACCGGGAGTGGAAGTGGGAGTTGGAGTTGGAAAAGAATTGTATCATTGAAAAAATAAAATGGGAGTTGGAACTTGTATCATTGGGTTGATGAATGGGACTTGGGTGTGCAAGGAAGGAAGTGGGAAAAGAATATGGGGAGGATGGTGGTGAAACCGGGAGACTTGGAATTGATTTCCATGAAGTGGAGTGTGGGAGTGGTGAAGGAAAAAAATGGAATGATTTATTTTTGATTATCATGGAGTTGGGATGCACCCAAGCCCAATGAAAATAGAAAATAGAAAATAAAAAATAAAACCGGGAGTGGAAGTGGGAGTTGGAGTTGGGAAAGAATTGTATCATTGAAAAAATAAAATGGGAGTTGGAACTTGTATCATTGGGTTGATGAATGGGACTTGGGTGTGCAAGGAAGGAAGTGGGAAAAGAATATGGGGAGGATGGTGGTGAAACCGGGAGACTTGGAATTGATTTCCATGAAGTGGAGTGTGGGAGTGGTGAAGGAAAAAAATGGAATGATTTATTTTTGATTATCATGGAGTTGGGATGCACCCAAGCCCAATGAAAATAAAAAATAAAAAATAAAAAATAAAACCGGGAGTGGGAGTTGGAGTTGGGAAAGAATTGTATCATTGAAAAAATAAAATGGGAGTTGGAACTTGTATCATTGGGTTGATGAATGGGACTTGGGTGTGCAAGGAAGGAAGTGGGAAAAGAATATGGGGAGGATGGTGGTGAAACCGGGAGACTTGGAATTGATTTCCATGAAGTGGAGTGTGGGAGTGGTGAAGGAAAAAAATGGAATGATTTATTTTTGATTATCATGGAGTTGGGATGCACCCAAGCCCAATGAAAATAGAAAATAAAAAATAAAAAATAAAACCGGGAGTGGGAGTTGGAGTTGGGAAAGAATTGTATCATTGAAAAAATAAAATGGGAGTTGGAACTTGTATCATTGGGTTGATGAATGGGACTTGGGTGTGCAAGGAAGGAAGTGGGAAAAGAATATGGGGAGGCTGGTGGTGAAACCGGGAGACTTGGAATTGATTTCCATGATGTGGAGTGTGGGAGTGGTGAAGGAAAAAAATGGAATGATTTATTTTTGATTATCATGGAGTTGGGATGCACCCAAGCCCAATGAAAATAGAAAATAAAAAATAAAAAATAAAACCGGGAGTGGGAGTTGGAGTTGGGAAAGAATTGTATCATTGAAAAAATAAAATGGGAGTTGGAACTTGTATCATTGGGTTGATGAATGGGACTTGGGTGTGCAAGGAAGGAAGTGGGAAAAGAATATGGGGAGGATGGTGGTGAAACCGGGAGACTTGGAATTGATTTCCATGAAGTGGAGTGTGGGAGTGGTGAAGGAAAAAAATGGAATGATTTATTTTTGATTATCATGGAGTTGGGATGCACCCAAGCCCAATGAAAATAAAAAATAAAAAATAAAAAATAAAACCGGGAGTGGAAGTGGGAGTTGGAGTTGGGAAAGAATTGTATCATTGAAAAAATAAAATGGGAGTTGGAACTTGTATCATTGGGTTGATGAATGGGACTTGGGTGTGCAAGGAAGGAAGTGGGAAAAGAATATGGGGAGGATGGTGGTGAAACCGGGAGACTTGGAATTGATTTCCATGAAGTGGAGTGTGGGAGTGGTGAAGGAAAAAAATGGAATGATTTATTTTTGATTATCATGGAGTTGGGATGCACCCAAGCCCAATGAAAATAGAAAATAAAAAATAAAAAATAAAACCGGGAGTGGGAGTTGGAGTTGGGAAAGAATTGTATCATTGAAAAAATAAAATGGGAGTTGGAACTTGTATCATTGGGTTGATGAATGGGACTTGGGTGTGCAAGGAAGGAAGTGGGAAAAGAATATGGGGAGGATGGTGGTGAAACCGGGAGACTTGGAATTGATTTCCATGAAGTGGAGTGTGGGAGTGGTGAAGGAAAAAAATGGAATGATTTATTTTTGATTATCATGGAGTTGGGATGCACCCAAGCCCAATGAAAATAGAAAATAAAAAATAAAAAATAAAACCGGGAGTGGGAGTTGGAGTTGGGAAAGAATTGTATCATTGAAAAAATAAAATGGGAGTTGGAACTTGTATCATTGGGTTGATGAATGGGACTTGGGTGTGCAAGGAAGGAAGTGGGAAAAGAATATGGGGAGGATGGTGGTGAAACCGGGAGACTTGGAATTGATTTCCATGAAGTGGAGTGTGGGAGTGGTGAAGGAAAAAAATGGAATGATTTATTTTTGATTATCATGGAGTTGGGATGCACCCAAGCCCAATGAAAATAGAAAATAAAAAATAAAAAATAAAACCGGGAGTGGAAGTGGGAGTTGGAGTTGGGAAAGAATTGTATCATTGAAAAAATAAAATGGGAGTTGGAACTTGTATCATTGGGTTGATGAATGGGACTTGGGTGTGCAAGGAAGGAAGTGGGAAAAGAATATGGGGAGGATGGTGGTGAAACCGGGAGACTTGGAATTGATTTCCATGAAGTGGAGTGTGGGAGTGGTGAAGGAAAAAAATGGAATGATTTATTTTTGATTATCATGGAGTTGGGATGCACCCAAGCCCAATGAAAATAGAAAATAAAAAATAAAAAATAAACCCGGGAGTGGAAGTGGGAGTTGGAGTTGGGAAAGAATTGTATCATTGAAAAAATAAAATGGGAGTTGGAACTTGTATCATTGGGTTGATGAATGGGACTTGGGTGTGCAAGGAAGGAAGTGGGAAAAGAATATGGGGAGGATGGTGGTGAAACCGGGAGACTTGGAATTGATTTCCATGAAGTGGAGTGTGGGAGTGGTGAAGGAAAAAAATGGAATGATTTATTTTTGATTATCATGGAGTTGGGATGCACCCAAGCCCAATGAAAATAGAAAATAAAAAATAAAAAATAAAACCGGGAGTGGGAGTTGGAGTTGGGAAAGAATTGTATCATTGAAAAAATAAAATGGGAGTTGGAACTTGTATCATTGGGTTGATGAATGGGACTTGGGTGTGCAAGGAAGGAAGTGGGAAAAGAATATGGGGAGGATGGTGGTGAAACCGGGAGACTTGGAATTGATTTCCATGAAGTGGAGTGTGGGAGTGGTGAAGGAAAAAAATGGAATGATTTATTTTTGATTATCATGGAGTTGGGATGCACCCAAGCCCAATGAAAATAGAAAATAAAAAATAAAAAATAAAACCGGGAGTGGAAGTGGGAGTTGGAGTTGGGAAAGAATTGTATCATTGAAAAAATAAAATGGGAGTTGGAACTTGTATCATTGGGTTGATGAATGGGACTTGGGTGTGCAAGGAAGGAAGTGGGAAAAGAATATGGGGAGGATGGTGGTGAAACCGGGAGACTTGGAATTGATTTCCATGAAGTGGAGTGTGGGAGTGGTGAAGGAAAAAAATGGAATGATTTATTTTTGATTATCATGGAGTTGGGATGCACCCAAGCCCAATGAAAATAGAAAATAAAAAATAAAAAATAAAACCGGGAGTGGGAGTTGGAGTTGGGAAAGAATTGTATCATTGAAAAAATAAAATGGGAGTTGGAACTTGTATCATTGGGTTGATGAATGGGACTTGGGTGTGCAAGGAAGGAAGTGGGAAAAGAATATGGGGAGGATGGTGGTGAAACCGGGAGACTTGGAATTGATTTCCATGAAGTGGAGTGTGGGAGTGGTGAAGGAAAAAAATGGAATGATTTATTTTTGATTATCATGGAGTTGGGATGCACCCAAGCCCAATGAAAATAGAAAATAAAAAATAAAAAATAAAACCGGGAGTGGAAGTGGGAGTTGGAGTTGGGAAAGAATTGTATCATTGAAAAAATAAAATGGGAGTTGGAACTTGTATCATTGGGTTGATGAATGGGACTTGGGTGTTCAAGGAAGGAAGTGGGAAAAGAATATGGGGAGGATGGTGGTGAAACCGGGAGACTTGGAATTGATTTCCATGAAGTGGAGTGTGGGAGTGGTGAAGGAAAAAAATGGAATGATTTATTTTTGATTATCATGGAGTTGGGATGCACCCAAGCCCAATGAAAATAGAAAATAAAAAATAAAAAATAAAACCGGGAGTGGAAGTGGGAGTTGGGAAAGAATTGTATCATTGAAAAAATAAAATGGGAGTTGGAACTTGTATCATTGGGTTGATGAATGGGACTTGGGTGTGCAAGGAAGGAAGTGGGAAAAGAATATGGGGAGGATGGTGGTGAAACCGGGAGACTTGGAATTGATTTCCATGAAGTGGAGTGTGGGAGTGGTGAAGGAAAAAAATGGAATGATTTATTTTTGATTATCATGGAGTTGGGATGCACCCAAGCCCAATGAAAATAGAAAATAAAAAATAAAAAATAAAACCGGGAGTGGAAGTGGGAGTTGGAGTTGGGAAAGAATTGTATCATTGAAAAAATAAAATGGGAGTTGGAACTTGTATCATTGGGTTGATGAATGGGACTTGGGTGTGCAAGGAAGGAAGTGGGAAAAGAATATGGGGAGGATGGTGGTGAAACCGGGAGACTTGGAATTGATTTCCATGAAGTGGAGTGTGGGAGTGGTGAAGGAAAAAAATGGAATGATTTATTTTTGATTATCATGGAGTTGGGATGCACCCAAGCCCAATGAAAATAGAAAATAAAAAATAAAAAATAAAACCGGGAGTGGGAGTTGGAGTTGGGAAAGAATTGTATCATTGAAAAAATAAAATGGGAGTTGGAACTTGTATCATTGGGTTGATGAATGGGACTTGGGTGTGCAAGGAAGGAAGTGGGAAAAGAATATGGGGAGGATGGTGGTGAAACCGGGAGACTTGGAATTGATTTCCATGAAGTGGAGTGTGGGAGTGGTGAAGGAAAAAAATGGAATGATTTATTTTTGATTATCATGGAGTTGGGATGCACCCAAGCCCAATGAAAATAAAAAATAAAAAATAAAAAATAAAACCGGGAGTGGAAGTGGGAGTTGGAGTTGGGAAAGAATTGTATCATTGAAAAAATAAAATGGGAGTTGGAACTTGTATCATTGGGTTGATGAATGGGACTTGGGTGTGCAAGGAAGGAAGTGGGAAAAGAATATGGGGAGGATGGTGGTGAAACCGGGAGACTTGGAATTGATTTCCATGAAGTGGAGTGTGGGAGTGGTGAAGGAAAAAAATGGAATGATTTATTTTTGATTATCATGGAGTTGGGATGCACCCAAGCCCAATTAAAATAGAAAATAAAAAATAAAAAATAAAACCGGGAGTGGGAGTTGGAGTTGGGAAAGAATTGTATCATTGAAAAAATAAAATGGGAGTTGGAACTTGTATCATTGGGTTGATGAATGGGACTTGGGTGTGCAAGGAAGGAAGTGGGAAAAGAATATGGGGAGGATGGTGGTGAAACCGGGAGACTTGGAATTGATTTCCATGAAGTGGAGTGTGGGAGTGGTGAAGGAAAAAAATGGAATGATTTATTTTTGATTATCATGGAGTTGGGATGCACCCAAGCCCAATGAAAATAGAAAATAAAAAATAAAAAATAAAACCGGGAGTGGGAGTTGGAGTTGGGAAAGAATTGTATCATTGAAAAAATAAAATGGGAGTTGGAACTTGTATCATTGGGTTGATGAATGGGACTTGGGTGTGCAAGGAAGGAAGTGGGAAAAGAATATGGGGAGGATGGTGGTGAAACCGGGAGACTTGGAATTGATTTCCATGAAGTGGAGTGTGGGAGTGGTGAAGGAAAAAAATGGAATGATTTATTTTTGATTATCATGGAGTTGGGATGCACCCAAGCCCAATGAAAATAAAAAATAAAAAATAAAAAATAAAACCGGGAGTGGAAGTGGGAGTTGGAGTTGGGAAAGAATTGTATCATTGAAAAAATAAAATGGGAGTTGGAACTTGTATCATTGGGTTGATGAATGGGACTTGGGTGTGCAAGGAAGGATGTGGGAAAAGAATATGGGGAGGATGGTGGTGAAACCGGGAGACTTGGAATTGATTTCCATGAAGTGGAGTGTGGGAGTGGTGAAGGAAAAAAATGGAATGATTTATTTTTGATTATCATGGAGTTGGGATGCACCCAAGCCCAATGAAAATAAAAAATAAAAAATAAAAAATAAAACCGGGAGTGGGAGTGGGAGTTGGAGTTGGGAAAGAATTGTATCATTGAAAAAATAAAATGGGAGTTGGAACTTGTATCATTGGGTTGATGAATGGGACTTGGGTGTGCAAGGAAGGAAGTGGGAAAAGAATATGGGGAGGATGGTGGTGAAACCGGGAGACTTGGAATTGATTTCCATGAAGTGGAGTGTGGGAGTGGTGAAGGAAAAAAATGGAATGATTTATTTTTGATTATCATGGAGTTGGGATGCACCCAAGCCCAATGAAAATAGAAAATAAAAAATAAAAAATAAAACCGGGAGTGGGAGTTGGAGTTGGGAAAGAATTGTATCATTGAAAAAATAAAATGGGAGTTGGAACTTGTATCATTGGGTTGATGAATGGGACTTGGGTGTGCAAGGAAGGAAGTGGGAAAAGAATATGGGGAGGATGGTGGTGAAACCGGGAGACTTGGAATTGATTTCCATGAAGTGGAGTGTGGGAGTGGTGAAGGAAAAAAATGGAATGATTTATTTTTGATTATCATGGAGTTGGGATGCACCCAAGCCCAATGAAAATAAAAAATAAAAAATAAAAAATAAAACCGGGAGTGGAAGTGGGAGTTGGAGTTGGGAAAGAATTGTATCATTGAAAAAATAAAATGGGAGTTGGAACTTGTATCATTGGGTTGATGAATGGGACTTGGGTGTGCAAGGAAGGAAGTGGGAAAAGAATATGGGGAGGATGGTGGTGAAACCGGGAGACTTGGAATTGATTTCCATGAAGTGGAGTGTGGGAGTGGTGAAGGAAAAAAATGGAATGATTTATTTTTGATTATCATGGAGTTGGGATGCACCCAAGCCCAATGAAAATAAAAAATAAAAAATAAAAAATAAAACCGGGAGTGGGAGTGGGAGTTGGAGTTGGGAAAGAATTGTATCATTGAAAAAATAAAATGGGAGTTGGAACTTGTATCATTGGGTTGATGAATGGGACTTGGGTGTGCAAGGAAGGAAGTGGGAAAAGAATATGGGGAGGATGGTGGTGAAACCGGGAGACTTGGAATTGATTTCCATGAAGTGGAGTGTGGGAGTGGTGAAGGAAAAAAATGGAATGATTTATTTTTGATTATCATGGAGTTGGGATGCACCCAAGCCCAATGAAAATAGAAAATAAAAAATAAAAAATAAAACCGGGAGTGGGAGTTGGAGTTGGGAAAGAATTGTATCATTGAAAAAATAAAATGGGAGTTGGAACTTGTATCATTGGGTTGATGAATGGGACTTGGGTGTGCAAGGAAGGAAGTGGGAAAAGAATATGGGGAGGATGGTGGTGAAACCGGGAGACTTGGAATTGATTTCCATGAAGTGGAGTGTGGGAGTGGTGAAGGAAAAAAATGGAATGATTTATTTTTGATTATCATGGAGTTGGGATGCACCCAAGCCCAATGAAAATAGAAAATAAAAAATAAAAAATAAAACCGGGAGTGGGAGTTGGAGTTGGGAAAGAATTGTATCATTGAAAAAATAAAATGGGAGTTGGAACTTGTATCATTGGGTTGATGAATGGGACTTGGGTGTGCAAGGAAGGAAGTGGGAAAAGAATATGGGGAGGATGGTGGTGAAACCGGGAGACTTGGAATTGATTTCCATGAAGTGGAGTGTGGGAGTGGTGAAGGAAAAAAATGGAATGATTTATTTTTGATTATCATGGAGTTGGGATGCACCCAAGCCCAATGAAAATAGAAAATAGAAAATAAAAAATAAAACCGGGAGTGGGAGTTGGAGTTGGGAAAGAATTGTATCATTGAAAAAATAAAATGGGAGTTGGAACTTGTATCATTGGGTTGATGAATGGGACTTGGGTGTGCAAGGAAGGAAGTGGGAAAAGAATATGGGGAGGATGGTGGTGAAACCGGGAGACTTGGAATTGATTTCCATGAAGTGGAGTGTGGGAGTGGTGAAGGAAAAAAATGGAATGATTTATTTTTGATTATCATGGAGTTGGGATGCACCCAAGCCCAATGAAAATAGAAAATAAAAAATAAAAAATAAAACCGGGAGTGGGAGTGGGAGTTGGAGTTGGGAAAGAATTGTATCATTGAAAAAATAAAATGGGAGTTGGAACTTGTATCATTGGGTTGATGAATGGGACTTGGGTGTGCAAGGAAGGAAGTGGGAAAAGAATATGGGGAGGATGGTGGTGAAACCGGGAGACTTGGAATTGATTTCCATGAAGTGGAGTGTGGGAGTGGTGAAGGAAAAAAATGGAATGATTTATTTTTGATTATCATGGAGTTGGGATGCACCCAAGCCCAATGAAAATAAAAAATAAAAAATAAAAAATAAAACCGGGAGTGGAAGTGGGAGTTGGAGTTGGGAAAGAATTGTATCATTGAAAAAATAAAATGGGAGTTGGAACTTGTATCATTGGGTTGATGAATGGGACTTGGGTGTGCAAGGAAGGAAGTGGGAAAAGAATATGGGGAGGATGGTGGTGAAACCGGGAGACTTGGAATTGATTTCCATGAAGTGGAGTGTGGGAGTGGTGAAGGAAAAAAATGGAATGATTTATTTTTGATTATCATGGAGTTGGGATGCACCCAAGCCCAATGAAAATAGAAAATAAAAAATAAAAAATAAAACCGGGAGTGGGAGTTGGAGTTGGGAAAGAATTGTATCATTGAAAAAATAAAATGGGAGTTGGAACTTGTATCATTGGGTTGTTGAATGGGACTTGGGTGTGCAAGGAAGGAAGTGGGAAAAGAATATGGGGAGGATGGTGGTGAAACCGGGAGACTTGGAATTGATTTCCATGAAGTGGAGTGTGGGAGTGGTGAAGGAAAAAAATGGAATGATTTATTTTTGATTATCATGGAGTTGGGATGCACCCAAGCCCAATGAAAATAAAAAATAAAAAATAAAAAATAAAACCGGGAGTGGAAGTGGGAGTTGGAGTTGGGAAAGAATTGTATCATTGAAAAAATAAAATGGGAGTTGGAACTTGTATCATTGGGTTGATGAATGGGACTTGGGTGTGCAAGGAAGGAAGTGGGAAAAGAATATGGGGAGGATGGTGGTGAAACCGGGAGACTTGGAATTGATTTCCATGAAGTGGAGTGTGGGAGTGGTGAAGGAAAAAAATGGAATGATTTATTTTTGATTATCATGGAGTTGGGATGCACCCAAGCCCAATGAAAATAGAAAATAAAAAATAAAAAATAAAACCGGGAGTGGGAGTTGGAGTTGGGAAAGAATTGTATCATTGAAAAAATAAAATGGGAGTTGGAACTTGTATCATTGGGTTGATGAATGGGACTTGGGTGTGCAAGGAAGGAAGTGGGAAAAGAATATGGGGAGGATGGTGGTGAAACCGGGAGACTTGGAATTGATTTCCATGAAGTGGAGTGTGGGAGTGGTGAAGGAAAAAAATGGAATGATTTATTTTTGATTATCATGGAGTTGGGATGCACCCAAGCCCAATGAAAATAGAAAATAAAAAATAAAAAATAAAACCGGGAGTGGAAGTGGGAGTTGGAGTTGGAAAAGAATTGTATCATTGAAAAAATAAAATGGGAGTTGGAACTTGTATCATTGGGTTGATGAATGGGACTTGGGTGTGCAAGGAAGGAAGTGGGAAAAGAATATGGGGAGGATGGTGGTGAAACCGGGAGACTTGGAATTGATTTCCATGAAGTGGAGTGTGGGAGTGGTGAAGGAAAAAAATGGAATGATTTATTTTTGATTATCATGGAGTTGGGATGCACCCAAGCCCAATGAAAATAGAAAATAAAAAATAAAAAATAAAACCGGGAGTGGAAGTGGGAGTTGGAGTTGGGAAAGAATTGTATCATTGAAAAAATAAAATGGGAGTTGGAACTTGTATCATTGGGTTGATGAATGGGACTTGGGTGTGCAAGGAAGGAAGTGGGAAAAGAATATGGGGAGGATGGTGGTGAAACCGGGAGACTTGGAATTGATTTCCATGAAGTGGAGTGTGGGAGTGGTGAAGGAAAAAAATGGAATGATTTATTTTTGATTATCATGGAGTTGGGATGCACCCAAGCCCAATGAAAATAGAAAATAAAAAATAAAAAATAAAACCGGGAGTGGAAGTGGGAGTTGGAGTTGGGAAAGAACTGTATCATTGAAAAAATAAAATGGGAGTTGGAACTTGTATCATTGGGTTGATGAATGGGACTTGGGTGTGCAAGGAAGGAAGTGGGAAAAGAATATGGGGAGGATGGTGGTGAAACCGGGAGACTTGGAATTGATTTCCATGAAGTGGAGTGTGGGAGTGGTGAAGGAAAAAAATGGAATGATTTATTTTTGATTATCATGGAGTTGGGATGCACCCAAGCCCAATGAAAATAGAAAATAAAAAATAAAAAATAAAACCGGGAGTGGGAGTGGGAGTTGGAGTTGGGAAAGAATTGTATCATTGAAAAAATAAAATGGGAGTTGGAACTTGTATCATTGGGTTGATGAATGGGACTTGGGTGTGCAAGGAAGGAAGTGGGAAAAGAATATGGGGAGGATGGTGGTGAAACCGGGAGACTTGGAATTGATTTCCATGAAGTGGAGTGTGGGAGTGGTGAAGGAAAAAAATGGAATGATTTATTTTTGATTATCATGGAGTTGGGATGCACCCAAGCCCAATGAAAATAGAAAATAAAAAATAAAAAATAAAACCGGGAGTGGGAGTTGGAGTTGGGAAAGAATTGTATCATTGAAAAAATAAAATGGGAGTTGGAACTTGTATCATTGGGTTGATGAATGGGACTTGGGTGTGCAAGGAAGGAAGTGGGAAAAGAATATGGGGAGGATGGTGGTGAAACCGGGAGACTTGGAATTGATTTCCATGAAGTGGAGTGTGGGAGTGGTGAAGGAAAAAAATGGAATGATTTATTTTTGATTATCATGGAGTTGGGATGCACCCAAGCCCAATGAAAATAGAAAATAAAAAATAAAAAATAAAACCGGGAGTGGGAGTGGGAGTTGGAGTTGGGAAAGAATTGTATCATTGAAAAAATAAAATGGGAGTTGGAACTTGTATCATTGGGTTGATGAATGGGACTTGGGTGTGCAAGGAAGGAAGTGGGAAAAGAATATGGGGAGGATGGTGGTGAAACCGGGAGACTTGGAATTGATTTCCATGAAGTGGAGTGTGGGAGTGGTGAAGGAAAAAAATGGAATGATTTATTTTTGATTATCATGGAGTTGGGATGCACCCAAGCCCAATGAAAATAGAAAATAAAAAATAAAAAATAAAACCGGGAGTGGGAGTTGGAGTTGGGAAAGAATTGTATCATTGAAAAAATAAAATGGGAGTTGGAACTTGTATCATTGGGTTGATGAATGGGACTTGGGTGTGCAAGGAAGGAAGTGGGAAAAGAATATGGGGAGGATGGTGGTGAAACCGGGAGACTTGGAATTGATTTCCATGAAGTGGAGTGTGGGAGTGGTGAAGGAAAAAAATGGAATGATTTATTTTTGATTATCATGGAGTTGGGATGCACCCAAGCCCAATGAAAATAGAAAATAAAAAATAAAAAATAAAACCGGGAGTGGGAGTTGGAGTTGGGAAAGAATTGTATCATTGAAAAAATAAAATGGGAGTTGGAACTTGTATCATTGGGTTGATGAATGGGACTTGGGTGTGCAAGGAAGGAAGTGGGAAAAGAATATGGGGAGGATGGTGGTGAAACCGGGAGACTTGGAATTGATTTCCATGAAGTGGAGTGTGGGAGTGGTGAAGGAAAAAAATGGAATGATTTATTTTTGATTATCATGGAGTTGGGATGCACCCAAGCCCAATGAAAATAGAAAATAAAAAATAAAAAATAAAACCGGGAGTGGAAGTGGGAGTTGGAGTTGGGAAAGAATTGTATCATTGAAAAAATAAAATGGGAGTTGGAACTTGTATCATTGGGTTGATGAATGGGACTTGGGTGTGCAAGGAAGGAAGTGGGAAAAGAATATGGGGAGGATGGTGGTGAAACCGGGAGACTTGGAATTGATTTCCATGAAGTGGAGTGTGGGAGTGGTGAAGGAAAAAAATGGAATGATTTATTTTTGATTATCATGGAGTTGGGATGCACCCAAGCCCAATGAAAATAGAAAATAAAAAATAAAAAATAAAACCGGGAGTGGGAGTTGGAGTTGGGAAAGAATTGTATCATTGAAAAAATAAAATGGGAGTTGGAACTTGTATCATTGGGTTGATGAATGGGACTTGGGTGTGCAAGGAAGGAAGTGGGAAAAGAATATGGGGAGGATGGTGGTGAAACCGGGAGACTTGGAATTGATTTCCATGAAGTGGAGTGTGGGAGTGGTGAAGGAAAAAAATGGAATGATTTATTTTTGATTATCATGGAGTTGGGATGCACCCAAGCCCAATGAAAATAGAAAATAAAAAATAAAAAATAAAACCGGGAGTGGAAGTGGGAGTTGGAGTTGGAAAAGAATTGTATCATTGAAAAAATAAAATGGGAGTTGGAACTTGTATCATTGGGTTGATGAATGGGACTTGGGTGTGCAAGGAAGGAAGTGGGAAAAGAATATGGGGAGGATGGTGGTGAAACCGGGAGACTTGGAATTGATTTCCATGAAGTGGAGTGTGGGAGTGGTGAAGGAAAAAAATGGAATGATTTATTTTTGATTATCATGGAGTTGGGATGCACCCAAGCCCAATGAAAATAGAAAATAAAAAATAAAAAATAAAACCGGGAGTGGGAGTGGGAGTTGGAGTTGGGAAAGAATTGTATCATTGAAAAAATAAAATGGGAGTTGGAACTTGTATCATTGGGTTGATGAATGGGACTTGGGTGTGCAAGGAAGGAAGTGGGAAAAGAATATGGGGAGGATGGTGGTGAAACCGGGAGACTTGGAATTGATTTCCATGAAGTGGAGTGTGGGAGTGGTGAAGGAAAAAAATGGAATGATTTATTTTTGATTATCATGGAGTTGGGATGCACCCAAGCCCAATGAAAATAGAAAATAAAAAATAAAAAATAAAACCGGGAGTGGAAGTGGGAGTTGGAGTTGGGAAAGAATTGTATCATTGAAAAAATAAAATGGGAGTTGGAACTTGTATCATTGGGTTGATGAATGGGACTTGGGTGTGCAAGGAAGGAAGTGGGAAAAGAATATGGGGAGGATGGTGGTGAAACCGGGAGACTTGGAATTGATTTCCATGAAGTGGAGTGTGGGAGTGGTGAAGGAAAAAAATGGAATTATTTATTTTTGATTATCATGGAGTTGGGATGCACCCAAGCCCAATGAAAATAGAAAATAAAAAATAAAAAATAAAACCGGGAGTGGGAGTTGGAGTTGGGAAAGAATTGTATCATTGAAAAAATAAAATGGGAGTTGGAACTTGTATCATTGGGTTGATGAATGGGACTTGGGTGTGCAAGGAAGGAAGTGGGAAAAGAATATGGGGAGGATGGTGGTGAAACCGGGAGACTTGGAATTGATTTCCATGAAGTGGAGTGTGGGAGTGGTGAAGGAAAAAAATGGAATGATTTATTTTTGATTATCATGGAGTTGGGATGCACCCAAGCCCAATGAAAATAGAAAATAAAAAATAAAAAATAAAACCGGGAGTGGGAGTGGGAGTTGGAGTTGGGAAAGAATTGTATCATTGAAAAAATAAAATGGGAGTTGGAACTTGTATCATTGGGTTGATGAATGGGACTTGGGTGTGCAAGGAAGGAAGTGGGAAAAGAATATGGGGAGGATGGTGGTGAAACCGGGAGACTTGGAATTGATTTCCATGAAGTGGAGTGTGGGAGTGGTGAAGGAAAAAAATGGAATGATTTATTTTTGATTATCATGGAGTTGGGATGCACCCAAGCCCAATGAAAATAGAAAATAAAAAATAAAAAATAAAACCGGGAGTGGAAGTGGGAGTTGGAGTTGGGAAAGAATTGTATCATTGAAAAAATAAAATGGGAGTTGGAACTTGTATCATTGGGTTGATGAATGGGACTTGGGTGTGCAAGGAAGGAAGTGGGAAAAGAATATGGGGAGGATGGTGGTGAAACCGGGAGACTTGGAATTGATTTCCATGAAGTGGAGTGTGGGAGTGGTGAAGGAAAAAAATGGAATGATTTATTTTTGATTATCATGGAGTTGGGATGCACCCAAGCCCAATGAAAATAAAAAATAAAAAATAAAAAATAAAACCGGGAGTGGGAGTTGGAGTTGGGAAAGAATTGTATCATTGAAAAAATAAAATGGGAGTTGGAACTTGTATCATTGGGTTGATGAATGGGACTTGGGTGTGCAAGGAAGGAAGTGGGAAAAGAATATGGGGAGGATGGTGGTGAAACCGGGAGACTTGGAATTGATTTCCATGAAGTGGAGTGTGGGAGTGGTGAAGGAAAAAAATGGAATGATTTATTTTTGATTATCATGGAGTTGGGATGCACCCAAGCCCAATGAAAATAAAAAATAAAAAATAAAAAATAAAACCGGGAGTGGGAGTTGGAGTTGGGAAAGAATTGTATCATTGAAAAAATAAAATGGGAGTTGGAACTTGTATCATTGGGTTGATGAATGGGACTTGGGTGTGCAAGGAAGGAAGTGGGAAAAGAATATGGGGAGGATGGTGGTGAAACCGGGAGACTTGGAATTGATTTCCATGAAGTGGAGTGTGGGAGTGGTGAAGGAAAAAAATGGAATGATTTATTTTTGATTATCATGGAGTTGGGATGCACCCAAGCCCAATGAAAATAAAAAATAAAAAATAAAAAATAAAACCGGGAGTGGGAGTTGGAGTTGGGAAAGAATTGTATCATTGAAAAAATAAAATGGGAGTTGGAACTTGTATCATTGGGTTGATGAATGGGACTTGGGTGTGCAAGGAAGGAAGTGGGAAAAGAATATGGGGAGGATGGTGGTGAAACCGGGAGACTTGGAATTGATTTCCATGAAGTGGAGTGTGGGAGTGGTGAAGGAAAAAAATGGAATGATTTATTTTTGATTATCATGGAGTTGGGATGCACCCAAGCCCAATGAAAATAAAAAATAAAAAATAAAAAATAAAACCGGGAGTGGGAGTTGGAGTTGGGAAAGAATTGTATCATTGAAAAAATAAAATGGGAGTTGGAACTTGTATCATTGGGTTGATGAATGGGACTTGGGTGTGCAAGGAAGGAAGTGGGAAAAGAATATGGGGAGGATGGTGGTGAAACCGGGAGACTTGGAATTGATTTCCATGAAGTGGAGTGTGGGAGTGGTGAAGGAAAAAAATGGAATGATTTATTTTTGATTATCATGGAGTTGGGATGCACCCAAGCCCAATGAAAATAGAAAATAAAAAATAAAAAATAAAACCGGGAGTGGGAGTGGGAGTTGGAGTTGGGAAAGAATTGTATCATTGAAAAAATAAAATGGGAGTTGGAACTTGTATCATTGGGTTGATGAATGGGACTTGGGTGTGCAAGGAAGGAAGTGGGAAAAGAATATGGGGAGGATGGTGGTGAAACCGGGAGACTTGGAATTGATTTCCATGAAGTGGAGTGTGGGAGTGGTGAAGGAAAAAAATGGAATGATTTATTTTTGATTATCATGGAGTTGGGATGCACCCAAGCCCAATGAAAATAGAAAATAAAAAATAAAAAATAAAACCGGGAGTGGAAGTGGGAGTTGGAGTTGGGAAAGAATTGTATCATTGAAAAAATAAAATGGGAGTTGGAACTTGTATCATTGGGTTGATGAATGGGACTTGGGTGTGCAAGGAAGGAAGTGGGAAAAGAATATGGGGAGGATGGTGGTGAAACCGGGAGACTTGGAATTGATTTCCATGAAGTGGAGTGTGGGAGTGGTGAAGGAAAAAAATGGAATGATTTATTTTTGATTATCATGGAGTTGGGATGCACCCAAGCCCAATGAAAATAGAAAATAAAAAATAAAAAATAAAACCGGGAGTGGGAGTTGGAGTTGGGAAAGAATTGTATCATTGAAAAAATAAAATGGGAGTTGGAACTTGTATCATTGGGTTGATGAATGGGACTTGGGTGTGCAAGGAAGGAAGTGGGAAAAGAATATGGGGAGGATGGTGGTGAAACCGGGAGACTTGGAATTGATTTCCATGAAGTGGAGTGTGGGAGTGGTGAAGGAAAAAAATGGAATGATTTATTTTTGATTATCATGGAGTTGGGATGCACCCAAGCCCAATGAAAATAGAAAATAAAAAATAAAAAATAAAACCGGGAGTGGGAGTTGGAGTTGGGAAAGAATTGTATCATTGAAAAAATAAAATGGGAGTTGGAACTTGTATCATTGGGTTGATGAATGGGACTTGGGTGTGCAAGGAAGGAAGTGGGAAAAGAATATGGGGAGGATGGTGGTGAAACCGGGAGACTTGGAATTGATTTCCATGAAGTGGAGTGTGGGAGTGGTGAAGGAAAAAAATGGAATGATTTATTTTTGATTATCATGGAGTTGGGATGCACCCAAGCCCAATGAAAATAGAAAATAAAAAATAAAAAATAAAACCGGGAGTGGAAGTGGGAGTTGGAGTTGGGAAAGAATTGTATCATTGAAAAAATAAAATGGGAGTTGGAACTTGTATCATTGGGTTGATGAATGGGACTTGGGTGTGCAAGGAAGGAAGTGGGAAAAGAATATGGGGAGGATGGTGGTGAAACCGGGAGACTTGGAATTGATTTCCATGAAGTGGAGTGTGGGAGTGGTGAAGGAAAAAAATGGAATGATTTATTTTTGATTATCATGGAGTTGGGATGCACCCAAGCCCAATGAAAATAGAAAATAAAAAATAAAAAATAAAACCGGGAGTGGGAGTTGGAGTTGGGAAAGAATTGTATCATTGAAAAAATAAAATGGGAGTTGGAACTTGTATCATTGGGTTGATGAATGGGACTTGGGTGTGCAAGGAAGGAAGTGGGAAAAGAATATGGGGAGGATGGTGGTGAAACCGGGAGACTTGGAATTGATTTCCATGAAGTGGAGTGTGGGAGTGGTGAAGGAAAAAAATGGAATGATTTATTTTTGATTATCATGGAGTTGGGATGCACCCAAGCCCAATGAAAATAGAAAATAAAAAATAAAAAATAAAACCGGGAGTGGAAGTGGGAGTTGGAGTTGGAAAAGAATTGTATCATTGAAAAAATAAAATGGGAGTTGGAACTTGTATCATTGGGTTGATGAATGGGACTTGGGTGTGCAAGGAAGGAAGTGGGAAAAGAATATGGGGAGGATGGTGGTGAAACCGGGAGACTTGGAATTGATTTCCATGAAGTGGAGTGTGGGAGTGGTGAAGGAAAAAAATGGAATGATTTATTTTTGATTATCATGGAGTTGGGATGCACCCAAGCCCAATGAAAATAGAAAATAAAAAATAAAAAATAAAACCGGGAGTGGAAGTGGGAGTTGGAGTTGGGAAAGAATTGTATCATTGAAAAAATAAAATGGGAGTTGGAACTTGTATCATTGGGTTGATGAATGGGACTTGGGTGTGCAAGGAAGGAAGTGGGAAAAGAATATGGGGAGGATGGTGGTGAAACCGGGAGACTTGGAATTGATTTCCATGAAGTGGAGTGTGGGAGTGGTGAAGGAAAAAAATGGAATGATTTATTTTTGATTATCATGGAGTTGGGATGCACCCAAGCCCAATGAAAATAGAAAATAAAAAATAAAAAATAAAACCGGGAGTGGGAGTTGGAGTTGGGAAAGAATTGTATCATTGAAAAAATAAAATGGGAGTTGGAACTTGTATCATTGGGTTGATGAATGGGACTTGGGTGTGCAAGGAAGGAAGTGGGAAAAGAATATGGGGAGGATGGTGGTGAAACCGGGAGACTTGGAATTGATTTCCATGAAGTGGAGTGTGGGAGTGGTGAAGGAAAAAAATGGAATGATTTATTTTTGATTATCATGGAGTTGGGATGCACCCAAGCCCAATGAAAATAGAAAATAAAAAATAAAAAATAAAACCGGGAGTGGAAGTGGGAGTTGGAGTTGGGAAAGAATTGTATCATTGAAAAAATAAAATGGGAGTTGGAACTTGTATCATTGGGTTGATGAATGGGACTTGGGTGTGCAAGGAAGGAAGTGGGAAAAGAATATGGGGAGGATGGTGGTGAAACCGGGAGACTTGGAATTGATTTCCATGAAGTGGAGTGTGGGAGTGGTGAAGGAAAAAAATGGAATGATTTATTTTTGATTATCATGGAGTTGGGATGCACCCAAGCCCAATGAAAATAGAAAATAAAAAATAAAAAATAAAACCGGGAGTGGGAGTTGGAGTTGGGAAAGAATTGTATCATTGAAAAAATAAAATGGGAGTTGGAACTTGTATCATTGGGTTGATGAATGGGACTTGGGTGTGCAAGGAAGGAAGTGGGAAAAGAATATGGGGAGGATGGTGGTGAAACCGGGAGACTTGGAATTGATTTCCATGAAGTGGAGTGTGGGAGTGGTGAAGGAAAAAAATGGAATGATTTATTTTTGATTATCATGGAGTTGGGATGCACCCAAGCCCAATGAAAATAGAAAATAAAAAATAAAAAATAAAACCGGGAGTGGAAGTGGGAGTTGGAGTTGGAAAAGAATTGTATCATTGAAAAAATAAAATGGGAGTTGGAACTTGTATCATTGGGTTGATGAATGGGACTTGGGTGTGCAAGGAAGGAAGTGGGAAAAGAATATGGGGAGGATGGTGGTGAAACCGGGAGACTTGGAATTGATTTCCATGAAGTGGAGTGTGGGAGTGGTGAAGGAAAAAAATGGAATGATTTATTTTTGATTATCATGGAGTTGGGATGCACCCAAGCCCAATGAAAATAGAAAATAAAAAATAAAAAATAAAACCGGGAGTGGAAGTGGGAGTTGGAGTTGGGAAAGAATTGTATCATTGAAAAAATAAAATGGGAGTTGGAACTTGTATCATTGGGTTGATGAATGGGACTTGGGTGTGCAAGGAAGGAAGTGGGAAAAGAATATGGGGAGGATGGTGGTGAAACCGGGAGACTTGGAATTGATTTCCATGAAGTGGAGTGTGGGAGTGGTGAAGGAAAAAAATGGAATGATTTATTTTTGATTATCATGGAGTTGGGATGCACCCAAGCCCAATGAAAATAGAAAATAAAAAATAAAAAATAAAACCGGGAGTGGGAGTTGGAGTTGGGAAAGAATTGTATCATTGAAAAAATAAAATGGGAGTTGGAACTTGTATCATTGGGTTGATGAATGGGACTTGGGTGTGCAAGGAAGGAAGTGGGAAAAGAATATGGGGAGGATGGTGGTGAAACCGGGAGACTTGGAATTGATTTCCATGAAGTGGAGTGTGGGAGTGGTGAAGGAAAAAAATGGAATGATTTATTTTTGATTATCATGGAGTTGGGATGCACCCAAGCCCAATGAAAATAGAAAATAAAAAATAAAAAATAAAACCGGGAGTGGGAGTGGGAGTTGGAGTTGGGAAAGAATTGTATCATTGAAAAAATAAAATGGGAGTTGGAACTTGTATCATTGGGTTGATGAATGGGACTTGGGTGTGCAAGGAAGGAAGTGGGAAAAGAATATGGGGAGGATGGTGGTGAAACCGGGAGACTTGGAATTGATTTCCATGAAGTGGAGTGTGGGAGTGGTGAAGGAAAAAAATGGAATGATTTATTTTTGATTATCATGGAGTTGGGATGCACCCAAGCCCAATGAAAATAGAAAATAAAAAATAAAAAATAAAACCGGGAGTGGGAGTTGGAGTTGGGAAAGAATTGTATCATTGAAAAAATAAAATGGGAGTTGGAACTTGTATCATTGGGTTGATGAATGGGACTTGGGTGTGCAAGGAAGGAAGTGGGAAAAGAATATGGGGAGGATGGTGGTGAAACCGGGAGACTTGGAATTGATTTCCATGAAGTGGAGTGTGGGAGTGGTGAAGGAAAAAAATGGAATGATTTATTTTTGATTATCATGGAGTTGGGATGCACCCAAGCCCAATGAAAATAGAAAATAAAAAATAAAAAATAAAACCGGGAGTGGAAGTGGGAGTTGGAGTTGGGAAAGAATTGTATCATTGAAAAAATAAAATGGGAGTTGGAACTTGTATCATTGGGTTGATGAATGGGACTTGGGTGTGCAAGGAAGGAAGTGGGAAAAGAATATGGGGAGGATGGTGGTGAAACCGGGAGACTTGGAATTGATTTCCATGAAGTGGAGTGTGGGAGTGGTGAAGGAAAAAAATGGAATGATTTATTTTTGATTATCATGGAGTTGGGATGCACCCAAGCCCAATGAAAATAGAAAATAAAAAATAAAAAATAAAACCGGGAGTGGGAGTTGGAGTTGGGAAAGAATTGTATCATTGAAAAAATAAAATGGGAGTTGGAACTTGTATCATTGGGTTGATGAATGGGACTTGGGTGTGCAAGGAAGGAAGTGGGAAAAGAATATGGGGAGGATGGTGGTGAAACCGGGAGACTTGGAATTGATTTCCATGAAGTGGAGTGTGGGAGTGGTGAAGGAAAAAAATGGAATGATTTATTTTTGATTATCATGGAGTTGGGATGCACCCAAGCCCAATGAAAATAGAAAATAAAAAATAAAAAATAAAACCGGGAGTGGAAGTGGGAGTTGGAGTTGGGAAAGAATTGTATCATTGAAAAAATAAAATGGGAGTTGGAACTTGTATCATTGGGTTGATGAATGGGACTTGGGTGTGCAAGGAAGGAAGTGGGAAAAGAATATGGGGAGGATGGTGGTGAAACCGGGAGACTTGGAATTGATTTCCATGAAGTGGAGTGTGGGAGTGGTGAAGGAAAAAAATGGAATGATTTATTTTTGATTATCATGGAGTTGGGATGCACCCAAGCCCAATGAAAATAGAAAATAAAAAATAAAAAATAAAACCGGGAGTGGAAGTGGGAGTTGGAGTTGGGAAAGAATTGTATCATTGAAAAAATAAAATGGGAGTTGGAACTTGTATCATTGGGTTGATGAATGGGACTTGGGTGTGCAAGGAAGGAAGTGGGAAAAGAATATGGGGAGGATGGTGGTGAAACCGGGAGACTTGGAATTGATTTCCATGAAGTGGAGTGTGGGAGTGGTGAAGGAAAAAAATGGAATGATTTATTTTTGATTATCATGGAGTTGGGATGCACCCAAGCCCAATGAAAATAGAAAATAAAAAATAAAAAATAAAACCGGGAGTGGGAGTGGGAGTTGGAGTTGGGAAAGAATTGTATCATTGAAAAAATAAAATGGGAGTTGGAACTTGTATCATTGGGTTGATGAATGGGACTTGGGTGTGCAAGGAAGGAAGTGGGAAAAGAATATGGGGAGGATGGTGGTGAAACCGGGAGACTTGGAATTGATTTCCATGAAGTGGAGTGTGGGAGTGGTGAAGGAAAAAAATGGAATGATTTATTTTTGATTATCATGGAGTTGGGATGCACCCAAGCCCAATGAAAATAGAAAATAAAAAATAAAAAATAAAACCGGGAGTGGAAGTGGGAGTTGGAGTTGGGAAAGAATTGTATCATTGAAAAAATAAAATGGGAGTTGGAACTTGTATCATTGGGTTGATGAATGGGACTTGGGTGTGCAAGGAAGGAAGTGGGAAAAGAATATGGGGAGGATGGTGGTGAAACCGGGAGACTTGGAATTGATTTCCATGAAGTGGAGTGTGGGAGTGGTGAAGGAAAAAAATGGAATGATTTATTTTTGATTATCATGGAGTTGGGATGCACCCAAGCCCAATGAAAATAGAAAATAAAAAATAAAAAATAAAACCGGGAGTGGAGAGTTGGAGTTGGGAAAGAATTGTATCATTGAAAAAATAAAATGGGAGTTGGAACTTGTATCATTGGGTTGATGAATGGGACTTGGGTGTGCAAGGAAGGAAGTGGGAAAAGAATATGGGGAGGATGGTGGTGAAACCGGGAGACTTGGAATTGATTTCCATGAAGTGGAGTGTGGGAGTGGTGAAGGAAAAAAATGGAATGATTTATTTTTGATTATCATGGAGTTGGGATGCACCCAAGCCCAATGAAAATAGAAAATAAAAAATAAAAAATAAAACCGGGAGTGGAAGTGGGAGTTGGAGTTGGGAAAGAATTGTATCATTGAAAAAATAAAATGGGAGTTGGAACTTGTATCATTGGGTTGATGAATGGGACTTGGGTGTGCAAGGAAGGAAGTGGGAAAAGAATATGGGGAGGATGGTGGTGAAACCGGGAGACTTGGAATTGATTTCCATGAAGTGGAGTGTGGGAGTGGTGAAGGAAAAAAATGGAATGATTTATTTTTGATTATCATGGAGTTGGGATGCACCCAAGCCCAATGAAAATAGAAAATAAAAAATAAAAAATAAAACCGGGAGTGGGAGTTGGAGTTGGGAAAGAATTGTATCATTGAAAAAATAAAATGGGAGTTGGAACTTGTATCATTGGGTTGATGAATGGGACTTGGGTGTGCAAGGAAGGAAGTGGGAAAAGAATATGGGGAGGATGGTGGTGAAACCGGGAGACTTGGAATTGATTTCCATGAAGTGGAGTGTGGGAGTGGTGAAGGAAAAAAATGGAATGATTTATTTTTGATTATCATGGAGTTGGGATGCACCCAAGCCCAATGAAAATAGAAAATAAAAAATAAAAAATAAAACCGGGAGTGGAAGTGGGAGTTGGAGTTGGGAAAGAATTGTATCATTGAAAAAATAAAATGGGAGTTGGAACTTGTATCATTGGGTTGATGAATGGGACTTGGGTGTGCAAGGAAGGAAGTGGGAAAAGAATATGGGGAGGATGGTGGTGAAACCGGGAGACTTGGAATTGATTTCCATGAAGTGGAGTGTGGGAGTGGTGAAGGAAAAAAATGGAATGATTTATTTTTGATTATCATGGAGTTGGGATGCACCCAAGCCCAATGAAAATAGAAAATAAAAAATAAAAAATAAAACCGGGAGTGGGAGTGGGAGTTGGAGTTGGGAAAGAATTGTATCATTGAAAAAATAAAATGGGAGTTGGAACTTGTATCATTGGGTTGATGAATGGGACTTGGGTGTGCAAGGAAGGAAGTGGGAAAAGAATATGGGGAGGATGGTGGTGAAACCGGGAGACTTGGAATTGATTTCCATGAAGTGGAGTGGGGGAGTGGTGAAGGAAAAAAATGGAATGATTTATTTTTGATTATCATGGAGTTGGGATGCACCCAAGCCCAATGAAAATAGAAAATAAAAAATAAAAAATAAAACCGGGAGTGGAAGTGGGAGTTGGAGTTGGGAAAGAATTGTATCATTGAAAAAATAAAATGGGAGTTGGAACTTGTATCATTGGGTTGATGAATGGGACTTGGGTGTGCAAGGAAGGAAGTGGGAAAAGAATATGGGGAGGATGGTGGTGAAACCGGGAGACTTGGAATTGATTTCCATGAAGTGGAGTG